>JADRCH010000171.1:2763450-2830150 GCA_019843965.1 Rhynchomys soricoides
CTGCCTCTGCCTCTGCCTCTGCCTCTGCCTCTGCCTCTGCCTCTGCCTCTGCCTCTGCCTCTGCCTCTGCCTCTGCCTCTGCCTCCTGAGTGCTGGGATTAAGGGTATGCATTACCACACCTGGCTCCCAGGTTAGGTTTTAAGCATCCTAAATGAAAATCAGCGGTGGGGATTCACATATGTAATCTCAGAACCCTAGAGTCTGAGACAGCAAGATTCCCTTGAATTTGAGATCATTGTGGTCTACAATGTGAGACTCTGTCTCAAAAAAAATTGATAAATGCAGTAGGGTGGATGAACTTAATTTCACACAGTACAAACAAATATATACTGTCCATGAAGTAGAATAAGGTAGAAAAGACCAATTATTAGATACTGCTTTCTTGAGTAATTTAGTGATTTTCTGAAAGCACTACTTGTACTGCCTGTTTGCCAAGAATGACTTCACTTGCTACCTGGAACAGAATGACTTGGAGAAATAGCTGCAGCAATGGATTGCTGCCCTTAACAACCTGCTGACAGTATGCTTCTGTAAAATCTTGCTTGCTTGTTAGCCCTATCTTGTGGGTTTAGAGTATAAAATGAAAAAGCAAACTGGACCTAATACGAGGCCTTCCAGGAGCTATTGTGACTTCAGTCCACTGGTGAATTCATCTCTCTTCTACTCTCTCACTGATGTCAGGTGCTGCAACATATGATTCCATTTACATAAAATTCTGGACAAGGTGACTCACTTTATAGTGACATAAAACTGGCAATGGTACCTTGAAAGGAGGGGAGGAAAGAATCCCTAGGACAATTGGCTGTCTGGAGATTTACATCCTCGATGAATTCTTATGTCAAAGTCTAGCACTGTATACTTTAAACATTTGCATTTTATCCTGTGTTAAGTTCAGTAAGACTATTTTAAAATACATCTTTTTAAAAAATCAAAGCTACATTTATTTGTGTGCTCTCGCATGTGTGTGTGTGTGTGTGTGTGTGTGTGTAGGCAAAAGGACAACTTGCAGAAAGTTGGTTTTCCTTTGACAGTAGAATTTTGGCGCCCTCTCGTGGCCTCCGGGGGCACTTCAGGCAAAGCTATGCCCTTTTCAGCTTGGTCTTCTTCAAGGTGCCTTCCGTCCTCCCTCCCCAGGCCTGGCCAAAGACTGTGAAGGCCATCCTTCCTTTTGCCAACTCATCTGTTCTACCTACTGACCAGGCTGCTGTCGCTCTCTATAACAGTGGCTTCTACAATTATCTGTACTATGAACATGTCATCTTGCCTAGACTGAGAATACTTACAGATTCTTTCCCTTGGAGGCTCGGGGTTGAGCTCTTTCTAAAGGCTGAGCCAACTTGTATACACTTGTTTCAGCAAAGCCTTCTTTCTTGGCCCCACAGTAAGACCCTTTTCTATTCCAGACCTACTACCCCACTTCCCTCTTGTTGACCCTGTATTCTTAAGTGGGAAGGCCAAAGTATCTGTCTAAAAGTCTAAAAGTTAGATCATATCATCCTTGACTCTGACCCAGACTTCCAGAGCTGTTTTATTTCATGAAGTCTATAAAATGCTTGGCTGCCATTTTCCTGGACATGGATCCACATGTGTGCACCTTCTAAACTATGATAAAGTAACACCACTATCTTTGTAGGGTACAATGCTAGGTGTCCTAGACCAATATGGGAACAAACCAGTGTGCTGTGACCCACCGATATTAGTAGCTTGGGAAAGTAAAGCAAGATTATTTTCATGGGTTTTTGAAGCAGGCAAAGAAATCTACCCCCCCCCTTAAGATAGACTCTTACATAGCCCAAGTTGGCCTTGAAGTTGGTACATAGTTGAAGATGCCCTTGAACTCCTGATCTTTAATAACTTTGTGTGTGTGTGTGTGTGTGTGTGTGTGTGTGGTTTCTCTATGTGGTCTTGACTGTCCTAAAGCTTGCTTGCTATGTAGACCAGGTTTGCCTTGAACCCACAGAGATTTGCCTGTGTCTGCCTCCCTAGTGCTGAGACTAAAGGTGTGAGCCACCATGCCCAGCTTAGAATAGTATGTCTTTAAGGGGATAAGCAGTATTCAGGAATAGTGGCACATGTCTGTAATCCTAGAGCTTTGGAGGCTGACATAAAAGAATTGTAAATTTGATGCCAGCCTAATTACAAAGCAAGTTTGAGGTCAGCCTGGGCAGTATTACATAAACAAACAAATAATAAGCAGGGCTTAAGGACCCTGTTTTGTTATGTGTTGGCTGTGTGGAAATTACTCTCTCTGTGTCTCATGCCCTTTAGAAAGGTTTCCTAGTGCCCATCTTAGAAAGCTGCTCAGGGCCCCAGCAAGGAGCTCAACATAGATGCTGGTTGCTCTGCCCATGTCTTCCTGAGGTAGAGTGGCCACCCTGTCTTAGGACTATCCAACAAATACACTTTTCCCACAACAGACTATACTTTGCCCCATTGACCTTGCTCAATCTTTTTTTTTGAGGCCCAGGGTCAATACCTATCTAGGGAGCCATTCACAAGAACAGTGAATGCACCCGCTTTCTTCTAGTCTCACTGGCAGGTTTAGCAATGCCCAGGAGGCTTCATGAGCCCTGGATGTCAGATCTAGGTCAACAGAACAGTCTGCAAGGTTGGGCTAGAGACATTTAGGTGGTAGATGTGGTGGGACTGAAGTTTCATAATGAGCTGGAAGCAAAGGTCTCCTTCTTGGGAAGGGAGACATGCCTAGTGCTAATCATAGGGCAGTCTTCTCTAGTTGGAATCTGATGTGACCTTAGCTAATGCTAACCCCCAGTGCTGGCCCCATGCCAGGAAAATGTCCTTCATATTGTTGGAGTCCCCTCAAATGCCATCTATTTGTGGCTTGGCTCTGAGACTGGCACGAGTCGTAAGTGATCCCAGGGACAGGATATTTTTGGAAGTAAGGGCGGAGCTTGCATTAAGAAGCCTAGCACCTAGCTGCTTGGGGACAGGCCTCTAGATGATATCTCCATGGCCCTAGCTGGCTGCTGAGAACCAGGTAAGATACATTTAGCCCCTTTCTCTGTCTAGGGGTCCTAATGACAGGAAAGTTTTACCATAGCCTCTCCAGGGGACTAGAGAGGAGAGAAAGGCTGATAGGTAGGAAGCCCCCAGTGGTTTTTCTCACTCCGGATTATTCCAGTCATAGTGACCTCTTACTATCCTCATTCTAGATATAGCTGGCCATGGCTCCTTTGGAGATCAGAGACTGGAGGCCTTGGCTAGCTCAGATCATCTTGGTTCACTCAGATAGGACAAAATGGGGCCTTGGCCAGCAGGGCAGGAATAGATGGAAGTACAGACACTGAGGACAGCCAGAGTAGGTTGCTGGGGTTCAGGGGGGCTTATTTAAGTTCTTTGACCTCTGGCCTAGGTTCCTCTTACAAACTTTTGAGTAGGCGCTAGCCAGTACCAACATGACCTTGGTAAGCTCAGAAAACTTGTTCCAGTCAAGGCTGGTAGAAGGTCATCATCCAGAAGGCTGGGTACTATAGATTCTCTTCTGTGGTTAGCTGCCAGTAGTGGTAGCTGGGAAGGCTAGGAATGCCTGTCATAGAGACCTGATCTCTGATGGGTGGTCTTTGATGCAGAACATTGTGTATAGAGTTGGAGAAGAGAATTCAATCCCATTGAAAGGTCTCAGAGATGTGAGGGGACACCACCCAAACACTGGTCTTTAATTTACTTCACTAATATGAAATCATATTTCATTTTAGGACTGTGACAGTGTGTCACAGTACTGTTATTTGGAGTTGAATTGAAAATAGGGGAAACTGGAGTAGATTTCTAACTCAGAAGAATGAAATAGAAGAATTTGGAAGAAGCAAAGTCTGTCCTGTGGTTCTTCTAGATAGAAATGGACTGCCAGGAAGGGGGCAGGTGCTACAAGGTCAGGCAGGATGGTAGCAGTGTGTGCTACTTAGTGCATGGAGCCTGGATTTGTGAAGACCCTGCCTGGCCCAAAGTCTTGCGGTCACTCTAGCACCTCTGCTGATGTGCAATGGACAACTTCCAGTACAGTGTCCAGCTCAGTGATCGAGAATGGGCCGAGTTCTCAGCCACTGCTGATGAGTGTGGCCTCTTGCAGGCTGACCTGGCCTCTGGTGACGAGCTCTTGTCCAGTGACATTGACCAAGGGGACAGCAGTGGAAGCAGCCCCCCTGGGCCCCCACCCCTCTTCACTGGGCAGCTGGTTTCCCAAGGGAGGGGACAACAGGGCTGTGAGTTGGAGGACGTGGCTGCTCAGCAGCTGGTCAGCAGGTCTCAGTGTGAGCCTGTCCTGGCTCTGGAGGCCAGTCATCAGGTAGTCAGCACGTCCACACAGTCAGAAGCCCTTCTGTTCCCCAGCTCAGACAGTGTCTGTCCTGGCCAGGCCTTGACCTTCCCAGAGTCAGCAACTTTCAGAGACAAGATGCAGAGGCTTTTGCAAGGCCCTGCCCCTAGCTCTCCTGGTAAGACCCCTCATAGTCCTGAGTCCCCTGGCCACAGTGCCACCCCACAGAGTCCCCCTGACAGCCTTGAAGCTTCACTGCGGAACCCTGGTCGTAAGAAGAGGCGTGCTGTAGGTGCCAAGGGGACCAAGTACTCTGGATCTCTGGACTCTGCTGCTATCCAGATGAGTTCCCCACAGCTTACAGAGACCAGGCCCAAAGAGGCTCTTATGTCTGGGACACTAATGGCAAAAGCCCAGCAGGATAAACCACAGTCAGACTCCACAGGTGCTCCTGAACATGGTTCTAGTATTCCTGAACAGATGGCCAGACAGGAGTCAGGCTTGGATCTTTCTACACCTATTCTGATAACTGAACAAGATACAGACCAGATCAGAAAGACATCCAGAGCTGTGTTACATTTGGTATCCAAATCTGTCCAGGAAGTTCATCCAGATGTCTCCACAGACACACCAAATATGTCTACACATGCCTCCAAACCTCAGTCTGACACAGCTTCGTCTACACATCCCTTCACGCCTGACATGACTTTGTCCACACTTGCCTTCAAATGTCAACCCAATACAAATCAGTCTACACCTGCCTTTGAGCCTGACATGGATTTGTCTATACCTGCCTCTATGTCTCAACTGGACAAGACTGAGTTTACATCTGCTTGCACACCTGGATTGCATGTGGCCCTATCTGCAGCAGGCTCAGAGATCAAGCCAGAAGTTTCTCCCTCTATGCCTGCCTCATTGGATATACCTTGTACAGATTTGCCTCATTCTGTTTCAAAGACTGAGTATAAAGAGAGTGTGTCTATACCTGTTATGCCTTCTTTATCCTCTGTTTCCCAGGCTGACACTGCCATGGTGGATACAGGTGTGACTGTGCCTCTAGGGGGAAACATTGAGAAGCCAGTAGGGCAGTTCTCAGCAGGGTCCTCAGGATACTCCTCAGGAGAGCCCTGCCTGGGTTCTGTCCAAGCCCCCAAGAAGAAGAAAGTACGATTTTCCATGGCTATACCCAGCCATGAAGAATCAGGGTCAGGAGAGCCTACAGGTTCATCCTTCCTAACCCCAGACTGGCCCTCAGCTCCCAGGACAGCAGCAGGAAGTCGTGGGGGGTCTGCAGCCTGGGATGCTGTGGCTGTTGGGCCCCGACTCCCCCAGCCTCGGATCCTCAAGCACCTGCCTCCTCCTATATCCTCTGTATCAGCAGAGGCTGAGCCTGGAAGCTGCTTTGCAGTGACTCTCCCTGAGGCCTATGAGTTCTTCTTCTGTGACACCATTGAGGAGGAAGATGAAGATGTAGAAGATGAGGAGGCAGCCAGCCAAGCTCTGGATGAAGTCCAATGGCCTGACACATGTGAGTTTTTTTTTCAGGATAGCAGAGCCCAAAGAACAAGATGTCAGAGGGGACACTCCCCAGTCTCACCACCAAGAGCAGACACTGTGGCACCTGTTCCCCCTGGAGATTTAGTGCCTATCTCCATCCCTGAGGTCTATGAACATTTCTTCACTGAGGAAGGATTTGGGAACAGACAGCCACCAGCCACTCATATCCAGATGCAGACCTCAGAGCTTTCCAGGAAAGTAGGACCCGAGGCCTCCTCCAAGCCTGTTCCACCTACAGCGGAACATCTTAGCTTAACAATCGGTAAGGCAGGTAGGTATTTATCAGGTCCCAGCCCCATCCAGGTCCTTGAAACTCACTGTGCTGGGAGCTAGGATAAGAGGATATGGTGGAGGGGCAGGGAATGATCCTGATCATCTGCTTGTACGCATGTGTGCTCTTTCATGCTCTGGAATCTACATGAAGGAAGGGTAATCTCCTAAGCTACCCCCGGAAACATTTAAGATAGGGCAGCTCAGGCCAGACACTTCAGGGTTTTGGCCTTGTCACTGACCACTGTCCTAAATCTAGTCCTAGGCACCATCAGGGACTTCCCTCTAGCTTTTAGGGGGCTGGCACTAGAGGCCCATTCATACTCAGGCCATGCTGATTGAGGCAATATGAGAAAAATATCTCCTTTCTCCTCCGTAAACCATGTCACAGACCAGAGAACAGAAGACCCAAAAGGCAAATCTCCCAAATTGTTCTGACTCAACTATCACATGCTATCCAGTGTCTTAAATAAGAGAAGTCATGGGGAAGATCTGTCTCAAAAGATTTGTCTAGGACAGGTGGTATTCCATGGCAGGCATGTCTCAGATAGGAGCATCTAATAGATTTTTCTTTCTTAGGGGAACTACGGAGTCCCCTTACTTCATTTACGTTCAGCAAAAATGATATGTGCCTGGTGTTTGTTGCCTTTGCCACTTGGGCTGTGAGAACCTCAGATCTACATGCCCCAGATGCTTGGAAAACAGGTTTGGAGATCCTGGGATGAGGGTGCTATGCCTAGAAGACCTAGGGGCTACAGTTGTTCACCTCATCTGCTGGGCCAGCAGGGATGAAGGGCACATGGGAGGTTCAGGCTCTCTTTGACCTTGCTTTTGTCATTGTTAACATACCTCCAGCACATTGTCCTTTGAAGACTGGGTTGTGCAGGCAGAAGGAAGTGAAAAAGCCAGAACTGGCACTCAAGATATCTTCTGCTTCTCTTATAGTCTTGCTGGCCAACATTGGTACCCTCTCTGCTATCCGCTACTTCCGCCGTCATGTTGGGAGAGGGCACAGTGGCAGACCAAGACCCAGTTCCAGCTCAAACCCCAGCTGCTAGGAGCCAGGCTGGCCTGGTGAGGCATGGAGCATGAAGATGAACCCAGGTGACAAGGACAAGATGTTGCTCTTCTCTCCATCCTTTGATCCCTGTTTTCTAAGGCATCTGGCAAGGAGCCAGTGTCCTTGATACTGATTTATTTAGACTCAACCTAAGGGTCCAGCCACTGACTAAGGCCAAGGCCATTTTCCATACCTGAGAGGGTAGAAATTCAGGGTTGTGAGTAAGTGGGCATTAAGTAAGGAGCTGGGTAATAGGACATCAGATTTACAAGGAAAAACTACAGGGCACTTAGCTAAATTTGAATTTACATGAAATTCCTGAAATGTACTTGTATGAAGAAATTATTTGTTATCTGAAACCTAACTTAAATGGGCACCCTGCCTTTTGTCTGGTCATAAATAAAAATGAGCAGCAGAAGAGGACTCTACATTAAGTGTCAAAGCAACAAGGCCCCTCTGGATATGTCTAAGCCAAGATGAGGCTACTAAGTGCCTTCAAAGCTATAGGGAGGCAGTCTAAGAACTCTGCCCTATTGAAAGGCAGGCTTGGCTGGCCAGAGCCTCCAAGGCCCCCGATCCCTGAGGCACAGCTTGTGTAGGCCTGGCCCAAGTCAGTGACTAGGTTCTAGGGCAGCGGTTCTCACCCTTCCTAGTGCTGCAATCCTCTAACACAGATCCTCATGTTGCAGTGACCCCCAGTCATAAAATTATTCTCATTGCGACTTCAAAACTGAAATGTTGCTACTGTTATGAATCGTAATGTAAATATTTTTGGAGCTAGAGGTTTACCAAGGGGGTTGTAAGCCACAGATTGAAAACCATTGTTCTAGGGTATACCTCCAGGGGTGGTTTCTGAGGCCCCTTCAATGTGGGATCTATGGGGCAGGGTTGGATCTTCTCCAAGAGCCCCAGACAGGATATACATAGAATTTGATAGCATCCTATGGAAGGATTGTCTCCTGATACTAAAGGGAGCTTGAATGAAGTCAAGGCTGAGAGAAATTGTAGAGTGGGAAGGTAGGCAAAGGGACTGAGGTGACACAGTGATAGCCAGTTCAGGGTGGGGTTCTACCCAAGACAGCAGATAAAGGTCCTTAGGATGGTCGATTACTCTGGCTGCTCAGAGGGGAACACAGGGACATAGCACCAATAAAATCTTTTTCTTGTTTATGGTGTTAATCTTTCTGATCCACCTTACCCTATGCACCCAACTGTACTGGATCTTCCTATACTCCTTTGCTTCCTGTAATAGCTCTCACTCTGCTGATCTCTGACCCTCATGTCTTCTGGCTTCACAGGCTGAGTTTGACAACCTGACTTTTTCAGCACTCTGTACTTCACACTCATGCTGTTTTGCACTTCTAAGTAAAGACCTGCTCTACCACTCTCACCCTTTCCCCCTAGAGGTATAGCCTCTGGGGTTGTCCAGAATCTTATTGATGTCCCTCACTGGTTTGTTCCTAGAGTTACCTCCTTTCAGTCTAGAGACATCCTTAACCTGATGGGGTTAGGCCCTGGTGTGTTTAATGTAAGTCAAAGGACTGGTATAACTGCATGCTCTTATCCAGGTTGGTGTTGGCTGGTTGTGTTTTTGAGAAGCAGCAGCCCACTTGGGGGCCGTCAGATCCACTGGATGAATCCCCCCTCCACTGCAGGCTTCCTGGGCTGTGACCACTTCTGGTGGGAGGGAGAGGACGTCTTGTTCCAGATAGGAGGCTCTTCATCTAGTAGGGGTGTCAGAGACAACTCAGGCATCAGCCTTTAAGAAGCAGCACAGCAGCACCCCTTTCCCTTTAGGAGAGAAGACCCTTACTCACGTGGGGGAGGTGGCAGGGAACTGGGTGTACCTTCTCTGGCAGGGGTGACCTGGAAACCCCAAAATACAAGTCTTAAAGCCAGCACAGATCAACTCACCTGATCTGCCAAGCCTTTGCTACTTTCTTCTCCTCACACACACCCCCCCCCCCAGCTTCTTTTACCCACCACACTGTCTCTGTCCATGGTTTCTCTCTGCCCCATATTCTCTTGTTTTTTCTCCTTGAAATCCTAGAACCCTCTACCCAATATCCCCTGATCTCTGGGCCTCCACACCGGAGTGGAGAATGTGACTTACAAGCTGAGGGAAGTTTGAGGGCTGTGGGCCCCTGCTCTTGATGGAACCCCGGTGTCTCTGGGAAGCTCTAGACTGCAGGGCACCTTTCTTGGAGACCAAGTGGGAGCCCAGAGGCCCAGGGGAGCTGGAGATTCCAGAGCTGGAGTCAGAGACAGGCACAGACACAGAGACTGAGGGGAACGGGCTTGATAGTTCAGATCCAGGTGATGTCTGTACCGCACAGAAGAACTGCTGGGGAAAATGAGGGTTACCTGAAGCCCTGGTCTGGGACCACTGTGAAACCTAGAGATCCCTTGCCCAGAAACATCCTCCCTTCATAGTCTTCAGGTTTCCGACATCTCCTGATCTCACTGTAGCATATCCAGTCCTGCCACCTAGTAGAACACTGACCTCATCCAGGCCTTGGATGTCTGTAATCTTGTGGTGAGATGTAGCTGGTGGTGTATAGGGATCAGCATAGAGTGGGGAGTGTGGAATGTCCAAAGAGTGATCCTGAGCCTCTGGGCCACTATCAGGGTTCAGTACACTCATCTACAAGAAGAAGGGAATATATGAGTTACCTCAGTTAGATGCATCAAGAACCTTCTGTCCTTAGACCACAAGGTCTCTGAGTTCTAGGATCATCTAGACAAGTAAAGAAATAGAACCAGGAGGGAAAATGGCTTGGGGTCAGGGTATGTGGTAGGCTTACCTTGGTCAGGTCCAGGTGGAGGGGCAGTGGGACAGTTGAGCCAGATACTTCTCTTTGAGCTTTGCCCCTGGGAGACTGGCTACTGCCACTGTGCCTCATCTCTATCTTCTTTTGGCCAGTGCTGACACAGTTAGAGTTGGTTTTGTTCTGTGGAAACCAAGAACAACTCAGAAAGATCTCCAGGGCTTCTTTCCCACAAACTCTTCTATGAGGCTGTATGGAGGTCCCTTTGGTTTATGTGCCCTTCCTAACTATGGTCCAGTAATCACCACTATGGGACAATGGGACCTAGGCTCCCCAGAAGACACAAGTCCCATGGTTTTTTTAATCCCCCTCCCTTGTCATTCCTTTGGGTACTTACGGGTACAGGATGGGCAGGGAAGCCTATCGTGGTTGGCACTGAGGACTCGGGGAGGGATTGGCTGGTAGGGAACACTGGACACTCTGATTTCCAGCTGGCTCGTCCATTGGAAGAGAGTGAACCCCGGCCTCTACCTAAAACCTAAGTAGCAGAGGTGAGGTGAGTGGCTGGATCTGTCTCCTTATCTATCCCTGCTTAGACCTACCTTTCTGCTCTCTAGTTTGTACCACTGCCACAACCTGAGTTACAGGGACCTCACTGACTCCTCACCTGTGTGTGTCTCTGTAATCCTGGGAAACTCTCTGGGTCAGGCAGCAGGTGGGCCCCATCCCTGTGAGAGACAGTCCTGAGGCACAGCAGCCATTGACTGTAATCCTCATAACTGGCACATACCACACGGATGGTGTTGATGAGGCGGCCTAGCACACAGATATGTGAACTGAGGTCTGACAGGACAGGTACATTTCTCACCCCACAGAGCAAAGAGTTGAAGCATCCACCGAACCCTCCTAGAAGCCTGGTCAAGCAGTGGGTAGATTCAAGCTAGGATCCTACCTTCAATGAGAAAGGAGCGGATCTCCTTTTCCTTCTCTTCTAAGTTGATGTGGATGGCACTTAGTGGAAGCTCCCCCTGTAGAGTAAGGACTAGGTATTTATCTGGGTCATCTCAGCCTCTTCCTGGCCCTATCCTTCCATCCTGCTCTCTAGAGCTGGGCTGGAAACTCAAGCCACCTAGCCCTGAGGATGACACTCTGGGAAAGGCTAGGCAGCTTTGTTTGTTCTGGAACATTGCCACTCTTCCTCCTGTTGGATCTTCACCAGCTGATACCAGCTGTAGACAGATGCTAATAGGGACCAGCCCTTGTGAGAGAAGCCCTCTTGGTGGGTTTTTCAGTGACTGTGAGTGCACACCAGTGCCATGCTTTGGTTATATTCACATGCATGCCCCCTCCCCCCAGTGCATGGAAGGTGCTCAGAGGTAAGGGGGAGCATGCACCAGGGATTCCGAGAAGTAGCTTGTTCCATTCCACCCACTCCAGGATTAAGGATGTCCCTGCAGGATGAGATGGGATTTAGAGGGTGGAGACTCCTGCTGTGTGCCAGAGCAGAGAACAGACTGACCAGGGCAGTGGGGCCAGATAGGTGGAGCCCTGTGCTCTGTCCCAACAGGCCCTGAAATACAGGTTTATGAGTCTCCACCCCCACCCCAGAAAGGACATCTTCCTGGACAGGTATATGTGGAGAGGGCCAACCTTAAAGCTAAGGCCTTCTGGCTCTTCAGAGAAGATGACCAGGGATGCTGGGTATAGTACCAGAAGCCGGTCCCACTGCTCCTGTAAGGGGTCAAAGGATAGAGGGGGTTGGGCACCTGGAGTCCGGCCTTACCTGTTCTTGTATCCTTCCCTATCTCATTGCACCTCAGGTTTTTTCCCACCCACCTGGGAGGGCAGATGCTGCAGCTTGACCCTTGATGCACAGATTGCGCTGCTCATGGATTCACGCCCATATGCTCGCCATAGCTGGGTCCAGGGGAGTTTATCCCCCAGAGAACCCTGAGGAGGAGAAAGAATAGGTCAAAAGCAGGCCAGAGAATCTGGATGGGGGGAGGACTCACAGGCTCCTGCGACTGACCTGTGGGGGTGCTGAATGGCACTGTTGCAGACCCAAGAGAGCCATTTGCTTTTCCAGGTGGTAGAGCCAGTGGCTGAGCTCGGCCTCACTGTGGCAGAGAACAAGGAGTGGGGCAGGCAGTGGGCCTAGGGGCAGAAGAGTCAAGTGGGCTAGGGGCCAAGCTTAGAACTCACAGAAGCCCACAGGAAAGTCTCCTCTCAAAGGGCTGCAAGTGGACCTCCAATGCCAGGTCCAGAGGTCCTGGTCCAGTGGTGGCTAGGCCAGCTCTCTCCACACACCTGTAATCTGGAAGGCATGCTCTCTGGACCCATCAATCGGGCAGATGCTCAATTCCGTCAGTGGTAGCAGCCCCTGCCACAGGATAGTATAGGAGGGGCTGCAGGGACTCCTAGGAAACATAGTCCCTCCCTCCCTCTCTCTGTCTGTACCACTCACCTGAAATGTAAGTCCTTCAGAACCATGGGCCTGGAAGTACAGGTGGGAGGGGAACAGTTCTAGATAGCAGTTACTGATGTCCTAGGGGAGAGCAGAGCCACTATTCTCAGAGGCTGGGGGGCCAGCTTCAGGCGTGGATGTTGGTTCCCAAGTATTCCCCAACTTGGTGTGGCTCCTACCTGGCTGTTCTGGAACCGCAGCTGAACCTTGGAATAGTGCAAAACCTTGCCTAGGTTCCTCACAGGTGTCCTCCGCCACCCTTTTTTGAATACACTCAGGAATGGCTGTTCCAGGTTTTCTGGATGATTTTCTGGGCCCAGGATGTCCTGAGGGAGTAAGGCTCAAGAGAGGAACCAGATGGGGCCAGATCCCCATGCAATATACACACAGCTTCTATATATAGTTCTGATCTGTCCATGCATGCTCACAGAATACATGCATCAAGAACATATACATACATGCATACCACATACACCTAAGCCTCGTCACATGAAAAGTGGAATATGTGCATGCCACACAGATACATATAACGCTCCCTACAGCCAGAGTTATCTGCTCTGTGGTATAGACTTAAGTCGGTACATACTGGGGTCAAGGCTTAGCTTCATTGCTGCCTATTCTGTGCAACTTCACTTTGATCATTCCACACCCTCAGACTTGTCCAAGAATTTGGAGGTAATATTATGAGAATGAGATAATGCTCAAAGCCTTTTCAGGTTTTCAGTAACAGCTGGAAATGTTTTTTTAAAGATCTAGTTCTATGAAAAATGAAATAAAGAAGAAAAAAACCAAGGTACTAGCTTGTAATAGTTGCTAATTTCTTTGGTGTAAATATTCCCAACGTTGCCCAAGTTGAGTTTGGTAACTCATGATGTCTATGAACAAGGAACTGGGAAGAGGTACTGGTCAGCTTTTGTGAGTCTATGTGGGCTATCCCAGCTCACCATGTACACACTACTTATCTTACAGTAGAAGGTAGAGCATTGGCAATGGCCCGAAGAGTTCTATGACTAAACCTGGGGCCCACCCCTCTCCTTCCTTTTTCCATTATGAAAGACACACAAGTGTCTCACCTTTGCACGTGCAATTCTCTGCTCAGCCCTAACGTCCCACTTTACAGCTTTGTGGGCTCTGTTCAGGTTTATCTTCTTTCTGAATGTCCTAAAATCCAGCCTTTGCTTGTCAGTTAGTACTGGTTTAGTCTGTCTTACTCTATCTTCTCTTGTTTTGTCTTGACTGTCTTTGACATAGGAATGGAAGAAGGTGAGAACAGAAGTCTTATTCTGTTTTTCTCACTGCTGACTCCACATAGCCTAGAACATGACCTGGGATGTTCTGGGAGGCAGGGAGAGAGGTAGGTCCAACTTCTACAGAACTCTTAGACAGTCTTGGGAGAACCCTCTATATTATTTTAGAGATCAGGAATGGAGTAAGTTGTTAGCCACAGGCTTAGGACAGGGGCTATGTTGCCTTTGGGAGCTTCCCAGGACTACCTGCATGGACTACTATGCACTGATCAAGTTGAACTACCTCTGGTACAGGCCTAGGAATGTGGACAGACAAAATCAGCTCACATCCTCACTGACTCTGGGTGGGGCCTCCTGTACCTACACCCAGTGTTGAAATAGATGCTGGATGGCACTGAAAAATAGGCCATGAATAGGCTGTGGAGCTGGTCCTGGTGCTCAGACAGCTGAGGGCTCAGCTTGGAGTTGTGGCAGGGCTAGTTCTTGTTTAGGTGCAGAATCTACCTAGAGTCCATAGCCCATGTACAGTGCTCAGGAGGCCTGGTTCCATTCCTGGTTAGGGCCCCTCCTCCTGATCCCACTTCCTGAGGGTCATGTTTTGCCCTTTCCAGTTATTGTGTTCTGACTAGGGTCAACTATTCTGGAACTTTGGGACTCCTTCCTAAAATTATGTCCTGGGCCTGACTAGAGGGAGTCAGGGTCTGAGATGTGCCCACAGGGAGGGATGCCACCCTTGGTCACTCCAGGCCCCATTTTCCTCTTTATTTCTTTGAGTGAGTAAGGTTTCTAAAGGTGACACCTGCCTGCAGAAATCCCTGGAACCTCAGAGACCAGGAGAGGCTGGGGTACAGCTTTCCTAGTTTCCTGGGATCCTGTGAGAAAGGTATACTTTGGGAGTTTACATCAGCTGTAGCACCCAAGAACACAGGAGCCTTGCCCCAACCCTGGTAGAGCCTGGCCCATTGGGGTGGGTGTGGTTCTCCAAGAACAGCAGAGTGGAGGTGTTCCTGTCAGACCTGCAGCCCAGGCTCCTCCCAAGTATTGCCATAGAGTTGGGGAAAGGGGAGGGGAAAGATATGTTTTTCCTTAGCGAGTCATTAAGCCCACAGAATGGTTACCCTTCTGATCTCAGGAGGTCTGTAGGTACTCTAGAGCTGGCTGGCTCCTTGCTGTATGAAGATGGGTGCCTGCCTAGATAGCAACACGGTAGCTGTGGGCTCCACCTAACTGAAACAGCTGTGGACCAGTAACACTTGGGGACTGAGGCCTCCACTATGCTATTTACCAGAAGCTCCCACACAGTTATTGGGTCCAACAAAACCCAGGTTGGGGCAGTGGAGGTTGAGGGTGTCCACTGTCCCCTTGGATATGCAACAGACTGGGCAGGCTCTGACGGCTCACCACTGACTCAGTGCTGATCTTGGTTTCACTCTCAGCCTAGACCTTTGAGTGAGCTCCATAGGGAGGAACAGTGTCAACTTCCTCATCTTTCTTTGGATTTGAATCCTTCCAAGCTGGCTAGGGATCACCCCAAGTTGCTGGAAGATGTGATGCCCACATTATCACTCACACTGTGGCACACACAATCATACAGGGGAAGCACAAAGTTGTACTCAGACTCCAGGCCCCGTGCCATACCGCTCCAGCCAGACACGCCCCTCCGCTCACCGTCCCAGGGATGTAGTGGAAGATCTTGTTAGCCGCGGTGTCCCCATCAGTCCTAGCCTCGGTGCCAAACAGGCTAGCCAGCTTCCTGGCGCTGTCCTCTCTGGGAACAAGGGAAACCGAAGGCTCAAGGCCTGGTCCAGGCAGCAGGTCCAGGGAGACCCTGTTCCCTTGTGGCCAGGCCACACCCCTCACCTGTTTCCCTTGAGCGAGGGCTTTCTGGAAAAGGAGGCCCGTAGCCTCCTGGGGGTCTGAGGGACGCAGTGGCTGTTCCCCATGGATGGTAGCTGCTAGCTTGGGCAGGGCAGGTCGGCTGGTCTGGGTCCTTGGTTCCGTCTGCTAACGCCTCCTGCTGGTGGGCGTAGCCACAGGACGCCCTGCCCCTAACCTGGGGCTGGAGGAGGCTCCTCTCTGGGCCCGGATTGGCCCCTTTTGAGGGAAACCTTCCAGTGAGGGCCCAGGTTTTCTAGGCCCAAGGCAGTCAGCCTTGGGGTAGGGTAGATATTTCCTGTTTGGAACAGGAGCCCTCATCTCAGCACTCCGTGTAGACCTGGCCAGAAGGGCCTGGTCTGTATACACCCTGAACACTTGTATTCAGACTGGAGGTGTCTAGATGTTGGAGTTCTATGGAGGCAGGGATTCTTCCTCCCCGTTGCCCCTCCCCTGCCAGGGTGCACACATCCTGTTTCCACATGAATCCCAGCTGTCTGAGTCATTGGTGACTGTAGGGGGCGTGTGCTCACTCTCAGCTGCTCAAGAAGTACAACTTCATATACAGGGAGGCTAGAACCTTCCCTCAGCTTCTCTTCTTTCTGGGCCAACCCTCACCCAGACTGAAGTCAGAGTTCCCAAAGCTTAATGAAATGCAAAAAAGAGGCCACATGCCTCCCAGCTTCCTAAGGCAGTAAAGTAGGGGCCTATCTTCCTCATTTACCCCATAGTCCCAGATCATAGGCGCCTCAGGACTAGGATGACAGCCAGCCTCTGCATATACCAGTATTCTGCTCCATTTGGATGCAGAAGTGCCATTTTGCAGCCCCAGACATTAATGTAGCATCTGAGTCTGGCTGCACACTTGCCTGTAGACCTTCACCTTGTTTTCCAGAGAGGAGCCAAAGATGTGCTGTAGGCCCATAAGCAGAAGGTACAAAGGGGGCCAGAGATGGACATTCAGCCTCAGGCCCATGGAGCCCAAGAAACATGTTTATTGTTCAAGTTGGCTCATATTGCTGTGTAGGATCTAAGTGCATGTTGTGTGCCCAGCTCCATAGAAGACCCAGAAAAGACATTACACTGTATACACAAGACACAGGAAATAAGTCTGCTTTGTGTCCTTCAGGGACAGTGCCTGGCAGAGACAGATAAGTGCTGTGTGCAAAGCGCTGGCTAGGGGTTTGCATCTTCTTAGAAAGCCCTTGCCTCTGCTCCTGTTTCAACAGTTGCTCTGCCCCTTACAGTTTGCAAGGCCCAGCTGTGTTGCTCATCCTCTTTCAGTGAGTGTCCACCCCCAGCATTCTCTGCTGTTCTGGAAAAGGAAATAGGCAAGAGAACACTCCGAAGGGCTCCTTGGTCTCCTACATGCAGGAGAGCTGACAATTGAGAGTAAATGTGTGAACTGGTAGCTGCAGCACTTTTCATCCATCAATAAATAGTGAATAAATAAATGAGTAAACAAACAGCACACAAATAAATGAACAAGGACAAATGAACACAGAGACCAAGACAGAAGAACAGGAAATCTCTGGTAGGGTATGTGATCTGCCCTAACACTTGGTAGAGGAGACAGAGGTGGTAAGGCCACCCCATGGGGTTTAAGGCATGTGGGAGGCTGCGGGGCCTCTGTGCAGTCTGACACGTGTCAGAGGCTGGTAGAGGACACAGACAGCGTGGGTGAGGAAGGTGGTGGGAAGTTGAGCAGCTCCAGCACTGCCACACCCACACTGCTGCGTCTTGTGAACATGCAGGATGCTGCCACCCACTTGTTGGTCCTCGGGTTGTACTTCTCTATGGAGTTGAGGCTGGAGCTGCCATCATTGCCCCCCACAGCGTAGAGCCAGCCGTCCATGGCCACCAGGTCATGTGTGCTCCTGGGGAGTTGGATAGGCAAGAGTAAGCCCGAGGGGCAAGCCAAGAGACAGACCAAATGAGTGGGGCACAGAGGGAGAAACCAAGGGACACGGTAATAAAAGGAGCCCCATATGCCCAGGAGGAACCCAAGGACCTGCTGTACTGTTGAGGTGCTGTGTGCACAACCCCTGGAGCTACACTCCTGGAATAAATCAGATGTAGTGGCAGAACCACTCACCACCCACCCCTGGCCTTATACACCTGCGGATATTCATGGGTGCCACACTCTCCCAGGCACCAGCCTTGGTGCTATATCTCTCCACTGAGTTGAGGCAGCTTGTGCCATCATTGCCCCCTGCGACATACAGGGCACCCTCCAGCACTGCTACTCCTGCTGAGCTGCGCCGGCTCAGCATGGAAGCCACAGGTGTCCATGAATTCACCTGTAGAGACAAGGGGACAGGCTGGAGACAGACCCACCAAGGGCACCCCACCCCTGCCACAATATAGACTCTACTCTTGGCTGGGTATCTGAGAGTCAGGGGTGGGATATAGAAAGAAGACCCCTTGGATGGCAAAAGTGGCCAGAATCTGGGATTATGCCTCATTCCCCCCAGCACTTTAGAGGAGGATACTGTGATAGGGGTGCACTATGCACCTGGGGCTCATACTTCTCCACGGTGGCCAGGTGTGATGAGCTGTCATAACCACCCACGGCGTACAGGTTCCCATCTGTGGGAAGGCAATATACCCACGAAGCTCCTGCAGGGTGTAGGAGTTTTGGGGGTGGGTGGGAAGGGGATAGGCAGGAAAGCAGGCACCACGGGAAGCAGGTCCTGTCACCCACCAAGTGTGGCCACACGCACATATCGCCTCCGGGTGCTCATGGCAGCAATGGATGTCCATGTTCCTGTCAGTGGGTCATATCGTTCAGCACTGTGGACACCAGAATGACGCTGATGTTCAATTACAACGGTCAAGTGATCCTTTCCCAGGATTTGTCCTCTGATCTCCCCAATGCTATGGCTGGGCATCACAGACTCTATGAATAGATAGCAATATGTGCTGGGTGGGTACAGGCTACTGGCTGCTTGGACTGGAGGGAGGGCCCCTCCAGGGGAAGAATGATGCCAAGGCCCCGCTGATGCTGTGACCTGAGGTAAGGAAGCCTTAGAGAGCCAGTAGCCTGGATTTGGCAGGGCCTCATTCTCTTAGCCAGATGTGGCTTCACAGTCAAGCCAGCCTCATCTGCTGCTGCTGAGCCAACCCTGAAAGGCCACTGAGGCCATAACCCAAACTACTACCTGTTGAGGCAGGAAGCCCCATCGTAGCCACCAGCTGCATACAGGAGCCCATGCAGGGCAGCTACACCTAGGCAGCTTCGCCTTGTGCCCATGGAGACCTCGGGCTGCCATGTGTTTGTCACAGGGTCATAGGACTCCACCGTAGCCAGGTCTGAGGTTCCATCATAGCTAGGAGAAGAGTCCACTACTGATCAAGGATGGCCTGGCAGGCATGTGACAAACCTTTGAGCCTGCATGCCCAGCTTCTATGCTTACCCGCCCACAGCATACAGTCGGTTCCCAACAGCAGCGACTCCTACACGAGCCCGACGTGTAGACATGGAGGCCACCACATGCCAGCGGTCAGTTCGAGTGTCATATGCTTCACAGTCTCCATGGATTGCAAACAAGCTCCCACCACCTGGAAGATGGGTAACGATATAAATAAAGGGGTTCAGGAAGGCTGGGCAGAGGACCCTAGTGTGACCCAAGTACAAAGACATGAAGGTTCCAGGGGTGGGAAGAGATAGAGACTAGATCACACTCGTGGGCCCCATACCATAGGGTCTTTGAGATCTGAGTTGGGGTACATGTCCTAGGGCAAGAATGGGAAGAAGAAGGGGATCAGCATACCAACAGCAAAGAGCACAGGGCCGGCACCCTCACAGCGACGGGGTCTTGTGCGGCTAGTACCCAGAACACCTCTCTGCTCAGGCAGCAGGTGGAACTTAAGGGCCTCAATGAGCAGATCCTTGCAGTCAGGGTGATGCCTCACAAGGCTTTCAGCATCCACGTGGCCCAAAAGGAAGTCTCGGCTCAGCAGAGGCAGCCGCACACATTTCATCAGCTAGGGCAGGAGGTGCCACGTAAGGCAAGACCCTGGGCATACTTGTCCCAGGGTTAAGACCCACTCAGGTGCCTACAGCACTTGTATGATTGGTTCTTGAGATAGGTGGCTATATCACTCCAAAGGAGTCCCTGAATGGAAAGGACTCAAAGAAACAAGCTTACACCTTAGCCACCTGCATTCCCTTCTAGACATCATGGGAGCTCCAGGACTTGGCCTCACCCTTGGTACATGCTGCCTCCGAGTGTCTACATCATGTTTGACCCAGCTCAGGACTGCACGATACACATCTTCCTCTGAGGGCACGTTCAGGCTATCACTAGAGACCAATTCCAGCACCTGGGGGTGAGAGGTCCTCAGACCTGACATCTGGGTAGGGGAGGGCCCAGAAAACCCTGATAGTGTCTGAGAGTATCAGACAGAGGGTATGTGCATGTGCATGCACAAACACACACACTTAATGCTCTTAGAGTGAAGGACCAAGCAAAGTCAAGAATCACAGATTTTGTTTCCGGTAGTGGCGCTGCTGGGTAGACGGGTGAGGGGTGTCCGAGGTCCTTAGTAGTCTTAGGTACATAGACTCAGAGACTGGGAAATAATGGTCCTAGAGTGTGGTAAAGACAGGCATCTAAAACAAATGATTGGGTGAAATGGGAAGATGGAAACAGGGTTGGGAGGAGATGGTGAGGGAATGAATCACAGGGTGAAACTTGCACCAGAAACTTGAAATGAAGATTGCAGAACACTGGCTGCTAGGGTCTGGGCTGGGGCAATGCATGGTGGGGGCTGGGCCCAAACTGGCATGTTACCTGCTTCAGTGGTTACCTGCTTCAGTGGCAACAGCATGAACTCCTCAGTCTTGGCCACATCCACGAAGTGCTGCAGCACGTACCTGTGTGCTGCCTTGAGCAGGTCACTGCATGAGTGTGTGTCTGCAAATCCTCGAATGCCCAAGCAGTTGGAAGGGTCGAGCTGGCTCAGGAGGAACTTGCAGCAGGCATCTCGAACACCATTCAACTGTAGAAGGCTGGCAGCTGGGAGTAGAGTCTGGGACATGAAGATGGGTGAGTCAGGAGGGGGCCAGAAGGGCACAGAGTAACTGGATACTGAGGAGAGGCATGGGGAGGCCAGGGTACACAGATCTGGACTAGAGATCACAGGGGACATGGGTATGGGAATGGCAAGCCTCACCTGAACGTTGCCTTCGCCCACCACAATCTCAGCTGTGTATGCAAACTGCACCAGCTGGTCTAAGGCTTGCGGGTCAATGTCATGCAGTGTCACGTGTGTCTGACGGCTCTCACTCATCTCATCTGTGAAGACAGTGGATTAGGCAGCCTGCCCTGGGAGATCTGCAGAGATCCTCCTAGGGCTGCTCAGACTATTGTATGTGGTACTTGCTTGTGAACATGGCGTGGAAGTAGGGGCTACAGGAGGCCAACACCACCTTATGAGCACGGATCTCCTTGGCTGCCACATGCAGGACGATGTCACACAGGAGGCCACGCTGCCGCATGCGGCTCATAGCCACAAAAGCATCATGGTAGTGCCTTTTCGAGTTGTGTGCCACACTGTGACCCTCTCTGCTCAACAGCTGCATCGCACCTTCCATCGGGGCCACAGGCCGGGCCTGCCTGGGCCGAGCTCGCTCTGCCTCGGGGCTGCAGGCCACAGGACTAGGTCAGTGTTTATACACTGTAGATAGCCACTCACCCACCTTTGAAAACTCCCAGAACAGCTAAGGCAGCTGCAGTTTCTCCCCAGTATTTCAGTCATCAGGGACCAAAAGCCCATCAAGGACCATCCTGTCACTCACTGCCACTTTCCAGGGCTCAAGTTCTCTCTCCTGTCAAGGAACCTCGCTGGAGCCAGAGCAGAGTCTTTCATAAATTTAAGCGTGCTCTCTCAACTGACACCTGTCCCTCTTCCTCTGCTGAATACCTCTCCTAGGGCTCCAAGCTCCTCTTCTAGTGCCCCGAGGAGAAGCAGGTATTTCCCAGGCAGCCTTGTCCTCAGCATTCATTGTGAGCACTATGTAGGCGCTGGAGAGAAGTTGGCCAACGCTGTCCCTCTGAAGTGAATCCCCAGATCCCACTCACCAGGTTGACCTCACCCGGCCCTGGGAGCAGCCCCTTCTTCCCCATTCTGCAGAGCTGTTTAATAGTGGCTGGAGAACCAAAAGGCTGAGACCCTGCACCACCTCTTGCAGGGCGCCATCCCTCCCTCCATCCCTCCACCCTACTCACGCCGGCGGCTGGGGCGGCGGTGGCGCCTCAGGCCCGGGCCCCGGGCTACTGTGCTCTGGACTCTGCGTCCTGCCAGCAGGCCGCTCGCCACGGGGCTGCATAACTTCAGCCGCCAAACCCGCGACAGACAGAGCAACGCTGTTTGACTGATTCGGACCGTAAGAAGACTGCCTGGCCGCTATGTCCACTCCGGCGCTCGCTGGTCTCCGCAGCCCCTGTTTCTCGGCGCCGCCCGCCCTGCTTCACATAAGGTTGCAGGACTTGCTCCCACCCCCAACCGAATCAGTGCTGCGCTGACAACTTCCCTCCGTTTGGGAGCCTCACTCCCATGCCCGCTCTCTTCCAAGGAGCACCTAACCTGCGTTTGGCGCCTAGGTTAGCTTCAAGTTCCAGTACCCCAGAACTCACCTGCTAGATCTTGCTGTGACTGACAGAGCTCCATAGCACTAGGGTCGAGCTGGACGTTTAGTCCTCAAGTCTTATGCTCAGGCCTCCTTTTCACAAAGTGTGGAAAGGTTCAGCGCTCCTACACATACATATTTGAGCATTAGGCGGATGGGGGCTGTTAGGGTCTGAGAGGTGCTGTATTATCTATTGACATGGATACAGCATTCTTGTCAGACCCAGGCTCGCCGAGGAATTGGGTGTCCTTTAACTTAAAAAAAATATTTGTTTTCATTTAATGTGTATGGGCGTTTTGCCTATTTGTGTATTATATAAATTACGTGTGTGCAGTGCCTACGGAAACCAGAAAAGAGCATCTGATCTCCTGGGACTCAAGTTACCAACAGTTGTGAACCACCCCGTGGACAATGGAAATTGGACCCATTGCTCATCCTCTGGAGTGCTTCTAAGTCCGAACTATCTCTATCCAGCCCCTGGTCTGTCGGTCGGTCTGCCTGCCTGCCTACCATTTATCATCTATATAGCTATGTATCTATCTATCCATCTATCATCTATCTTTATCTGTTTTTTCGAGACAGAGTCTCTGTGTAGTCCTGGCTCTCCTGGAATTCACTCTGTATAGACTGGTCCCGGACTCAGAGATTCGCCTGCCTCTGAGTGCTGAGATAAAAGGCGTGCGGTCCGGCCAGCCCCTTACCAAAACAAAAAAGATTTGTTTTTCCCGGGCGTGGTGGGCATGGTATTTCCAACCGTATTTCCAAGGTGGGAACCGTTGTTACTGTGTTTTATGGCGGGCTTTGAGCTGTGACAGCGGTCGGCCTGCACTAGTGAATTCGTGCTTAGCACACCTGCTGCGCCAAGAGGAAGAAGGCTCCCTCCCGCCTGGGCACAGCCGGTACTACCGCTTGAGAACCCTAAAGCCACCAGCACGGTAGGACGGGCGGGGCTCGCGAGAGGAAGTCTGGCGGCACAGGGCATTCTGGGCCCGGAAGTGCGGCGCATGCTGTTTTGAGCATCATGGCTGTGTCTCGCGCTCCCCGGAGGTGAGTTGAATAAGTGGGCGTCCGGACCCTTGGCAGGCGCTTGCTCCCAGGGCTCTTTACGTTTCTTTCTTTCTTCTTCTTCTTCTTCTTTTTTTTTTTTTTTTTTTTTTTGGTTTTTCGAGACAGAGTTTCTCCGTGTAGCCCTGGCTGTCCTGGAACTCCCTCTGTAGACCAGGCTGGCCTCGAACTCAGAAATCCTCCTGCCTCTGCCTCCCGAGTGCTGGGATTAAAGGCGTGTGCCACCACTGCCCGGCCTCTTTACGTTTCTAAGTGTGGCTGGCGATATAACTTGCAGGCGACTGGCGGAGTTAACAGTGGACGAGTTCTTGGCTTCGGGCTTTGAGTCCGAATCCGAGTCGGAGCTGGAGGACGTCAAGGAGGCTGCGGCGAAGGAGAAAAAAGGAGGAAGAGCGGTCTCTAACTGGGAGCAGCGGGACACGCGCACCTCACCCAGGTGAGAGCCCGCCTCTCCCTCCGGCCCCGCCGCACGGCAGTCTACTTCCAGTAGTTCTTTGGTTCCACGCTGCTACACAGAACCGTGGGTTAGCCGACTTTGGGCCGATGTGCGTTGGCAGATAGTGTAGAAGGCTTTTTTTTTTTTTTTTTTTTTTTAAACCAAGAAAAGCACTTGATCCTGGATAAACCAGTGGGTGTGTTGGAGGAAAAACGGAGGCTGTAGGGCGTGTTTGCCAGTACAGAAAAGGTCTCTGGGTGGGAATGCTGAGATCGGTTCGTGGCTTGATAATAAGTGATGACAACTTGAGCACAATTTGAGCGAGAACTGCAAAGAAAAAGCAGGTAGCCTTTGAGTTAGTTGGAGTAGAGCGTGGCTGTGGCAGAACAGATCCAGGAAAGTAGCAAGTCAGAGTGACAATGAAGGGACCTGGTTCTATAAAGACTGTTGGTAAAATGGGAAGCTGCCTCAGGCTTAAGCAGTGACTTGACTTGTGATTAGGAGAGTTGCAAGGTTGGACATGGAGAGTTTTGAGGGGAGGTGTTATTGTAGGAGAGCTAATGACAGTTTACAATGAGGTGAGCATAGTAGGTACACAGCTGGTCTGGGAGTGCCCTGATCTTGTGCTGAATATGAAATGGTTGTGTTGAAACAATGCTGCTGTGTGTGTGATGATTTACCTCTGGATAATCCTCCTGCCTCACCATTGGTCCTACTTCGAAGGGAATATACGAATATGGCCCCCTAGAGGCAACAACCAAATTGGCTATGTGGAAAGACAAAAAGCTCCTTCCCCTGTTGGCTTTTCACTGGCCTTACTGACACCCATTTTCTCAGCCCACATAAGGGGCGTGCTTCTGAACACAAAGACCAGCTCTCTCGGCTAAAAGACAGAGACCCTGAGTTCTACAAGTTCCTGCAGGAGAATGACCAGAGCCTACTGGACTTCAGTGACTCAGACAGCTCTGTGGAGGAAGAAGAGCAATTCCACTCCCTGCCAGACATGCTGGAGGTGAAACCTGGCAGACCTGGGCATTGGGGCACCTATGATTTTTATACACTGTGCCAGCTTTGTTCTTTTGTATCTGGTACAGGAAGCAAGTGAAACAGAGGAAGATGGTGGAGAGGACAGTGACATATTGCCCAGAGGACTGCAGAGGAAGAAGAATGAGCCTATACCTGTGACCCTTGCTATGATAGAGAGATGGAAGCAGAGCGCCATGGTGAGAGGCAGTATAAGTTGGGTGGCTGGATCTCCACAGGCAGGAGACTCTGACCTTGCCTCGTTTGAGGTATCTGAGACAGTAGATGAAAAGACCTGGTTTCTGGGAAGTACACAGTGAGGATCTTTCTAAGTGCCAGGGTCCTCTAGCTATGTCTATTTATTTGTAGTGTAGAGCCCTGCCTACTTCCTTCTCACTCTATCAGGGTCCTAGCCATTGTGGGGCGGGTGTAGAGTTTATTTCATTTCATTTCTGTTAACAGGATACCACAGACTGGGTAGTTTGTTTTGTTGTTGTAGTTTCTATTTATGTGTATGTGTGTTTCACCTGCATATATGTTGGTGTACCATATGTACGTTCATAGTTAACAGAAGACACCATGTGGGTGCTGGGAATCAAACCTGGATCATCTGAAAGAACAGTCAGTACTCTTAACTGCCAAGCCATCTCTCTAGCCCCAGACTAGGTAATTTGTAAAGAAGTTTAATTGGCTAACATTGCTGGAGGATGGCAGGTCTAAGAGTATGATGATAGTCTTTGGTCAAGGCCTTGTGTTGTGGTACGTGTTCAGATATATCTCTTTGGGTTGTTAGATATGAAGCCCAGGACTTGTATATCCTAGGTAATCGCACCATCCTGAGCCCTGTGTCTGTCTTCTGTTGTTTTGTTTTTGTTTTTCTTTGAGACAGGATATCATTAGTTGTGGCTGTCTTGGAGTTTGGAATGTAGAACTGTTTCTGTTTTCTGAGTGCTGGGATTAGAAGTGTGCACCACCACACTTGTTCCCAGTGAACCTCGGCATTCATATAATATTGATTACTTTCCAAAGACTCTACTTCCAAATAAACTTGGATATTAAATTTTTACTACATAAGCTTTTTGGACCATAGTCAGAGTTAGCATTATTTGTTCACTGGGGAGTTGGAAATGAAGTCAGTGTCCTTTGAATAATTTTGCACTTAACTTAGAGGTTTTGGGATTTTTTTACAACAGGAGATCACTATGTAAATCACCCTGGTGGCTAGCCTTGAACTCTATGTAGAACAGTTTGGCCTCAAAACTTGCTGTAGTCTCCTTGCCTTTGCTTTCCCAGTGCTGGCATTATAGACATCAGCTACCATGCTTAGCTTCCACATTGGTTTCTTTAGGGAAGGGAGTGAAAAGGGAAAATTCCCATAAACTTTCTGGAGCAGGTTTGTAATAAAGTATTCTCCCCCCTTCTGGGACTCCTGAGACAGGCTCTGCCTATCCAAGTGGGCTCAATACCTATTTTGTTGTTGGCTCACTGTCCAGTGATCTTAGCCCCACAATTGCTCTGGGCCTGAGATTGTGGGTTAGGAGCACCTTTTCAGGTTCCTGGAGCCAGGTACTGTGAACTACTCTTCTAGTGATCTTGATCTTTTGCCCCTTCAGCACCGCCTTACTCCCAAACTGTTCCATGAAGTGGTACAGGCATTCCGAGCAGCTGTAGCCACCACCCAAGGAGACCAGGAAGCTGCTGAGACTTGCAGGTTCCAGGTCACAAATAGTGCTGGTGAGCTGGGGACAGAGGACCTGGGCCAGGCTTAATTGTGACAGCTATGTTCCCTATACAGGTGAATAACACTTTTGTTCCTTGCAGTGTTCAATGCTCTGGTTACTTTCTGCATTCGACACCTCTGTGGTTGCCTTCAGAAGCTACTGTTTGGAAAGACACCAAAGGATAGCAACAGGTAAGGGGATGGCCAGTGGTTTTGCCATTAAGGTAGATGAGGTCACAGAAAGTCTTAAGGAAGCACAGAGAACAGCTAATAAATACAGATGAGTCATGGTGGGGCTGAGAGTAGACATAGCCATGTGTCTTGAGGTAGCAAATGCCGAAGAGCAAAACTTGAATGAGAAGACGGTGGCAGTTGGGTGATTCATTGACAGGATGTGTCCATCTAGGGCCAGCAGAGAATGAAGAGGGCATGGAAACCAACAGGTGGAGAGGGTAGAGAATAGGCCAGATGATTGGACGGAAGCCCAAGTCAATGGCTGATGCACCCAGATTCTGGGGAGCAGTTGTCGTGAAGGGACAAGTGAGATTTTGGAAACAGGGTTGCCTCCTGAATTGGATATGATGCTTGAGGTGTTGAACAGATGAAATGGTGTTGGTTTAGATACCTGGAAGGTTAGACAGTGGGGTGTCTTTAATGGGCTCTGGTTTTTTGTCCCTGATATAGTTCAGTAGATCTTGGTAAACATCTACTATGTACTAAATACTCAGACACCAAGGAATAAGGTGTAAAACTCACAGGGAATTAGTTGCTGTTGCCAGGTATTCAGCTATTTGGCAGTTAAAGGTCTGGAGTTTAGGAAAATTTAGGTAAAATTGAGTATATAAGAGCATTTTTTTTTTAATTATATGTGGCATGTACAGGTCTAAGGCACAGTCTGCAACAGCAAGGGGTGCCTGGTTAGGCCCATAGGTCTTGAATGCTGGCTATGAGTTTGGACAGATAGAGCTGCAGAGACTCAGAAGAGAAATATATCTGAGAAAGTCCTAGGGAAGATACTTTGGGAATTTAGAGTTCTTTTGTTCTGAATTCTGGCTAAGTTGGTGGCCTGTGCAAGGGACGGGTGTTGGTTTCCTGCAGGTGTCAGTCTGGGCTATGCTACCAGCTGTAAGGAGCTGCTTGGCTTTTGTGTATATGGGATCGGGTTATATGGCCTTGTGCTTGGCAGACTTGTGTCTGAATTTTAGGAATGGGGTGGGTATATTCCCTGCAGGATGCTGCTGCCATCTAGTAGCCCACTGTGGGGAAAGCTCCGTATGGATATCAAGACATACCTGAGTGCAGTTGTACAGGTACTGTTCTGGTGGGTAAAGGATCCCAGGAGACCTGGTCATGTCTGGTAGTCTGGTGCTCTCTTACACCCCAGACTTGAATGACTTTGGGCCTCGTTATTCTCCTCTTTAGCTGGTAGCCTGTCTGACTGAAGCCACAGTGTCTGCAGCTGTCCTGCAGCATATCAGCAGTTTGGTTCCTTACTACCTGACTTTCCCTAAGCAGTGCCGAATGTTGCTCAAGGTATGTTAGCCTGTCCTTCTGTGTTGGTGTAGCTAGGAGTGCATATGGTTACCTTTTTTGTCCTACTCCTGGCTAGGACAGAGGCAGCATTTGTGCCTATACTTGTTCTCCTGCACCCCACCACGGGTCCCAGTCTCAGATAGCCCTCAGTCCTTTCAGGGCAGCATTGCTTAGTAATGTGAGAATAGGCTCCACTGGGGCATGCTGGCTAGCCATGGAGGGTTCTAGGCTAGGAAAGGCAGTGATGTCTCTTTTTCTCAGAGGATGGTAGTTCTGTGGAGCACGGGTGAAGAATCACTGCGTGTCCTGGCCTTCCTGGTACTCATCAGAGTCTGCCGGCACAAGAAGGAATCCTTCCTTGGTCCCATTCTGAAGGTAGTATGAGTCTTTTATTTGTTCATTAAGGTCTGTGTTGGGAATCAGCATGAGCGCCTAGCAAACAGCCTTTGTGGTTGATGCTCTTTAATGGGACTTGACACCAAACTCTGGTCACAGTTTTCTTACCAAGAAAATAGGGTGGTGATAGAAACAGGAATCCATGGTCTTCTGGGTGTTGGTGGTAGTGTTGAGAGGGGACTCTTTTCCTCTTGCGATGAGAATGTTGTACCTCGAAAAAAGGGACGTGTCTGAGGTCACAACCAAGATCAGACCCTGCTGTCCAGTTCCAAACCTGGGGTGGTATCACCACTGAACAGACTCAGCATGAAGCAGAGCGTCTCCTCTACTTCCTTCCTAGGCCTTCGGTCCTGTGCTTGCCTATTCCTCATCTTACCCTTCTCTTACCATACACCTTCCTCTCTTCTGCATATCTTAGATTATTTGCCTTGAGGCTGGTGGGTACCAGTGAGAAACATCAGAGTCCTTGCGTGCTGGGAACCATTCAAGAATTGAGTCTGCAGCTGAGTTTGGGACAGCAGTTCTAATGGAAAGTCCTAGGTGTTGGCAGGTGGCTTGGAACTGCACAGTGGTTGCTCAGGTGGCTCTTAACTTTGGTTTGTCTCTCAGCAAATGTACATCATGTATGTGAGAAACTGCAAGTTCACCTCTCCCAGTACCCTCCCCCTCATAAGCTTCATGCAACGGACACTGACTGAACTGCTTGCCTTGGACCCCAGCGTCTCCTATCAGCATGCCTTCCTCTACATCCGACAGCTTGCTGTCCACCTTCGTAATGCTATGACCACAGGCAAGAAGGTACTTGGTCAGACCCTTCTAAGACAGTAGCCCCACCCAGGGCCTTAGGGCATGCTGGAAGCCACTTTTTAATGGGAGAGACTGCTCAGCACTCTGGAGGGAGGCTTTGGGTGATTCCGATGGGGAAGAATGGGCCTTAGATGTGGACTTCACTCTCACCAGGAGACATACCAGTCTGTGTACAACTGGCAGTATGTGCACTGCCTCTACCTATGGTGTCGCGTCCTGAGTACCCTTGGTTCCAGTGAGGTCCTGCAGCCCTTACTTTACCCTCTCTCACAGATCATCATTGGCTGTATCAAGTGAGTTCAAGGACAGGGTTATGTTAGATTATCTTGGGGTTTGGGGGCAGCAAGTTCCTTGGGATACTTGGCAGTGCTCTTGGTATAGGGAAGAAGTTTCTGATCTGCTAGCTTCTATACTGTACAAAGAATCTTCTCCGGTGGCCATGCCTTTTGTGTCTGTGGTTTCTGTGGAAGGGCCTGAGAAGATGAACTGGACGTAGATTTCAGGCAGCTGGGCTCTGCAGTCAGCCTCTACTTAGATAAATAGGTTAGCTGTCCACATTGTAACACCTATGTGTTCTGAGACCTGCTTGGGCCCTTGTGCAGTTGGAGGGCATTCAGATCTACTTCTAAGTGCTTTTTTTTTTTTTTTCTTCTGGTTTTTCAAGACAGAGTTTCTCTGTGTAGCCCTGGCTGTCCTGGAACTCACTCTGTATACCAGGCTGGCCTCTGCCTCCCAAGTGCTGGGATTAAAGGCATGTGCCACCACTGCCTGGCCTAAGTGCTTTTGATGTGCTGTGAATGTGCCATATACCTCTCTGGCTAGGAGGGGGCCTCTCTGTCCTCTTGAACTTTCTCCTGACGCTGAAGACTGGGCTAGGAAGGGAAAGAGGCAGGTGGCACAAGAAAACAAAGCAGTGAGTGGAGAGGAATTGAGGCAGGAATGAATGGGACTAAGCTAAAGCTGGATGGGTGTCTTTCAGTCCTGCAGCTGAGCAGTGGGGCAGTACCCAAGGCCAAGCATTTTGGTTGTCCTTGTTGATTTTGTTGACTGTTTAAATTACTAATCCCCGTGGGTGCTATGAGTACTCATCCTGTAGGAGTGGCTAGGACCTCCTGTAGTTGGAGTTTGTGAATGGGGAGGAGTCAGAGGCACTGGGCAGTTAATGCTGATGTTTAGGCCTGGCTACCTGACTAGACTCTACTCCTTCTTTCTCCAGGTTGTTGCCCACTGCCCGCTTTTATCCGTTGCGCATGCATTGTGTACGTGCCCTGACACTGCTGTCCCAGACCATCGGCACTTTCATCCCTGTTCTGCCCTTCATTCTCGAGGTGACTGTGCTAGGGGCAACTTGGGTTAGACTTAGAAATGTCTTTTAGAAACCACACCTCCTTCTCTGTGTCTGCCAGTGGTAACTTCTAACAATGGCCCTGTGGTCCCCTGTCTTTGCAGTCCTTGCAGATCTGCATTTAGTCTCTCCAAGTCTCACACTTACTATGATACCTTCCTTGTTTTCCTAGATAGACCTTATTCTGAGGTTCACTGTACCTGCCCTTAGACTCTTCACATTGGGTCCAGATTCCCTGAGAAAGTGAACCACAAGGGTTGAAACCAAGCCCTCTGCTGACAGAGTGTCACTGCCCTTTCTTAATTTATGGGTAGGATAAAGGGGTTATTGATATCAGTTCTGTATATATTAGTTAGCATCCTTTGCTCAGATAGAGAAAGAACATTCTTTACCCCCAATTTATTATTAATCACTGTAGCTGGTTTAGCTTCCAGCATCATGTTGATACATAAGTTCTCTTGTCAGGGGCTTTCCTATAGAACTCTCCCTCTCTGGGCTTCTGTATGTACCTTGTGCTTCCTTGGTTTACCTGTTCTGTGTGTGAGGTCTCCTAATAGTTAGGGAGGCATCCTTGGGCCAAGAGGTTAGGCTAGGCTCCCATTTCCCTCTCTTCTTAGGAAGGCCAAAGTGTGTAGCCTGCAAAGTCTGTATGGAAAACACAGTCTCTCCCCTGAGACTTGTCTCTTTTTTCTCTGTATTTCTTTGTTGCTGTTTGTATCTACAGTACCTGGGATGCATGAGGCCCAGATTCGTATAACCACTATCAAGTTAAGTGTATACAGGAGTCCTTATAGTTGTCTGTCAAGGGGCTCAGGGCTCTGGAAGGCGAACAGGGTCTGGAGGCATCTGTGGTGTTTGAACTGTCCTTAGTTGTACAGCCTGGTCTTGGGGGATCTCTTTGGGTTGGGCTGACACTCGGTGGGTAGATTTTTCAGCAGGTGGACTTCAATAGACGGCCGGGCCGTATGAGCTCCAAGCCCATCAACTTCTCTGTGATCTTGAAGCTGTCCAGCACCAACCTGCAGGAGAAGGCATACCGGGTGAGGCTGACCTGGGAAAGGCCTGGGGCTAAGTTTTAGTTGGCTCACAAGGACTTCAGGATCATTTATGGTTTCTTTTGAGACCAGAACTCTGTTATGTAGCCTCGATGTCCTGGAACTTGCTATATAGATCAGGCTGGCCTTGAACTCACAGAGATCCACCTCTCAGATGCTGAGATTGAGGTTTCTGTAGTCATAGAACCCTGACACTTTAATCTCTGTCCCTGTGAAGCTGGGTGTGGTTTGGGAGAGGCTGTGAGTACTGTTTTATAGCCCTGGTCTTGGAGATTGAGCAGAGTTGGGGTGAAATATAAGATCATGGGTTACTGGGCTTCATCATCTGAAGTTGGGCCTCCCCCTCAGGATGGCCTGCTGGAACAGCTGTATGACCTTATTTTGGAATACCTACACAGCCAGGCCCATAGCATCGCTTTCCCAGAGTTGGTGCTGCCTACTGTTCTACAGGTATGTGCTCAACAACTGACTTCCCTTCCCTGGCCAGACCTTGGCATCCTCTTTGTGGCTAACTTGGACAATCTTTTAGTAAGTTTGTCTTCCCCTTATGTTCTAGTCCTAGAAGACCACTAACAACACCATGTTTATGCAGCTACCTGGCTGCCAGATCCATTGGTGCCAGTGCAGGGAGAGAGTGATCATTTGCCTTGGTAGCTTGAGGAGCTTTTCTCTAGGGACTGTGGAATTAATTTGTAAAGGATTATCGGCCACTGACAAAGTTGGGCCAGGTCTGAGTAACTTAATCAAGATTTCAAGAATTTACAGACCCTTCCGTAGGCTGGCTGGAGCCTTCCATAGACTATGAAAGTCTAAAGCCTGGGTTGATCTGATGCCCATTTTGCTTTCCTAGGTGGTCCTGATAGTAAAATGCAGTTCTCCCTCTTTTCAGCTCTCTCTGTTCCCCTTCTGAGAATCTGTTTGCTCTCAGCTCAGCTGTTTTCCATCTTAGCCACTTAGGAGGGGGCTAGTGCTGTCCCTTTCTGGTACTGGTATGGGATTAGCTCCATTACTCACAGGCTTGTTGGGGTTGGGGTGTTGCTCATACATGAGCTATACCTGGGTGAGGCTCACGTAGACACAGGTATATGTGTGAAGGCAGAGGTTACATGTATAGCTGTGCCCGTGTGCTCCATTACTGTTGGTGGCGCAATGTGGCATTGGCCTCCCCCTATGTCCTCTTGGCTGATGATGTCAGGTAGTCATGACACCTTTAGTTTTAGACTCAACATTTTAGGTGTATGGACGTGTAGATCTAGAGTAGGGGTTAGCAGATATGTTTCAGTTAAAATCAAGATAGGACAAAAAGAAAAAAAATTGAGGTTTTATGGCTTCTCACAACTCTTCAGCTGCTTACCTCTCAGGCTGCTGCAGTAGCACTTAGACAGGCACATGAGTAAAGCACATGAGCAAGGTCTTAATTAGGCCTGTGAGACCTAATTAAGAGATTGATAGCAGGTCCTTGTGTCTCCTTGTGATTGTCACATGGCTTTTCACTGCTTGGATCCCCTTGGAGTTATGGAATGGAACTGTCACTGGAGCTGTCACTGGAGCTGTACCCTAACCCTTACTTTCTGCAGCTGAAATCTTTTCTCCGGGAGTGCAAAGTGGCTAACTACTGCCGGCAGGTGCGCCAGCTGCTGGAGAAAGTGCAAGAGAATGCAGAACATATCCGAAGCCTTCGACAGAGAGTGACCTTCAGTGTGTCTGACCAGCTGGCAGTGGTGGGTTGGGACTTGGTGTCTGTACTGGAATGGTGCTGCTTGAGGATCATCAATTAGGGTGTGGTAGATGTTTAAGGGTTTTGCAGGATGATCATGGTCCTGAATTTACCTAATCCTTAGGATACTTGGGAGAAGCAGGTCCGTGAAGAGGGGACCCCTCTCACCAGATACTACAGCCATTGGAAGAAGTTGAGGGACCGTGAGATCCAGCTGGAGATCAGTGGCAAAGAGCGGGTAAGGCTGGGTTCTGTGAAGATGGCCTAGCAGAAAGTGGCCACGCAGGTTATTTGTGAAGGGGTCTGGGCTGAGGGAGTGAAGTTGGAAATAAAAGCCAAAGGGGAAAAAAAGAAAGGTGAGTTTGGGTGAAGCCTGTGAATTGCTGTTCACCTGCAGGGCAGCTGGTCCCGTGTATTGCTGTAGATGGTGCCCGAGGTGGGGTGGACTAAGCTGAGGTCTACCCAGTTCTCTTGGCCTCTCCCTATCCTCATTTGTTGTTCTGGTTTTGGTCCTTGAAGCTAGAAGACCTGAACTTCCCAGAGATCAAAAGGCGGAAAGTGGAGGACAGGAAGGATGAAGACAGGAAAGAATTGAAAGACCTGTTTGAGTTGGACAGTTCTGAGGGAGAGGACAGCACAGACTTCTTCGAGAGAGGTGAGGCCTGAGGTGGGAGTGGTTAAGAGCTGTGTGTGTCTGGGGCATTCATGTCTGGCTAGTGGGCAGACCTGTTTTGTTGTTGTTAATTTTTATGTCTGTGTGCTTTGCCTTCATCTATGTCTGTATCACCGATACCCTGAGACAGTTGTGAGTCTCCATGTGGGCACTGGGAGTCAAACCCAGGTCCTTAAACCACTGAGCCATCTTTCTAACCTCTAGATCTGTTTCTTATACTACTCATTGGCCCCTTATGTTTGAGCTGGGGACTTAGTATTGGTAATTGTCACCATGCTGGGGGCCTCCAGAAGGTGGCAGAAAGGGCTAGTGGCCCCCTTGCCACTCTGAGACCTGTTGGATGTCCAGGGGGCTACTGGGCTAGCCAACCCTCCTGTGTAGCTACTCATATTGCCTTGCACGTGTGTGTGTGTGTGTGTGTGTGTGTGTGTGTGTGAGACGGTTCTTTATTTACAGGAGTTCCTGGACCCCTGGAAGCTCACCGAGGAATGAAAGAAGATCAGGAAGAAGAAGATTCAGAAGAAGGTGCCAGCAGTTCGGAGGGTAAGTGGTTTCTATTATAAAATAGACTGGCCCTGGAGTCTCTCTCGAGGCGAGGCCATGGGAAGACAGCTCTAAGCCAGGCTTATGCCCCTCTCTGGGGTACCAGGCCAGCTGCTCTGTACTCTCTAGCAACCAGCTATAGCACACTGATAAATTTAATTAGTGCTGTAATTAACTAGTGATGAGTAAGTAACTTCTAAGGCTGTTTTTTTTATGCTATAGCAGAATTTATGTAGCTGCTTCTTTCTCTGTAGATGGAGACACAGATACAAGAGTGGATCTAAGTGAACTGTGGCAGCTGGCTCAGGGACCACAGGATGAGTTGGAGGATCTTCAGCTCTCAGAAGAGGACTGAGGGCCTCTTGCCAGCTCCTGGAGGCCTTGAGGACAACAACTATGCAGCAAGAGAACAGTTGACAGTAAACAGGGTTTTATTGTTACAGCACAACAGAACAAGTGTGCTAAGAGCCATTTTGACCCCGAAAGGGAACTGTTTCTGCAGAGCCTTCTGTTGCTGCCCCAAGCAGGAGGCTGACCCTGGCCTGCAGAGTTGTCCCAGTTCAGAGTGGGGAGGGTGGCTCCATGGCCTCTCCACTTTGTCTGTCTTTGGTTTGTCTGCAGTCCTCTGCAGTTACCCCTAGAAGGTAAATCCATTACTTTCTTCTTAAGCCATATGTTTTTCCTTTTAAAAATACTCTTGGCATTTTTGCATCTAAAAAGGGGAAGTACAGTGGGGGTGCGGTGGGGTGGGCAATTTCACTGGGTATTAGGAAATGTGATGGTTGCCTGCTAGATCATTAGAGAAGCTGGGAAGGATCTGGGGCCCCTGGGAGCAGAGCTATGGTCCCTGACCCATTCTCCTGCTTGGGTGAGGCTTGGCCTGTGGGCAGGTGGGTCCCTTCATATGGGGAGGTGGTGGTTGCTGGGGACAGAGGTTGCTGTCCTGGACTGAGCTCAGGTGCTTGCAGGCTTGGTGGCTGCAGCGGCAGGGCCACAGGAAAGCTGGCCATGTAGAAGACACGGCCTAGGCGCTTGGCCACCTACAAAGAGATGAAGCTGGGTGAATACCTGTTAGGTAAAGGGGCATAAGAAAATAACTTCAGGTACAAAGAAGGTAGACCCTCTCTATATTGATAAAAGCACTAGACATACTTACTTGTGCCCTGATCTTGAGGGCAGGCCCTAGCTTCAGTCCCATGGTGTTCAGAAGGTGTTCTTCTGTCAGTAGAGGCAAAGTTTCCCCATCTATTCCTTGTTCTCTGAATACCTGGGGACAAGTTAGGCCCAAAAAATAGAGTTGTATGTCTTGCATGGAAAGATAACTCGGCAAAAGAAAGTCCTTTTTTGTGGGGTGTAGAGACATTGCCCAGAACTGGGCCTCTTGGCCTAGCCCTAGGAACCTGCCACTCCCCTCACCCTGGCATACTCGCCACAGCCAGAAAGGCCCCCCACGAAGTTGCAGACATCATCTACAGTCCATTTGTTGACATCCTCAGGTGCTGTGGTCTCCTCATCAGTGAAGAGTCCCCCCATGGTACCTGGAGATAGAAAGGATGTCACTAGGGCTTGGGCTTTTCCATTTCTTTGTCTTCTTCCCCATTGGCTGACTTTTTTCTTAATTGGTCAGAGTCCTTGGCTCAATGGCAAGGATTTTTCTCCCCATGGAACCCCCTATCTGTGGGTGGCTAGGGTTGCCCACCTGTGTGGAAGTAGGGGCTGATTGCCCCACAGGGGAATCCCGGGGGCAGTGTGGACCCTGATAGAAGCCCCTTTCCTTCTGCTCTGGTCCCTCCTGCTGGGACTTGGCTGGGAGTAGAGGCCCCTCCCCTGGCAGCTGCTATCTCAGGGTCCTCTCCATCTGAGTCCTTGGATGGTTCCTCAGAGACATCTTGAGCCCAGGGGCCAGCCCCTGTCGTCTCCTTAGGTTCACTGGGCTGGGCTGGGGCAGCACCGAGACTCCCCTTTTGAGACCGGCTTCGGGCAGACTCCTTGGCTGGAATAGGGGGTCCTGGGCCTGGGGGTCCTTGGGGCGGCAGGGCCAGTAGTGGTGCTGAGCTGTGTTTCAAAACCAGCATGGAGCCACGCCGCTGGAGCTCGTCAGGACCCTCAGGGATATGCAAGGCCACCTCTGGCGCCAGTAGCTGTGGCCGGTGAGCACTGCCCAGTTCTTTCTGCCTAAGCAATTCAGACATCTCCAGCCTGGACCAAAAGGACAGACGTGGGAGTCAGCCTGGGCGTGCTTAAAACTACTCCCACTGGTCTTCCAGGTGCTTACCGAGCCAAGCTCTGCTTCCGTAGAAGCTCCTGCTGCCGAGCTAACATCTCAGCCTGAGCAGAGGGTAGGAAGCTGTAACCTGGGATAGAAGAAAGGCTGCTGAAGCTGGATGTGCTGCACTACTTCTATCTGTCTGCCAGAAGAGAGCCTTATAGGGATACAAATGGCTTACATACCCAACTTTCTCACCTGGGGTCTGACACAAAGCTGTGGGCATCCCCAAAAAAGGAGGCCGGAGATGGGAGCCCATTGTGATGTGGGGGGCATTCTGGGGCGACAGCAAAGGGGGTGGCTGTGACAGCTCCCTGTGGACAGCAGAATAGTGAGCACATGCCTGGTTTCATCTGTGTACACCCCCTTTCCTGTGATTGCCTCTGGGTGCACCCCTGCTCACCGCTCTAATTGCCGACCCCTTGGGTGGTCGTTGATTTGCTGGTTATGGCTTCGGCTTGTGTACACACACACACACACACACACACACACACACACACTTACTCCAAGCAGGCAGCTCCAATTAATCTCCCTGTCAGCACAGAGGCAATGACCCTGTGGGCCACACTGCATGGGTAATTACTTACCCATGGGGGTGGGGGTGGGGGGCTACTTCTCATCCTGAGCAGTGAGGGGAGGGGCACAGGACAGGGCAATTAGCCACAATTCATAGATGTGGCAGATGTGCAGTGTGTGGCAGGTTGGGGTGAGATAGGGTGTGTTTGGGAAACCCAGGGGCCCTGCCCAATGCTTTCCTTGGCTTAACTAGCCTGCTGTGGAGACAGTTTGTACTGTGAACATCTCTGATGTCTCTATAGGATTATAGCAGGGTGGGGGTCTAGGGGGAGAATCTTCTGGCTGGTAGGAATTCCTTGCCTTCCTCAACAGACCACCACCACCTGTGAGGGGAGAGCCTGTGCTCTCTCAGGGCACCTCTGCTAGGCTGGGATAGTAGAGCGCTCAACAAGAAAATTGTAATGGCCCTTGGCATTCCTGCATTTTTAACTCAAAAAAATATTTCCTTGGGTCTTTGCTTAGCACAGGTGGTTTTAGGAGCTTCCTGCAGTGTACCTTGAATATGGTGAATGCAGTATCCATATATGTGATGGAGGGCTCAAGATAAAGAAAGGAATGGCCTTCTCAAGTAACAAGCACAGAATATGGGGCCTTGCTGAAACACCATCTTAGTACCTTTCAGAGAAGGATGTGGTAGCAACTGGAACTGTTCCCTCCCGGTGCTGAAGTAGGCCTTGCTTCCGTCGATGGCCTGCTGTAGATGAGGGGAGGTGTACTTCCAAGCTGCTGGGACCCCTCAGTGTTGCAGTTGCCACTTCCTGCCGTACCCTTAGCAGATCTGGGAAGAGAGGTGATAGCAGTGACCCAGATAAGCTCCCCTGGGATTTCCCCTTTCTATCTTGGTGAGCAGGGCATTGACCCAGTGAAGGTAAGAACAGAATGAGAGGAGGAGACGCTCACATGTCCTGAGCCTGGTTTTATGTCACAGGCTGGAGGAAGATCAGCAGGGAAGGCAGTTTGCAATAGGACCTACAGGGTGCAGTCAGGCAAGTGAACTGGGAATATGAATAAGTAACCAAAATGAGCTGGGAATGAAGGGTTCCAACATTATAGAGTATTGGTGCTAATGTGATTTGAACCTTCACAAGGTCAGAGGTGTAAGGGCATAGGGCTGTTCCAAGTAGGTGAATGAGACAAGAGTCCATGGATTTGGAGGGTACCTCAAACAGAAGTCTGCCCAGGTAACTCCTTTCTATACAGGAGGCAAGAACAGGAAGGACTTGTCACCCCCACAAAGCAATTCATAGCATGCATGGTTATAGCAGATACAATTAACTAGCAGTAGCACACAGTCACCGTTAAGCGTGGTTGTAATATGTGCAGAGGCTCCTAGACCCTTTAGTCCCCCTAGCTCAAGCTCCACTTCTTTACCACTTTGCTGCTGCCTGTTTATAAATTAAGTAACTGAAAGGGGGAGGTGGGTCTAGGTAGGGAGTGAAGCCAAACCTAGTAAATTTAATAAGCCTAGTCTACCCCAATCATGCTCCATGCAATGGTGATTGACAACCAGCTTGCTTGGACAGTCTCCTGCACAAGCCAGCAGAGGTGGGGAAGCAATTGAAAAGAAAGATTTTTAAATTATTAACATTTAGTGAATTATTCAGGCTCTTGGTGCCTGAGCTGCCCCGGGGTGACAGTGCCTTCAGCAAGAATCAGAAATCCCATTCCCTTCCCTGAGCCCCTGGCCACTTCTGCCAGAAAAGGCAAGATTTCCCCAGTGCTGTAGCTGCACAGGGTGCCTCACAATTCAGGCTTGGCTTCCCTCAAGCAACCTTGGGCACTAGTAGCCACATCCTGACTGTGACACAGGTTCCTATTTCTGCCATGCCCTCCTCCCTACATAACAAAAACCTATAAAGTCTGACACAATATCAACATTCATGGTATTTCAACTGACTGCTCTGGGAGTGAGGAGAACCTAGCATAGACTGGAGTCAACATCTCTTCAACAAAGAACAGGTGATCAAATTCTTCTGTTCCACCCTCACCTGGGCTCTCCTCAGAACAGTAGAGGACTGAGAACGGTGGAGGCAGTTAGGTTGTGTCACTATCTGGAAGCCTTCTATGTATCCAATACTGATCTTGGTGTTGACCTCCAAACATCCAGATCCTTCTCTTGGGGTAAGCTTAGTACACAGATGGAAAGGTAACAGAGAGTTGGCACATTTGAAGTTGGAGTGCTGGGGATGGGGGTGGCACATACCGTGGCTGGGGATACCCAAGTGGTAGAGACGTTGAGTTTCCTCAAAGGGACCAGCCTCACTTAGGGCTGACATAAGCTGATGGTAGTGGTCCTCAGGGGCCATTGTAGACTCCAGCTCTGGAAGCAGCAAAGTCTCTGTTGGACAGAGCACATGGTGAGGGCCAAGGGGAAAGTCAAAGTCTCCTCTCTTATGGTTTCCACCCAAGGTCTGGGGAGCCCTTCAGGACATAGGAACTTGTTGCTCCCTCCCCTTTCCTGTGACCTGCCTCCCTTTCCTGAGTCAGGCTTTCACCTTGGGGGGCCTTGCTTCGGGCCTTCTTCTCTGAAGAACAGTCACTGGTAATGTAGGGGCAGCTCAGCCTCTTGCCCAACAGGTCACCTGTAGAGGATAGAGTAAACCCCATCCAGTGCCTCATGGCTTGGAAAGAAGGCCCTCTCTGCCTTTGCTCAGTTTGGAACCCCAACCACCACTATGTTCTCCCTGGCAGTTAGACTTTGCCTGATCTGGTGTCCCAGGCTAGAGAACACTATGACAGATAGATGCAGAGCATAGTAAAAACACAAAGCAATCCTGATGCTGGCCCTGGGCATGTAAATAGAAATAATAGGAACTCCACATCAGTGTTTCACCAGTCTCCTGTAAGTTCATATGCTTCCCCAGCCTCTCCTTGGGGGAACTGAATGGCCTGCCTTTGCCTCCTAGGATAGGGTTGGCCACTGTGCAGATGTTGGGGAGGCAAGTCCAGAAAGCATATTTCAAATCCCAGCCTACTTCATTCTGGGTCTTCACAGCCCTGCCACCAGAAACTCAGGTTCTTCCCCATGTAACTTTTCTGCTACACTTGTGACTCAGAAAGGAAGTCTTTGTCTCTCTTGGTGGTATTTGCCCACCTGCATATCCAGGTTCAGGCTCTTGATGGGACTCCTAAGCAACTCACCTCATAGTACATAGCCTTTGTGCTATGTGTTTGTGAGGCCAGGCCCAGCCTCTGCTTACAATATCCCCAGGGATCATACCCCACATGCCAAACCTCAGGCATTAATTGACCCAATTCCAGACCGGCCTAGACACTGCTGCCCAGCTTCCTTTTGAGCTCCTGGCCTGAGGCTAGGGTTTTTGCCGAACAGCCCATGCCATCATGGCTTCAAGCTAAGGTTCTGTCTCTGCCCCCCTTATCCTCACCAGCTAGGGGAGTGTAGAGGAACAATTCCATAGGTGATTCAAAATCTCTATAATGCAGTAAGGGCTGCTTCTACATGTGTGCCCACTCTCCCCTAAAGCTGGTGGTATCAGCACCAGAACTGAATTCCATTTTTAAAAATTCCTTAAATTGTCATTTTTATCAGATTGGAGAAGTGTGGCAGCAAAAACACTGATCAATCTCCACATTATGGCTGACAGAATGGTGCTAATAACTTATTGATCTCAGCTACCTCACTGCTTTAGCAGCCCATCTCAGCCTCTGCCCCAGAGAAAGAGACAGCACCTACTGTCTGGACAAGGGTTCCACCCATAATATCTCAAGGCATATGGATCCAGCAGACAGATGATGGGTATCTGGCTTCACTTGGGGCCATCAACAGTGTATCAGAGACCAGTGTGCAGAAGGAGCAGCAGCTGATCTAGACAGGGAGGAGGGTCCCTTAGTTCTGTGTGGCCTGGTCTCACTCACTTTGTACCTGTTGTTCTTGTCCCAACCCACAGATCCCCTTAAGGATTAGGCAAGGGCTCTTTTCACAGCAATCTGTTCCCACTTTAAAAGTGGCTACTCCAAAATAGAGGGAGAGGGAGGGAGGGAGAGAGAGAGAGAGAGGGAGAGAGAAAGTGTGTGTGAGTGAGTGTGTGTGGGTGTGTGTGTGTGTCTTTCTGGAGTTCGGGTAACAGTCTGGTGGAGATGATCATGGAATAGAGGCACCTCAATCCTGTGGCAGATTTAATGAAGCCACATTGACTCCCAGCACACCAGGGTGCTGCTAACATCAGGCAGTCACTTCAACTGCCTGATGTGTAATAGGAAGATGCACAAAATCATAAAACCTGCAAGTCCTATAGTTCTCTCTGGTTCAGGGAACAGTTGTACAGTGGAGGAATGAACACCTACAAGGACTGAAAGAAAGCCCCTAGAAAGTAGGGACAAGACCTTTAAAGAATGCATATGTGAAACCTGGGCACAATACACTCTCCCATAGTTATGCATAGTATGAACCTCTGCATGCAGTGCAAAGGGAGGAGTAGCCAGACAGATGACTAAACATCACAGAGAAGAGTGTGTGTGTGGTCGGTACAGTGACACCACAACAAGCATCATCATAGCTCTGGGAGGAAGTATATGCGCGTGCGCGCGCACACACACACACACACCCAAGGAGGTCTTGAGCAGACACAGAGCAGGTACAGGGGGAGGGCCTGTGAGCTCAGAATATCTCAATCATTACAGACTCCCTTGGCTCTACCCAATCAATGGGGCAATTAGATTTTATCAGCTGCTTGCTCAGCTGCTTCCATCAAGGCTGGGTCTCCATCAGGTCCTCAGCTGTTCCAGAAGCAGTCCCCTACCAGCCCACAAAACCTTTTAAGCACATGGGGTTTTGAAAAGGATATCCACGCTGATGGACCACACCCACCAAGCCTTTCTAAACACTGCAGCCACTACCAGAAACATCCCATCTAGGACAGAAAGGCTCCTCAAGGTCCCTCAAACTCAGGTTTGCCCTCACTGGAGCCTGCTTTCTCTTGAGTGCCATAATCTCTCCAGGTTGCCTCTCTCTGACCTCTTGCAGCTTCCTCGGTAGTCCTGGGAGTCCTAATGTATACACTTTGCTCAGGTTCAGGATCCCAGGGAGGCAGAACATGTTTCTGCTACACAAGCCATTCTGCAGTGGACAGTTCTGAGCTTAGGAGAGGTTTACATGATATTGTCCCTTTGAGGAAAAGGTGGTGGATCTCAGCCACTCTAAACCACTCCAGCAAAAGCCATAATGGAGCAGCCTTTGTTGCAGCCCTGTCTGCCTGGCTGGCTGGGATTAACACAATTACCACCACATGTAGCCCCAGGGGAAAGCCAGCCTCACACCTCCCCCTTTTCTGCTGGCCTCTGGCTGCCAGCCAAAGTGCTCAGGGCCCAGAGCTGCTGATCAGATACTTGGGGAGGACAGTAGGCTGTCTTTAGTCAGAATAGCTGTGGCCCCATAGTCCCACTTCACCCTTGATATCTCTTGGATTCCTCACCTCCAGGTCCAAGGCCAATCTCCACGTTGCCTCTCTGGAAGTCACAGTGTCTTGGATGCTCAGGCATAACGAGGCAGCGGCTTCGATGTACACTGGATATAAGGGTGGGGAGGTTGTTGTCCTGGCTGCAGCAGAGCAAGACAGGCCAGGCCATGAGCTGCCTCATGGGTTGGGAGTCTGGCACTTAGTCAGCATGAGGGACAGTATGCACCGAGTATGCAAAGCCAGGTGCACAGCTCTGACAAGTGACAGAGCACATGTCATGCCTACTAAACAGACCAAAGGGAAGCCAGGACCTGGCACTTAGACCTCGTTGCAGTTCCAAGGCAGTCCCTCCAGCTATTCTTTTTTGCAGAGAAAAGTATGCCCTACCCTGCCCTGCCTTTGAGGGCAGCCTGCAGAGACGGTAAGCTGTCAAACATACTGCCAGCTCTGGCAGCATGAACAAGGCAAATATTTTCTAGTTCTTAGTTCTTTAAAATAAGGACACGGAAGTTCTGACCAGAGCTCTTTAGCTGACAAGACTGGTGCTCATTAGCAGAGTTCTAGCAGGCCTAGGTAACATACCATCCATGGGTGGGTTCAAGACTTCTAGTCAGGCCCTTTTGGCTTGGCATAACAGCATTTAACTCCTTTTTTTCTGTGTTTCTCCTTCTTGCTGAGTCAGCTGAATCCTCATCCACAGAGCCCCATAGAGGAGAGGATGTGTAAGTAGGGATACCTTACCCTGAAGTTCTGTAAGCACACCCACATCAGTAGCGAAGGGAGAAACAGGAAGCCAAAGCCAGGGCAGGAGCAGTGATGCCCAATACTCAGCACATGCCCTCTGTGGCCCACCCGTAACAGAGCAGCCTTGGATTCTGGCAGAGTGTCTACGAAGTGACCTGGGAATCAACTCTAAACCTCATTAAATAGCTTCTAGCCCCTGCCCAGGGTGACTGGAGCTGGGCTAATCCAGGGTTGGCACCTAAGCAGATAAGTTTCATCAGCAGACACTCCAGAGAGGCCCAGCCTAGAGGCCCAGATGTGGTGTTCTCCCCACCCCAGCACTACAGACCCAGAGGGCAGGTGGGGGTATAAGTACTTTATAGGATTAATTGGCATGAGACTCATCCCTTGCATCCTCATCAGTGTCGGAGTGTCGGAGAGAAATGCTATCTCAGCATGAGGGAGTTGTGGGCTCACAAGGCACAGGCTGCAGTAGCTTCAGAGTGGCTCTGATGGGCATCTCCTTTTGGTTAGGAGGTGGACCAGTTTCTCTAGGGAGAGGGGCAGAAAGTCTGTTCTCTGTGAACACAGCCTGGCCCACAGAAAGAAAGTGAGGTCTCCTACGTGGACCTGTATCTGGAAAAGCCTGGTGACATCAGAGTCATTAGGCACTGGATAAAGATCCCATGTTATACCTGGTCAGAACAGGACTTGAACCTGGGACATCCATCTCTCATTCTGCCTTGCTGGTTGGTTCTATGTGCCCAGTGGTGACCCAGTTCTGAGAACCTGTTCCTATAGCTTAGTCATTCAATGAAAAAAATTATGCTGGTTTTATATAGATCTGAAAAAAATTCCACATATACGTGTCTGAAGATGCATTGATTATGCCCTTAGCATCATGGCATTGGGTTCCTGAAGCTCTGCATCCCACTGCACCCTACCACATGTTACATGGACCAAGCCCTAAGTATCTCAGGAGGTTGAGGCATGGATGAAGAGATGGATGGTCATGGAAGAGCCAAAATGCTACTGGGGGAGGATCATGAGGCCAGAAAGAGAAAAAGATTGGTTTAGCATGCCTTCTGAGGTCTCCACTCTGTTGCTTTGGTATTATCATGAAATCCAGACTTGTTCCCTTTCCTGTCAGTTCAGGAACTCTGAGGTGCCAGAGGCTATGTTGCTCAAGGTTTCACCAACATAAAGAAGAAATTAGTGCTGTCTACTTGATCCAAGCAGGCAGGCCGTTTTACTGCAGGGGATGTCAGAGGAACAAAGACAGATGGACAGGTGGATCAGTGGAAACAAGTGAACAGACAGGTGGATCAGACACTCAGAGAGAGACAGATTCAGACAGGAGAAAGAGTAGGCAGGCCAACAAGGCAGAACAAAGAGCCAGATGGAGGTAACACAAAGCAGCTAGCTGGTCTTGGCCTCCTGCAGACCTTCCTTTTTAGACACTAGATCCACCAGTAAGTAAGCTGAAGGCTGTCAGTATCCCTTGGCCTGCTAGTTTCTTCCCCTGATTTTGGTATAATCCTGGCTCTTGGGACTAAGGGCTTCTTGAGGGGAACCAGACTGCAGCTGACACTGTGACAAACCTATGTGGGCACATCCTCACTAAAGCCTGGTGAATGTAGGGAGGGCCACAGGAGGCAAGAACTGCTCATGAGAAGCACAGCCTCCAGCTTCCCTATCACCCTTGCTAACCAATTTATCATGTAGCATGTAAAGTAAAAGGTTCATGAAATGTCATCAGTGTTCATAATGGTTCATTAAAAATGATCAGTTGGGCTGGCAAATCCAAAATGAGCTGGAAATAAGTTTAAAGATGTTTTTACGGTAATTCAACCTCAGGATGCTGGTACTGTCAATCACACAAATAATAACACATCTGACAATAAGCCAAGACAGACACCTCAAATATGGCTCTGACCACAGGAAGCTAGCCCCTTCCTGATGGACTTTCCCTGCTGTATTCCCCTGGAGACCCTGGGATAAGACCAGACCCCACTATGCAGAAGCTGCAGCTGAGCATGCTTACAGACTTCTCCCTCAAGAACTGGGAGACTGACTGGATCTTCCCAACACTCCAGCTCCCTTACCTGGTGACTTCATTTTCATCTCTTTGCTACAGCCTGCATTTGCAGCCTCCACCATGCTTCTATATCATGAATCCATGCAGTCCCAAGAAAAAACCTGACCTGATAGGTAGGGGATCCTCCAAAAGGATCTTTTCAAAACACACTTCCTTGGTGGGAGCTTTCTGTGCCTTCTTTCTTGAGGACAAAACCCAATATGTCCAGCACTCAAGGCCCAGATCTTTAGCCTCCACCTGGCCAGACCTATGGCTCCTTTCTTCTCCTTCCCTCCCTCCCTCCCTCCTTCCCTCCTTCCCTCCCTCCCTCCCTCCTTCCCTCCCTCCCTCCCTCCCTCCCTCTCTCCCTCCCTTTCTTCCTTCTTTCCTTTGTTTTGTTTTTTTTTTTTTTTTTTTGAGACAGGGTCTCTCTGTGTAATCCCGGCTGTCCTTGAACTCACTCTATAGACCAGGCTGTCTTCGAACTTAGTGTTCCACCTGCCTCTGCCTCCTGAGTGTGCCACCACTGCCTCCTTTTTCATTCTAACACAGCTTTGCATACAGCCTTTGCCCCAGTGAATTCTCATATGTCCTTCAAGACACCACTCACACACTGCCATTCCCATTTCCTGGCCCATCTCTGGGAGGGATATCTGAGATTATTACAGCCTCAGTCTTTGAGCAGATGGATACAAATGGATAGTGCCATCATGGACAGTATAGGTAGAATCCTACTACCCACCTTCCAGGTTGTGCAAAAAGACATAGAAAACATGGTGGATACTCAGGTCACATTGGTTCATATTAGCTAAGATAGTGAATAAGAAAGGGGTCCATAGGCAGAGGAGGGAGAAAAGGCAGGCGGTGTAGAACTAATAAGCAGGCCCAAGGGGAAGCAAAGCAATAAAACTCCATGTTGCCTGTGATGTGTGAGTAGACACCTCACAAACTTGGACTCCTACCTGCAGGATGTTTCTCTGAAGGAAATATTCACATCCCAGTGGGTGTGGACTCTAAAAGGGGAAAAACAGAGGCTCATCAGGGCTCCAGAAATACACCTGGACAGAAGGGTATACATGAATCTGGTTCTAGCAGGTGGACCAGTGGTTAGGGCAATGCCCCATGCCAAGTTAAATGTGCTGCAGCTCCCAGTGGTCAGGCTAGAGTCAGCTTCTGGCTTTACCAGAAATGAATGAGGACAGCAGTCCTAACCTCACTTCAACTCTGGGCACCCAAAGTAGTCTTGCTTTATGGTAGTGAATCTAAGTGGTTAGAACTGCTCCACCCAGTGTGTGACCACAGGAGAAACCTCGCAGCAACCACCTGAGGCTGACTTGGAGCATCCACACTCTCTACCAACTGCCACCAACTTTAGCCCTAAAAGTGACCTCTGCACAGACATAAAGTGCCTGGATGACATGTCAAGGAAAGTTTCTGCCTGTACTTGCCCCTCACAGTGTTTGCAGACCCTTGACTTTGATGCCTCACTCCCTCTACAGTAGCCTCCGTACCTTCTCTTCATGATATGGACATGTGGATCATCCTCCTGCTTCAGGCTTAGTTGCTGCCCACAGGCTGGGCCACTTCCATCACTATCACCATCACTGGCTGAGAAACTGGGTGTTCTTTCTTTCTTTAGGGCATGTGTAGGGGGCAAAGTGACTGTTCTCTTGTCAGCCAGTCGTCCACGGTTCTGAGAAGGTGGGAATAGGAAGTTAGGTTAGGCCAGGCCTTCAGCCTCCAAGACCTGGGCCAAGGTGCAGAAGTCCCATTGCTGTAGACCAGCTCACAAGGATGGTGGCAAGGATGGTGACAAGGATGTGGGACCCACATGCTCCCATCCAATTCTCTGTAGCTTCAACCTGAGTGATGGCTCACAATACATGGTAAATCCCACCTTTCACATTCTAGAGGATGCCTCTCAACCCAGACCTTTCATGGGTTCTGGAATCTGCTGGGATCTGTATGCAACTTGGGGCAGGGTTCTAGTTCCCTTATCTCTGTCCATTGTCAATGTTGACAAACAAAACCATCAATGAGCAGTCATTTTCCTTCCTCCACCCCCACCCCCTGTTTCTGAGATATTGGGCATGCTAGGCAAGTGCTCTGCCTTCCAGCTACAACCAACCTTCTGTTTCCCATTTTGTTAGTGCTATACAGAGCCCACCTTAGGGACAATCTGAAGCCTATGCCTGGGACTTAGAAGAATTGGTGTCTTCCTGAACTGCTGGTCCCTTGCAAACTGCAGTCCTAGTGTTTATAGAACACCTGAAGAGGAACCCAGACCCTTTGTCCCATTTATCCAGATTGGCACAGATTTTGTAAGACTTTTTTTCTTTCCCTTGCATTCATGGTCTAAGTGTGTAGAGCTGTGGGTTCTTATGCTGGGCCTCTGTATATAGGCATGTACTCAGGTCAGTTACATGTACCAGTGAACACATGTTGAGTACTATACAGAGCAGCATAATCGAGTGCTCCAACTTCAGGCCCAGGGCTTTCTCTATTCTTCCTGTAACTTAAAGCCATTCTGTTCTCAGGAAAAAGAAGGAAATTATTGGTTATTTTTTAGTATGTGGGAAGGCCTTTTCTTATTTAATAACAGGCCATTGGCTCTGAGTGGCACAAGCCTTATGAATACACAATTCTGTCTGGTGGTAGTGGTGCATGCTTTTAATCCCAGCACTTGGGAGGCAGAGGCAGGCAGAGTTCTGAGTTCAAGACCAGCCTGGTCTACAGCCAGGGCTACACAGAAAAACCCTGACTTAAAAAACCAAACCAAACCAAACCAAAAACCCACCAACACCAACACCAAAAAAGTATCCAATTCCATTTCCTTTTCCAGTCTCCAAGATCTCCTCTGACATCCTTACCCCCTTGCCATTTCCAGGAGAGGTCCTCATCACACTCATGAGCTCAGAGAGTCTTAACCTTCCTTTAGAGGAAGGAGAAAGGAAAATTCTGTCCCCAAGATATCCAGTACTCATTTGGGCTACTACCCTTAATCATGTCCTCCAATACAGAGGTGCCTCTTCAGACACCGAATGTTTATCATTTCCTGATAAATGGCTTGTCTGGCTAAACAGTGTCCCACTTTGGGCTCTGGGAGACACATCTCTCTGCCTCATCTGTCTCTGCCTCATCTTCACTCAGGAATCTTCTAAGGTCTGCACTAGAACACTTTCCAAAGTGGGTGATGTACAAAGTTAGTGGTGTAAATCCTTACGGCTTGAAGATCTATCTGGTTTTTGTCCTGCACTGTTCTAGGAATAACAAAGCAAAGGTAAGGCTGCAGTGAGGAAGCCATTCCATAATGGCTGGGCTTCATCCTACAGACACTATATCAGGCTTGTGTCCCAGGCATCTGTTATCCCACAGGCTTGGGGAATCATTTCTATGAACTCTTGTTTGTCTCTCAATAAGAAAAAGAAACATTTCTTTCTGCTTTCCATACAAGGGGAAGAAAGGGACTCAAGGACCATGAGATTGTCACTTGAAAAGGAGCCAGAGCCAGTTGGCTATTGCCAGCCTCAGCCCCGTGGTACACACAGATGGGCACAGGAACCCACCTACCTGCCCTTCCATACTCTAAGGGTATGAGGGGTCTTGGGTGGTACTTTGGGGATGACCCATGAAAAATGTTACCAAGGATCCAGATGACCATCCTGATATTACCCAAGGACATAGCTTCCCTTATATACTGGAAATGTCTGCCAACCCTACTACTTAACAGAGCTGAAACCTTGGCTCCTTAAGATCTGATCCCTTTTCATACAGTACCACTGTTCAGGGACTCTGATTTATGTGCACTGTATTCAACTACTGGGTATCTGTGATACTGATCAAGTAGGAGTTATCTCCCATTCATGGTAGGGATCAGGGTCCCTAGATAAGTAGACCCATTTATTCCTCTCAGAGCTGCAGATTTCCTACTTGCAGTGAGGGAGGGACCTGGCTGTGAGTTTCCCATTCTTAGGTGGTTGCTCAATGGGCATTGGTTTGTAAGCAGCATGGTTCCTCCCATCGAAACAGAAAACAGCTCTATAAGCCTAGTGAGGACCCCTTTCTTGCACCAGCTATCTGCAGGGTACAGCAGTGGAGAGATTTGAACCTAGTATGTGTGATAACCTGAGGCTGTTGGCCTATATTAGGTCTGGTGGGGTAGGCATGTTGATCTTCTTCACCTGCTCCACAAGCATGCCCCTCAGGGCCCATGAGGAACCCATGAGGATACCCCACCACTAGCCCAAATGAGACAAACTTGAGGGGGTCAATTGGGTCCTATCAGGGCATCTCTGTCTTGCTCTGACCCTGCAGAGGGGATGCTGGGTAAAGCCAGGTACAGCCCTAGTTCAGCAAAAAGACTCCTATTGCCCTCCCCCAGGTTCTTTAACTTAGTCCCTCTCTTGAGGTAACCTCTTTTTCAAATGAATCCCTCAAACCCTTCTTTCATGAGGGCATGCATGCTTGATCCCTAATCTCTCTTGTTCTTCATATCAAAACGTTGCCTACCTTTGGTGGGAATCTCTAACCAGTCCCCAACTTCAGCTCACTAGATACCTATACAACAAAGATTCTGCCCTGACCAGGCTGTTCTCTCAGACTTTTAGGCCCATGCTGGGCAGGATTCCAACTCTGCACCCCAGAGACACAGGTTGCTCACACTCAAGCCTGGAACTACTCCAAATCACAGTCAAAGCAAGTCAGTACTGTCATGCCTCAGAATGAGCACAACCCCAAAATCAGCATCACTCCCAGATGTACCAGATGACTTGGTAAACTCCAGATCAGGGCCAAGAGAGTCCTAAAAGCCTAAGTTGAATGACATGATCCAGGAACAAGGCTATGGACCATTCCTATGATCTAAGTAGAAACAGTTCCTAGGGTAGAGGTAGAAGAACTGGAGAGAGGTAACTCAGTGTTAAGAATATTGCTGCTCTTGCAGAGGACCAGAGTTTTGTTTCTAAGCATCTATATGGCTCCTTAATACTGTATGTAATTCTAGTTCCAAGGCGTCTGACGCCCTCTTCTGGTTTCATAGGCACCAGGCATGCATGTGCTGTACACACACATATACATGTCAAACAGATATACACATAAAATATAAATACATATTTAAACACACACACTCACACTCATCCTGTACCCAAACCTGGGAGGGGCTTCTGCACCTGGGATCCCTTCCCTTTCCAAGGAACAGTCTGGGAGAGTGCAAATTAACCCACTGCCCTGTTTACTTTTCTCAGGTTCTTCTAGCATGTCTGTATGGTTGAAGTTAGGCGTCTCAATCCCAGACAACGTAGTCACCAATTTTGAAGCAGAAATCCAGCCCCTCTGCCCAGCAAGCTCCAGCTTATCCCATATCTCACCACGGGCGAAGATATTCTACAGCCTGGACAATCGCAGATCGGGGGGTGCACTTGCAGGATCCCCTTGGACATAAGCGTCTTCAGGCTTTTCCCTGACGGGAGAGCGAGCAGAACACGTGAGGGAGAGGCCAGGTGCAGGTAGCATTATTATCCTTTTTAGGGATATAGTCAGTTGCAAGGCCAGACCTCCCTCCTACCCCCAAGGCACATGAAATTCAGTCTTTCACATCCACCATTGTTTAACCTCTCACACGCGATTCTGTTCCACCCTTCAGGCAGCTGCTTGGGAAATGCGGAGACTCTGAAACTCCAATTCTGAGCGAGTGTCCCTGCCTGACCAAGGGAGTACTCCGCCCTTCCAGTGCTCCAACCTCTCCAAGCTGGTCCCAAGGGAACCCAGCTTAGTAGAGGCTAGATGTGTTGAGCCCCAGATGAGGTAAGAGCTGTGGAGGGAATCTGACCTGCTTCTCCATTCCCTTCCTCGCAGGAAGAGGCAGACCTCATCAGGGGCATGACCCCCTAAACCGAATGCAATCTGGTCCCTAACTTTTTGACTCCAGCCCCAGCACTTACTGCATCTTGCTCAGGAGCCTCCACATCGCACCTTTGGACCCACAGTCCAACAGGCTGTGGCTGGCAGTACCGCCGATGTAGTTAGGTTCCGCTGTCCCCCACCTGCCCACACAGCCTCTAATAGCGCGCACTCCACTAGCGCACCCTTGTCTCAAGTGCTCCCCACCAGTCCTGCCAGGATCCTCTGGCTCAGCGCCAGTAGAGAAGAGGCGTCCCTCCCACCGCCTCTCCCAAATTCCGGTAAACTTCCCCTGCCTTCAGGCCTCGCGGACCTTCCGAGCTAGGGATCTGCCGGTTTATGGATAACCCGGAACCCCAGCGCGCTGTCGCTTGGGCTGAAGGGATTGCAGAGGCTGAGACCTCTGCTGTGTTAAGTCGTCCGTGCGTGAGTGGGTGGACAGGGGGGGGGGGGGGGGGGGGGAGAAGGGTATCCCCCGCGCTAACCCTGTTACTGCAGCGCCTCCTGTGGCCTAATGCTAGGTGTCCCAGGTGTCAGAATGAGGAACCTGGGCAACCCAGGGACCTCGGCTGCTCAAGCCCCCACCGCGGCCGCACCTTTGTGGCGGATGCTGCGCTTCCAGTCCTTGGCCGTCTCGCGACCGCTGACGAATTGGAACTCGTTGGGTGTGAGCCACTCGCCCCTGTGGCGGATGGACGGGCCCTTGCTGCCCTGGCAGAGTTTGCGTACGTAGAGCAGTGCGCGATTGTCACCGCACTCCACCTCGATACACGGCTCACCATTGTCTATCAGCGGCTGGAAATCCGGTGCGGCAGCTGCGGTGGTTGAGAAGTACTGGAAGGCCAGCGGGTCTCTGGGCAAGTAGAGATGAGGCGCGGCCTCATGCAGGTTTAGGTAAGCGCGCGGGGGGCAGAGTGAAGGAGCCAACAGAGCCTCGTAGCCGGAGGCTGAAGCGGGCAGCGAAGCGGCCGAGGGCAGGGCTGCTGCAGCGGGCAGTGGCGCCAAGTAGGCGGGCAGTGGTGGCAGCGGCAGTGCGGCCAGGGTCGGGTGGAAGGTAGCCAGGGCCAGGGCCAGGTCCTCGCGACCCGGCAGCTCTTTTTTCACTGCTGGCATGGCACTCTGATGGAGGTTTTCTTTTGGTTGCTCAATTTATTTTGGTTGGAGTTGGGTCTTGGTCAGGGAAGCCCTGGATAGAGCCTGACTACGCACTCACTCGGCCCGCTACTGTGCTTCAGTGCTCGCAACTGATGCAGCCGCCTTGCTGGACGGTTGTCTAGCTGGTGAGCTTGGCTTCTACCGCCTGAGGCATGGTGCTCTTGGAACTGCCTAAGAACTTGGGCCACAGCTCCCGGGTCCTAGGTTTCTGCAGAGCGTCTGAAGTCCAACTGCACTCGCGCTCAGGACCAGTCCTTGCCTCAGAGCTGTGCGGAGCCGGGCAGTGAGAAGTTGCAGACTCCAGTCTTGCTTGTAGTCTAGCCGGGCGTTCTAAGCCTCAGCCCCGCCTTGCCCCGCCCCACAGCTGCCCGGCGCACACCCGCGTTGACTGTAGGACTTGGAAGACTCGCCGCCGCCGCCGCCGCCACTGCCGCCACAACTTGGCCCATTTTAACCACCCTGGCGCGGCGGTCGGGCGCGGGCTCCGGTGGGGGGTGCGTGAAGGCCGACTGGACCCTGATAGCATGGAGATCGCGGGATAGGGATGAAGTCCCTAGCTTTCCCCCAGTGGGGTGGAGAAAAAGAGACCCTAGGGTGTGGGTGCTGAGTGCAAGACCCTAACTGTGAGCCTAAAGGAAAGTGGGGTAGCTGGAAGGATAGGTGAGTGGCCTTTCGCTGAAATGGAGCTGGGATGGTCCCATTTCTCCTCGAGTGTGAACCCTCCCCTCAGACTGTCTTTATGCCTCTGCAGGGTCTGTGTTTGGATTGTGGAGGGTATGAGTTTGTTTATAAGAACAGCAGTTCTCTGTCAGTTTTTTGGTTTTTTTTTCTCACTACCCATTTCTTACGGAGTTGGTTCATTTGATCGCATTGCAGATTGTTTCCCTCATTTTGCATCTGGTTGACACACATCTGTTTAGACTTTGATGCCTACCTCCGGGGCATGGAATGGAAGGAGGAGGCCTTAATAAAATCAGGGTGGTAGTAGCTGGTGGTGGCAGTTGGTTCAACAAGTGTGCACACCAATGCATTTATCCCCAAGAACCCCAAATCCAGGAAAGAGGGACCCCACATTTGTGTTCACCTTGGTTTCTTGAAGGAAGCAGATTAGCTGCATGATTGGTTCCTGACCTCTTCTTTCCCATATTTGTATAGAATCAAGATAAGCATGAAGAGAAACTGAGAGATCTTGTGGCCTTGATATTAGCTTATAAGAGGGGCATATCTGTTGATGTGTCATGTTAAGTGCATAGAGAGTGGCACCTTGTTTTTCCCTGCTTCCTGAAAAGTGCCTGGCATCCTCTGACTTTGTTCTGGGAGACTGAGCCGGGCAACTTATCTCTACAAACACCTCTTTAAAGTAGGGTCTGGAAGAGAGGAAACAGTGCCTCCTGCCACTTCCCCCAGTGACCCATCACCCACTGGCATGAAGCTGGTTACTGGGCAAATTCTACTCTCCCTACCAACAATGGGCCTGCTTCATCCATCAGTCATTCCCAAGTTGACTTGGAGAATGAAGTCTGCACATGCTCTGTTCATGTAAGGAATGTGCTAGGAGTCTAGACAACCCTTGCACTCTTCCTAATGTTACTTTTCATGTCTGATCTGTTGATGTCTCAGTGGGTAGATGGAAGTGGGTGGCCACTCCTTTCTTCACCAAATTTGGCTCCATTATCCTGCCTGGATCCTGGAAACTACTAGCATGTCCCTGACATCAAGTGTGACAGACAATAAGCCTTTCTCTTCTCTCTCTCTATGGCCTATGTCTTGTCTAAGGTATGTCTTCAATGTCTAATGCATATAGGTGCTGCCTGTGAGCCTTTGCTTTTGAGAGTCCATCGTATTAGTGAGTAGTTGTGGCATACATGGAGAGACTGGCTAAGGCCAGGTGTGTTCACTGTCTGGACATAACCCCCAATCTTGCTACCAAAGACATTCCCCCAGCTTAGAGCTTCTCATGTTAATAATCTGTACCTGTGTGCAGAGGTTTTGGCTTTGAGACCTTCTGTGTATTTGGAAAGCACAGACTTAGATCTGAAAAAAGCCACTGCTTGGTGTGTGTGTGTAGAGGACTGCCCAAAACACTCAGCCTAATCTCATGCCAGTCTTGTCACACCTGGAGCACTAGTACTTTTATTTTTCCTGAGAAGAAAGACCCTGGCTTAGGTCCAAAGCTGGAAGACCCTTCCCTTTGTCCACTGTGCCATTCCAGGACTTGACATCCCTTTCAACCTACTTCTTTCCCTGGTATGGAGATCACTGCCCGAGTATCAAGCCTCTTTTTGAGGACTTTATGCTTGCTATACCTGTACCCTAGTATACCTGGGACACCTGGGACACACCTCTCTCTGTGCTCCTTAGAACGGAACAGAGGCTAGAAGGAAACAGTTTGTGTATTAGAATCATCCAGGCAGCCTACACCTACACGACAGCCCCTCCTCCACCCAAGAGGTCCCACCCACTGCCTTTGGCATGGCCTGGTCGCTGCTCCCGGGCCCCCTGTTTGGGGCCCTCTGCTTCAGGCAGAGGCTGGAGTGCCACTGTAGGAGGGGGAGGAGAGTCATAAATAACCCTGGTAGCTGTGACCTGAGATATATAGGAGGGGCTTGTTCTGGTCATAGACCCCTCTGTCCCAAGAAAGCTTGCCTGTCAGTTTAAGATTGCCCCACTCTCAGTCCCTTTACTCATCTTCCCATCAATTATCTGTTTACCAAGCCCAGATGTGGTACAGTCCCTTGAAAGAGGGAACTAGAGGTTCAGCTGTAAGAAGAGAAATATCTGAGACTATGGATGTGATCAGAGGAGTTACTGTGAATAAAATCTTAGTTTATCACCCAGGCTGTCTGCCTGCTTCTGGTTCTGGGGATGCATACCATGCAGGTCCGGACCCTCCCAGAGTATACAGACAGACAAGTTCAGAGGTATAGGTTCACAGATGTATGTCTCAGCGGACACAGAGCTATGAGGAAGCACACCTGTTCACACACATGTTTAACCACCAGCAGATATATGCATGTTCAAAGCACACAATAAACATGTGGGTCTCAACCTGCATCTCTGCATCATGGCTGCTTCTAAAGTTCCTGGACTTGAATGTGCATAGGCATCCCCTCGAATGTCCACACAAAGCAATCAGTTTCATCACAGACAGCATAGACAGATCACAAGTATACCAAAACATGTACACACAATACCAGACCTTTAGTCACTAGTACCAGAGAAACTTTGTTCCACATGTTTTTCTGCCAAGACAGCATGTTTGGTCTATGCATCTAGTTGAGTGTGCTGTTGGATTTCCTAGGAAGGGTTAACCTTCAAGGTTAGAGGTTAGTGGTAAATTAGCTGCTGCTTCCTTAGACATTTTTGCAAAGGGTCAGACTCTCCAGGAATGTGTCCACTTCTGGTCCTGGTCAGTTACAGAGGAGCTGCCCTGCTGGGATATGCCTCGACTGGGGTTTGCTATGAGCTGGCTATAGGCCATGTTATGTCTCTCAGGAGAAATGAGATGTTTCTGAGGCTGGGATGTCTACTGACATTAACCTTTTTTCACCCAAAGCAATAAAGGTGAGCCTAAGCTCAGAGTGGTACCACACATGTGGGTGTGTGGGAAGCATTGCCTTGCCAGATGCACTCTAGCAGGTGCCTACAAGGGCATGCAGACCCAAACCGTTGTTATTATGCATTGACATTCATTGTCATGTCCATGTATGCTGACACATGCAGTGACCCCAACTCAATTCCTAGATCTTGATCTAGTATCCTTGACAGGGATCTTCTGTCTTCACTTGATCTTCATGCTCAGCCCCTCCCCTTGAGCAAGGCAGAGATACCTGTTTCTGGCTACCATAGAGATGGGGTAGTGCCTGCCTTATGGCAGCTTTCCCAGTGTTGTGGTAGCCCCATTGCCTACCTATTCTCTTCTTCAGACATTTGTCCTGGTGGGATATTACATACCTTCATGTCTCCAGATTATTATTAAGAGTTTGGTTATGCCGGGCAGTGGTGGCGCACGCCTTTAATCCCAGCACTCGGGAGGCAGAGGCAGGTGGATTTCTGAGTTCGAGGCCAGCCTGGTCTATAGAGTGAGTTCCAGGACAGCCAGGGCTACACAGAGAAACCCTGTCTCGAAAAAACAACAACAAAAAAAAAAAAACAAAAAAAAAAAACAAAAAACCAGAAAAGAGTTTGGTTAACCCTCTTCATCAAAGAGACATACTTGGGAGAAAATTTTGGCATAGTCAGGGTTGACATCCTTGATATTAGTAGACACTACCTAGGTTTGTAGTCCAGGGGTGAGGTGTATGGGGTATGTATGGTGCTCTTTTCTGTGTGCCCTCATAAGGCATGCAAGAATATGGCTGGGAGAAAACCAGATTGGCCTACTATCCTGTATCCCAAGTTCTAGGTGCTTGACTGAGGTCTCTTGATGCCAACAAAGTTTCATATACCATTGGCTTCCCTGTGTACAATAAATTTGTGTGGCAGTTTTGCTTTCTGGGGCTCTAGAAAGCAGAACTCAGAACAAAGGAAAGTCAATGGAACCTCAAAATAGATAAAACCAGCTAGAGTTGCCTGGAAACAGCATTGGCTGAGTAATGTCCACTGAGCAGGAAGAAGCTGATGACCACCTACAGGAAGGCAGTACCAACTCAAGAGAGCCTGATATAATGATCAAGGTGCAACATCCCAAGGGCAGCAGAATAACAAAGATCTCCCTGTGTGCCCTTGCCCCAGTGTGGCATATGTCTTGGGGCAAGATTCAGTCACATGATATAGAACAGCATTTGACAGACAGTAATGGAGTCAGGACATCTAACATGGGCATGACATAGAGCACACTACCTTATAACATACTTTGCATGATTGCAGTACCAGTGGGCTCCCATTGCCAATGGGCCCCCTTATCTGATGAGTGTTTCTGCAGTGCACTGATGTCTTGGTATCCTGTGAGGGATACCTGGGTATCAGGACCAAGTTACCTGGGTTCATCTCTTTTTCTGTGTTGTGCCAAGGGGTCACAATAGGCTATCCCCCCCCCCTTTTTTTTTTGTTTTTCAAGGCAGGGTTTCTCTGTGTAGCCCTGGCTGTCCTGGAACTCACTCTGTAGATCAGGCTGGCCTTGAACTTAGAAATCCACCTGCCTCTGCCTCCCGAGTGCTGGGATTAAAGGCGTGCGCCACCACTGCCAGGCTAGGCTATCCCTTGATACTGCTGGATAAGAATGGAAAGAAAGTCTGTGCTATGCAACTCTGGTGTCATGTACTGCAGCCTTTGTTGTAGCCCCAGAAATGAGTACATGGAAGCCTTGCATAAAATGTACACAAAAGCCTGTGGTCTGGTTTCCACCAGCTTGCAATGGGAGGAAAGGCATACATGTTCACTGTACATACGCAGATGTCTGCCTGTACATGGGTTTAAAATGAAGGTTATTGCCCATGGGGCCCAGCATGTCTGCTTTCTTTGGAATCAAGGTTTCTCTGGTGCTGAGGTGAAGTCTTTGGGTAGTGGTTGTCTAGTAGCCCAGTCTGGAGTTACCTATGTCCCTTTTATTCTGAGCACCATTTATCCCCCTACAATGTAGGAAGTCTCCAGAGCAGAGATTCCACTCCACACCCAAGCCCCTGTTGCAGCAGTGAGGTTAAGTCTAATAAAATACCCACCTTGAGGGAGACAGCTTTATCTTTTTGATCAGAAGTCTGCCAGCTCAATTTATGATGGAATATAAGATCTCCAAATCTAAATTTATACACCATAGTATACCATGAGGTCAATGAGGTTGAAAGTGGACTTGTGAGAGGATCACTGAAGGCTCTGTTTGTAATGCTGCGCAGGAATTCTCATATCCTGACTCCTGCTCAAATGGACTGCTTGCCCAACAGGAAGACAGTGTGAAGGGCAGGTGAGACTCTGTTGCAGAGGTGTATACAGAAAAGGATAAACAGGAAGAGAGCTGTGACTGTCACAGGGTTACAGCCAGAGATGCCCTAGGCCATCCCTGTTTAGGACGATAACCATTCATGTTGAAGATGAGGATGGCAGTGGTGCTGAGGTGGTCTGTCACTTTGGGGTGGGAAGCCCATTCTTCTGGTCTCACACCGCCACACTACACGTATCTCTGGCTTAGATCAGGCTTGAACATGGTTCAGATTCTCGGGGGTGATCTTCAAATGGGGTTTTTGTGGGTTCAGATTAGCCTTTTTATGCCTTCCACCACTATGGGAGTGTTGTAGAGAGATGGACCTGTCATAGCCTGGGCGATTAGTCACTGGGAGCTACCCTGACTTCAAGATTTATACAAATAAATGAAATAAAGAGTGCTGGCAGCCCTGATCTGATTACGGTCATTCATTTTCTGGTCGTTAATAATTTGTGCAGCAAAGGATTGAAGCTGCTCCAGTGAGGGGGAGGTTGTGGCTCAGCCATCCCTTGGCGCCAGCAGTGGGAGCTGGAAACATAAATTATTAGTTTCTTATCGCTTGGGCTGCCATAGCTCATGCTGCCATGGTCTGACGGGTGTTGTGAGAGGCCCTACTCAGAGTGTGCTCTGAGCAGCTGCTTGTCTTGGAATCTGTGGGTGGGACCTTTTGTCACTCCAGCCAACATCCTAGTGCCTCAGGCTGTAACCCCAGAGTTGGAGGCTGTGGCTACCATGGGGGATAGGGTTTTGTTTCTGGTTCCCTAGGCCTCTAACCCTTGCTAAGTGAAAACAAACCCTTCATTTGTAAAGCCCAAAGCCCAGGCACACACCTGCTCAGTAAAAGACAGGGTTCTTTTGTCACCATGTGCTCATTACAGAAGCTTACAGACTGGCCCCTGTCCAAGTTGTCCAGCTACTAGGCTTCACACTGGGTGGGGCTCAGAGCATCTATACTTGAATTTCCATACCTGCAGGGAATGTCTGTCTTCCTGGACCAGCTCCTGGTCTGGAGGAATTGAGTAAAGAGTGCCCACCCTGGGACTGATGCTATTTGGATGCACGTTCAAGGCAGCAGGAGCTTTCCGTGGTTCTGCTACTTTTCAAGAGTTCTGTTCCTATGCTTTTTGTTTTATTCTGACATGCAGGGACTGAGGTGGGTGTGGTCTTCGGTTGAACTCAAAGGAGAGCTCTAGCCATAAGGCTTAACAAGTGTGGCAGATCAGGATCCCAGCCTGTCTGGGTCTTCAAACTATGGAAGGAGAGTCTCAAACAAGGTTGAAAAGCCAGGAGTTGGTGTGGAGGGAAGGAAGGGTGGTAATCGCCTCTGGTCCCTACTAGGGAAGATTGTTAGACCTAAACCTCTCTGTCTCAGTCTTAGATCCCTGATGCTGGGAGTCATTCAAGCATTTGTAAGGATAGTGATATCTGGTGGCCAATATTGTATGGAAAAGAGGCTTAGAGCTAACATTCCTAGGGCTCTTCGTCCACCACTTTCTGGCTGTGTGGCTTTGGAAAAGCACTCAACCCAACCCCTAGTTCTATTTGTAAAGTGGAACTGACTATTAAAGGAGGCAGAACTGGTGTTTGGTGAGGTGTACGTGTCTCAGATATGCCAGGGTGTGTAGACAGCACGTACCCTCTGGGCCACATGCATTCCCATTCCTCACGGCATTGCTCCAAAATGTTCTTGCTTGCCACAGCCCATCAATACTTCACCAAGTACCTTAACGTCGGAATGCAGTGGCTTCAACTACTGTAACTTGTATGTCTATGATCTTATCACATCGATCGTTTCTGGGTCATTTCCCATTGACGGATTTTCCTTCCTTTGATTTGTATTTGTCTGCTGCCTCATCTGCCTGGTGAGTTTTGATTGGAAAACAGGAACTGTAGGTTTTGTTTAGTGCGTACTATTTTTTAAAAAAAATAAATTTCACTTTGTTCTGGATATTAAAAAGGCACTTGGAAACCATTCCGTTCTGTTGTGTTTTGCTCTGAAGCCTTGCTGGGAGACCAGAAGAACATTTCATCTAGGTCGAACTCTGTCCCACATCACTGTGTTAAAGGCCCTGCTTTGTCCCTTTTTGTGGGCTAAAGTTCTACAGATTGGCTGTGGAAGCTGCATAGACCCTGACAGAACTCTCTTTTATCCTCACGTTTGATTCTTTCTGGGCCTTTTAGTATTGCTATCTCTGATCTGGGCTCGCTGGTGGTGGGAGTGCTCCCAGCTGGTGGTGGGAGTGCTCCCAGCTCTGCTCTTTCCCCTTGAGAGACCTTCCAAACTATTCTGGGCCCTTCTTTTGGTATAACCTGGATATTATTGAGTCAGGACTCAACATTTGTATTACTCTTTTGGCTCCTTGGTCTTCCTGACTGGTATTTCTGGTGTCACTGCACACCAGAAGTATAGCCTGGCACAAAGGAGTTTCTTGGAAGTCTTTCCTGAATGTGCCTGGTTTGTACTGACTGGATAGTCCTTGTGGTTCCTGTAATGTGTGGTGCAGCAGATAACTGGCTCATCAGATGCCTAGTTATCTCTTGGTTAGGCAAGTCTTACCCGAGTTTCACCCAAGGAATGGGTCAGAGGGACTCCACCGTCACCCACAGGACATATAGTCCCTCAGCTTGGCACTACTTCCTATCTATAGAACCTCAGGTTGACCCTGATGTCCAGGGAGGCTGGTAAGTTTCTCGAAGAACCAGGAAGAGCATGTTTACAAAAGCATACTAACTGTGATTGTGGGTGAGTCTACTTCATACTGAAAACAACAGACTCCTGTTGGCCCTGGAGCAGGATCCTATCCTTGAAGAGGACGCATTACCCCATTGTGAGAAGATAATCTTAGAAATGTCCTTGGAGGGAATGAAGCCTGCTGATGTTGGAATCTATTTTTTTACTGGAAGTAGGGTCTCTGTAGGCTACAGAGAAGCATCTGAGGCTGAACATACATACATGTGTGTTACATAAAGCATACAGCTAGCTGCACATGGCACCTGGTTGGTCTCTGAAAATAGTTTGAAACACTGCCGGTGACAATGAAGATTACTTCTGGTATTGGGGGATTTGGGGTTTCTATGGAGTCCCTTTGGTAAAGAAGTACTCTGTTTTACAGTCTGGAATAAGGTAGGACCTCCAGGTGCATTTTGGCTTTTGCTCCCAGTTGTGTAGATTGACAAGCAGAGGAGTCAGAATGGGGCATCTAAGAGCAGGATGTTAGGGACAGAGGCAGGCAGAAAGCATGAGCATGAGATGATCCTGGGTCTTGAGCTAGTACATTATATCTTCAGTTTGATAGGCAGCTTGCACCCAAAGCCATCAGTGGGTAGCATCTTTTGAGTGACTCTGTGTGTGCGTGCGCGTGTGTGTGTGTGTGTGTGCATGTGCATGCGCAAATGTTCTACTATTGAGCTACATTTTTAGCTCTGATAAGACTATTTCTAATAGATTCTCTGAGGGGGGTGTATGGCCTTGTTAAAATTGTCACCTATTTGGATTGGGATGCAGCAGCTCAGGGGTAAAGTACTTGCCTAATATGTGTGAAGTCCTGGGCTTCATTCGAAGCACTGTAAAAAATAAAAGGAGGGGGTAAAAAAGAATGAAACAGAAGCCACACATCCTTAATCCATCCATCAGCAGATTGCTGAAAACCCCCTAGCTGCCTTCTTGGGCTTCTTGCCTTCCAGTCATTGTCTTCAAATGTTGAAGCAAACAGACCTGTGTATTTGCATACAGGAATTCCCTCTGAGATGTTGCTGCTTGTCAAAGAAATTCCCTGCTCCTAGAAGGGCCCTGTCTTCCCTACCTACTGGTTAATCAGTGCATTAACACAAAAACAATTCACCTGGATTTCTCTCACCTATGCTTGGAGTTCCTGAATAGGGAACTTCCACTTATGTGGTAGCCTTGAGACTGATTTCATTTATCACTGACTGAGAATGAGTAATTTTATCATGAAACACAGTTCAGGGTGATAGATGAGGGAGCTGAGGCAGATGATTGCCCGGCTACCTCCAGCCTAAAGAGGGATGCTCAAAGGGGGACATCCCCCCCCCTCCCGCCTTGTATAGAGGGAGGATGGTCAGTCCCTGCAGCCTCCAGCAGCTCGGGTTGGAGTCTGCTGAGGGCTCTGCCAGGTGGTAGATTGATCGGGGTTTGGAGGCAGTGTCTCCATGGGTCCGGCCCAGCCAACCACGCCCCTGTGCTGTATTTCCACTGCTCCAAGGAGCCAGCAGAGTACTTGGATAAGTTGACCTTGTGAGGAGCTGGCAATAATTTAACTCTAGGTTTCCTGTAGGTACATTGAGAACCATGAGCAGCTTTACTAAGGAAGAATTTGCCAGCCATATCCTAGATGAAGGCTTTACTGCTAAGGACACTCTGGACCAAAAAAATCAATGAAGTTTCTTCCTCTGACGATAAAGATACTTTCTATGTTTTGGACCTCGGAGACATTCTAAAGAAGCATCTGAGGTGGCTAAAAGCTCTTCCCTGTGTTATTCCCTTTTACGCAGTCAAGTGTAACTACAGCAGAACCATAGTGAGCACCCTAGGTGCCATTGGAACAGGATTTGACTGTGCAAGAAAGACTGAAATACAGTTGGTGCAGGGGATTGGGGTGCCTCCAGAGAGGATTATCTATGCAAATCCTTGTAAACAAGTATCTCAAATCAAGTATGCTGCCAGTAACGGAGTCCAGATGATGACTTTTGACAGTGAAATTGAATTGGTGAAAGTTGTCTGAGCACATCCAAAGGCAAAGTTGGTTTTATGGATTGCCACTGACGATTCCAAAGCAGTTTGTCGCCTCAGTGTTAAGTTTGGTGCCACACTCAAACCAGTAAGCTTCTCTTGGAACAGGCAAAAGAGCTAAATATTGATGTCATTGGTGTGAGCTTCCATGTGGGCAGTGGATGTACTGACCCTGAGACCTTTGTGCAGGCAGTGTCAGATGCCCACTGTGTATTTGACATGTGAACAGAAGTTGGTTTCAGCGTGTATTTGCTTGATATTGGTGGTGGCTTTCCTGGATCTGAAGATACAAAGCTTAAATTTGAAGAGATCACCAGTGTAATCAACCCAGCTCTGGAAAAATACTTCCCATCCTACTCTGGAGTGAGAATCATAGCTGAACCAAGCAGATACTATGTCGAGTCAGCTTTTACACTCGCAGTCAATATCATTGCCAAAAAATCTGTGTGGAAGGAGCAGACCGGTTCTGATGATGAAGATGAATCAAATGAGCAAACCTTCATGTATGGTGTGAATGCTGAAGTGTATGGATCATTTAACTGCATTCTTTATGATTATGCACATGCGAAGGCCCTGCTGCAGAAGAGACTCAAGCCAGATGAGAAGTATTATTCATCCAGCATCTCGGGACCAACATATGATGGCCTTGATCAGATTGTTGAGCGCTGTAACCTGCCTGGAATGCATGTGGGTGGTTGGATGCTGTCTGAGAACATGGGTGCATACACCATAGCTGCTGCTTCTACTTCCAATGGGTTCTAGAGGTGAAACATCTACTATGTAATGCCACAGCCAAAGTGCCAACTCATGAAGCAGAGCCAGAGCCATGGCTTCCTGCCAGAAGTGGAGGAACAGGATGTTGGCACTCTACCCATGTCTTGTGCCCAGGAGAGCAGGACGGACCCTGCAGCCTGTGCTTCTGCTAGTACCAATGTGTAGATGCCATTCTTGCAGCTCTTACCTGCAAGTTTAGCTTGAATTAAGGCATTTGGGGGGAACATTTAACTTAATCACTGCTAGTCTGTAATGTCTTTGTAAGAGTAGGGTTGGCACCAATGCAGTACAGAAGGCTAGGAGATGGGGGTCACACTTACTGTGTTCCTATGGAAACTTTGAATATTTATTTTATATGGATTTTTATTCATTTTTCAGACATGATACTAACGAGTGCCCCTCAACTGCTGAGCAAGGATTTGTAGCTTGTACATTGGCAGAATGGGCCAAAAGCTTATGTTGTGACCTATTTTGAAAATAAAGCATCTTGAAATGATTGGGCATCGAGGAATGTTTGCAAGTATCCCTTAAAGAAGGCACAAATTTCTGCACAGGCTGCTGTATCATAGCAATGATTCTAGCCCAGCACAGTGGAGAGGAGAGGTGGATGGCACAAGGCTATGCCCTCTCTCTCTGTACAGCATCAGTCTGCTTAGCCCATTCCAAGTGTGTGCAGTTAGCTATGAACTTGGTGCCCACGCCCAGAGTCTGTTGGTAAGGAATGTCATCTGCCTTGTGACCTGTTAGCCTGGCCACTTCCTAGGGAGGGCATCTGAGGCTCTTTGAACCTTGCCTGCAGAAACCCTGACTGTCCCCTCAATCCCTGACTTCATCTGCATCACCACCTAGTAACGGTTGGAAGTATCATACATGCAGCATTTGACCACCAACTTCCTGTAATAAAGTCAACAACAGCAGAGAGAGAGAGAGAGAGAGAGAGAGAGAGAGAGAGAGAGAGAGAGAGGATAAGGAGAAAGAGCTACAGTGTGGTAGTCGGCAAGGCTTTGGAAGTGGAGGAGACAGAAGACATAGACCCAACCTTCTTGCCTGGGTTCCAGAGGTCCCAGAAATCCCAGAGGCAGAGCACTGACATGGCTGCCTCGCAGATATGCCCAGGGCCAAGGTCCAGAGGCAGAGGATGAGGGACAAACAAATATATTTTTTATGCCCAGATAGAAAAGCATGAGGAAGTTTTCACATGTGTCTCTTTTTCTTCAGCTTCTGCACAAGTTGGTGTGATAATGTCTGTTTCACTGTCTCATTCATACTAGTCAGTCATATCGGCCTTAACCTTTGGGTGTGGATGTGCTGGTTCCATTTATTCCATTAGGGAACTTACCTATGGCCAGTGGGCATGGGGTAGTCTGCCCATCTTCCCCTAACACCCAAGCCACAGCTAACAGCAAGGGATTCAGCTGGCTTGAGGTCACATAATAATCAAGGAGCAAACATCTAATCTGTTTCTGGCTTGTGAATTTCCTGAGGTCTGGATGATTAAGTGGATCCTGCCTACACATAGTAATAAAAGCCCAAGTTTCTCAGGTGTTCCATCCTCCCAAAGTAAAGCTTATTAATGCCAGCTCCAAGCAGCCAGGAAGGTGATCTCTGGGTTAGTCACAGGGTCAGACAGATTCAGTCCTGGAGGAGTGATTCTGCTGTTTCTTGTGGGGCAGGTGATTTCAGTGGAGCTGATAGCCAGCAGTGCTGTTATCTTGGTGGATGAACCTCAGAGAAAAGGCTGGGGGTGGTGCAAGGGGATGCAGGTACAGGAGTGAGGCAGCTGGGCAGTTTCCGGGTGATGTGGTGCCAAGCCCATCCAGGAAGTCTGGATCACTGCATGCTCACAGCTGCCTCTAGGCCTGCCACAGTGAGTTGCTCTCCAAGGCTCCCACACTGTCACAGTTGTTTAACCCTTCCACCTCTGGTTGCAGAGAGGTTGTTTGAGTGGGGATCAGGAAGATACACTGTACAGTTGGATCGAAACCTGGAGAAGCAGCAGAGACATGGAACCTTTTCGATGAGGACACTGTACCTGGTCCCCCTACAGGCAGAGCTTCCCATGCCTCTTATGGCAGAAGAATTAAAAAATTAAATGATAACTGTTGGTTACGGCTTGAATTATTACTGGGCTAGGCATTCAAGATAACTCAAGAACTGGGGGGCCGGGCAGTGGGGGCGCACGCATTTAATCCCAGCACTCGGGAGGCAGAGGCAGGCGGATTTCTGAGTTCGAGGCCAGCCTGGTCTACAGAGGGAGTTCCAGGACAGCCAGGGCTACACAGAGAAACCCTGTCTCGAAAAACCAAAAAAAAAAAAAAAAAAAAAAAAAAAGAACTGGGTATTGTTGTGTAATTAAAGAAACCAATAACAATCTCAAGATATAGAGGTTTCAGAGGCAATTTGTTATTTACACTTTTGCAATGAGCTGCTGCATTTTGCCTCTGGCGTAGGGTTCTTTGAACTGAAAGATCACTGTGAAGGAATTGTTTAGGATAAGAGTCAGGATAACGATCAGAAAGTTGTGAAAAAAGAGAGGGTCCAAAAGATAGTAAAGAGCGAGAAGAGGAGCCTTAGGGGTACCTATCAAGCTTGGGGTCCTGGTCAGGGTAGGGGGTAAGGGTCAGGGTCAGCGTAAGGGTAAGGGGTCAGGGTCAAGGTTAGGGGTAAGGGTCAGGGACAGGGCGA
>JADRCH010000172.1:4337-18569 GCA_019843965.1 Rhynchomys soricoides
GATTACATTCATAAGGTTTCTCTCCAGTATGTGTTCTTTTATGTATTTGGAGAGTACTGGGTGTTGCAAAGGCTTTACCACATTGATTACATTCATAAGGTTTCTCTCCAGTGTGTGTTCTTTTATGTACTTGGAGAGTACTGGGTATTGCAAAGACCTTACCACATTGATTACATTCATAAGGTTTCTCTCCAGTATGTATTATTTTATGATATTTGAGATCACTGTGACTTGCAAAGGCTTTAACACACTGATTACATTCATAAGGTTTCTCTCCAGTATGTGTTCTTTTATGTCTTCGGAGGTGACTGCGACTTGCAAAGGCTTTACTGCATTGATTACATTCATAAGGTTTCTCTCCAGTATGTGTTATTTTATGTCTTTGGAGGTGACTGGATCTTGCAAAGGCTTTAGTACATTGATTACATTCATAAGGTTTCTCTCCAGTATGTGTTCTTTTATGTCTTTGGAGGCGACTTCGACTTGCAAAGGCTTTACCGCATTGATTACATTCATAGGATATCTCTCTACTATGACTTCTTACATGCCTGCAATGATAATTGTCACATGTGAAAGCATTCCCACATTCATTACCCTGATCAACCAATCATTTTATCAATATGAATTAATTTTATAGTTTGGTCTAATAGTAAGGAAGAATCAGATATTAAGCTGGTTTTTTTTTTTTTTTGTTTTTTGTTTTGTTTGTTTTGGGGTTTTTTGTTTTGTTTTGTTTTTTTGTTTTTTATCGAGACAGGGTTTCTCTGTGTAGCCCTGGCTGCCCTGGAACTCACTCTGTAGACCAGGCTGGCCTCAAACTCAGAAATCCACCTGCCTCTGCCTCCCAAGTGCTGGGATTAAAGGCATGTGCCACCACTGCCTGGCAGATATTACTCTTTTATCACTTTGCATGTTCATGGTGTTCTCCCTCACTATGAGTTGTTTTGCCTCTATGAAGACACCTGGGATAGTAAGAGCATTTACTACATGGCTCATATTTATAACATACTTTTTCTATATGAGATTTCTATATGATATATTTCCCATAAGTGAAGAAAAAAGAAACAACTCAGAGCTTTAAAATACTGGTTGCATTCATAATTTTTCCTGTAGTGTGAATCACACTACATTAGCATTGTGAATCAGGACAAACAGAGGAATTACCAAATTTTTAGTACCCACAAGAATTTACTGCAGTGTGACTTTGGAGATGTTCCCATTAAAGTCAGAAAACCAATTAATTGCAAACTTCTATCATATTCAGGAAGGCTACCAAAGGCAGAATACTACATATGTTATCATTGTTCTGGAATAGAAAGAGGTACTTTGCTCCTTTCAATAACCCTAGTCTCACATGGTTTTATCCATTTGACACTGGATATACCCATTAAAAGAAAAATAACAAATGATAGGTTTCCACATTCCATTCACACCATTTGACTTTTTGTTGTTTGTAGACATGCTGTTTATGCATTAAGGTTTCTCCATGACAACATTCTTGATTCTCATGAACTGACACTTCAATAAACTTAGCAATGCCACTACAAGATTATGAGTATCACCAACTTTTCCATGGACTATTTGCTTATTAGAAGAATTTAGATATATATTTATTACTATTCAATGTGCAAAATCTAAATATTATGAGACTATACAGATTGGTAGATTCATAGCATAGCTGTAGTGAGCTACAAATCAAATAAATGTATCTCTTAGGGCATTGTTTCCTTGTCTCCTTTCTTAGAGGAATGCCTTGCAAACACAAATCAGATAACTGACATTGAGGCACATGGTTCTGTGAGAATATTATAATCATAGCACTAGTTAAAAGGCTGATATTTTACACTCTTGCTTTCCTTTAGAACTTCCAGAGCATATTAAAATTTCCTGAGAGGCATATTTGTATCAGCTTGCACATGAAAATTACCTTTCATGTGTTCTGGAACTTTGACAATGTTCTTCAATCTGAAGGTCTTCACAACTGTAGCCTAAATTACAATACCAGAAAATGAATGATATGGTATTAGAAATTAGGAATCATTGAAGTTACTGTGAATTTTCACAGCACTGAAGCTGATTTATTCAGCTCAATCTTCCTTGTTCTCAATTGAAATAACAGAAGATTATCAATAACCAAAAAACATTTGTTCCCTTATTTTGAAAAGCAAAAGAAAATTCACAGTCTTACCTATAGCAGTGAGGTTCCAGTAGGTCTCCAACATCACCTCTTTGTAGAGACTCTTCTGGGAAGGATCCAGCAAATTCCACTCTTCCCCAGTGAAGTTTACATTCACATCATCAAAAGTCACTGCATCCTAAAACATCACATACACGTGTACAACATAAAGCATGATACTGACATCCCTGTCAAATAAATGCATGCTTCCTTAAAAATATATTCCTAAAATTCTGCTGCTTCCTCCACTTATTTTCTGACACGGGAGTTATAATCCAATCATGATGTCATTTTAGAAGGATATTAAATTATAAGGTTCACCTGTGTTGCTTTTGAACCTTTTGAATAGGATACAGCTTTTCAAGGGAAATGCTAATTGAAAGGGAGATGCGGTGTGAAATAGATCAACAGTACTGAGCACACATCCAAGAAATTGTATGAACAATTACTAACTACAAAAATAATGGGCAAGCTGGGCGTATTTGCTCATGCCTTTCTTCCCAGAGGCACAGGTAGGTGTATGTCATGGAGCTGGATGCCAGCATGGCCTTTGTAACTCATTCCAGGAGAGCAAAAGTTACATATTAAGACCCCAGTCCCTTGCAAAAATCAACCAAGGAAACAAAAATGATACAGGGAACTCCCAGTTCTTTACTGAAGTTCCTACAAAGAAATATACATTCACTGTAGTTCTGTATTCATCTTGCAGAAACATGAAGTGCACCTGTTTAAACTGCAACATTAATAACAGTTTACTGAAAGGGGATGCATGTTTAAACAGTTACAAATAGACAGATGAAAATACTAATAATATAAATGTTGATCATAAATAAGCAGCACAGGGCAGGAGAGAGAGAGATAGCTCAGCAACTGAAAGGTCTTGGGGTCTTCCACATAATGGTGGTCAATTTCCTGCATTTACATGGGGATGAACAACTACCCATTACTTCAAGATCAGGAGTTCTGAGGCCATCTTCTGACAACAGTAAATGTGAGGCACACATGATATTCATATTCATGCACACAGGCAAAATACTTCTATTTATTTAAAATTTTCAGAACAAATACAAGAGTTAGGCAGAATGTCATACATCTGCAATCCAATGATTCTGAAGCCTCAGGTAGTATTGATGCCATGAGCATATGTCATCTTGACAGATAGAATATAATCTTTATATTTGGCTAACTTTCACAATTAAAGATGTGTATGAAGAGCTGCCCAGAAACATGTGTTTATTGTATAAAACCATGTCAGGTACCTTATATGGTTTCTATACCTACTATCAGAACAAGAAGGGATTCACAGAGAAATTTTGTCTTGAAAAACAAAATCCAAAATAGTGGGAAAAAAAAAAAGCTGGGCAGTGGTGGCGCACACCTTTAATCCCAGCACTTGGGAGTCAGAGACAGGCGGATTTCTGAGCTCAAGGCCAGCCTGGTCTACAGAGTGAGTTCCAGGACAGCCAGGGCTACACAGAGAAACCCTTTCTCGAAAAACCAAAAACGAAGCAAAACAAAACAAAATAGTAAAATTAAAAATATAAAACCACCAGGCTTGCAAAATGGCTTAGCATTCAATAGCAAATGGGTCTACTGCATCTTATGTGATTTAGGGACAGAGTCCAAATGGTGAATATATGGGAGCATAAGAAGACAGCTGAAGGAACAGTTTCAACCACACAGTAGACACAAGGAACAAAACATTGTCTTGTCTAAAAGAAATACTGGGGCAAAGCTGGAGCAGAGAATGAGGGAATGGCCAATGAAAATTGCCCAACTAGATGACCATCCTACAGACAAGCACCAATCCGTGACATTATTAAGGATACTCTATTATGCTCCCACATAGGAGCCTTGTGTAATTGTCCATTGAGAGCCTCCACCCAGAAGCTGAGAAACAGATGCAGAGAACCAGTCAAACATTGGATGGGCCTTGGGGATTCTTATGGAAGAGTTGGGGGAAGGACTGAAAGCCCTGAAGAGGATAGGAACTGTACAGGAAGGTTAAGAGACTGAACTAATGTGGACCCCTGGGGACACACAGAGGCTGAGCCACTAACTAAATAGCACACGCAGGCTGGATTAAGGCCTCTGGCACATATGTAGCAGATATACAGCTCAGTCTTCATGAGGGACCTCCAACAACTGTAGCAGGGGCTGTCCCTAAAGCTGCTGCCTATGTTTGGAATCTGTTCTCTTAATGGGCTATAATGCCTGGCCTCAGTGGGAGAGGATGCACTTAACCCAGCAGAGACTTGATGCACCATGGTGTGGGGATACCCAGACAGCCCACGCACTCTCAAAGGATAAACAGAGGAGATTGGGGGCCAGGGACTCTTTGAGGGCAGGGGATCTAGAGTGGGGACAGTGATCAGAGTGATAATGAATAAATAAATTATTGGAGAAACAAAATAAAAAGAGACAAAAAAAATTTTTTGTGTCTATCATCTCCCAAAAATGTATCTGGAAAGACTCCTCCTCCATGGGCTTTCACAAGCTCCACGGAGAAAGCCAGGTAAGATAGACAAGTGTTCAAAGACACCATCCTATCTAGAAGCTTTTTGTTTCACTCAACTCTAATGTGACCCTGGTCACTATAGGCTGATGTTCATCCTGTGATCAAAATGCATTCAGTCTAACATCAGTGATCCTAATAAGTCTGTAAGAGCTCCTACACTCTTCAAATGTCCAAAGTCTCTTCTGACACACAAGGCAATAAATATCGTGAGAGCCACATCTTGTAAAATCAGAAAGCAAGTTGTATCTTTCCAAAATGCCATGGCACAAAATAATCCCTCCCATTCCAATAGATAGGAATGAGCACATAGGGAAAGAAGTTTGGACCAAGGCAAGAAACACAGCAGGGCAAACACCAAATTTTATAGCTTTGTCTCAAACACATTGGACTTCACTTTCTAAAGGTATATATGGCCCTATTCCTATAACTTCCCATACATCTTTCAGTGTGGGTACTTCCTCTCCCCATAGGCGTGTCTCGATGGCAGATTTCTCAATGCCTTAGGTATCTCAGCAGCTTATGGTTGTAAAATGCAAACGATGTTTCATCCTCAGAACTTCAATGCAGGGAACTCACACAGAGTCTTCACAAGGGCTCCGACTCTGCCAAAAGATGGCTGGAGTAGTGCTAAACTGAAACCATAGAGGAAGAACCCATGACCTTGTAAATTTCATCATTCAGTTTCCAGAAGCAGCATAATTTGTATGATCCTGTCGAGTTTGGCTTCTAAGTTAATGGACCCTGCCTCACTTGGACCACAGTTGCAGCAGGTTTTATTTAAAGTTCCTTCCTGGGACTAGGAAACACTTTGCCTACTCCTTCCATTAATTTAAGGCTTAGCAGTAGGAAGTGTTACATTTAGGGTACCTTTTTAGGCATATACCCACAAGGGCATGTGCTCCACTAAGCTCATAGCCGTTTTATTTACAACAACTAGAAACTAGAAATAATCCCGATTTCCCTCATCCAAAATATGGATACAGAATATGTTGTTCATTTACAAAATGGAATACTATTCAGCTATTAAAAACAGGTCCATCATGAATTTTGCAGGCAAATGGATATAACTGGAAACTATCATCCTGAGTGAGGTATCCCAAACCTAAAAGGACATGCATATATATACTCACTTAAAAGTTAATGATATCCATAAGATGCAGGATATCCACACTACACTTCATAGACCCAAAGAAGGTAAAGAAGAAGGAAGGCCCAAATGAGCACGGTTGAATCTCACTCAGAATGGGAAACAGAATAGTCAGAGGAGGCAGATGGAAGAGAGAGAACTGGATGGGAGCGCCACCAAGAAAGGGGAAGGGGGGCAGGTCAGCAACACCTGTGGTGAGAGACAAAGGAGGGCCATGGGACCAGAACAAGTAATTGAAATCTGCAGCTGGTGGGGGTGGCAGGGTGGGGGCAACTTTAGGATATACCAGCCACCACCAACTGGAGGGCAACAAGGAGTCTCTGTGGGTGATCTTAGATGAGATGCATAGCAGTGGGACATGGACCCTGAAGAGGCCACATCCTGTGGCCAGGCAGGACCCCCAGTGGAGAGTTAAGTGCACCAAGGAAACAAAAACCTTTCCACACAAACCTTGTCCTGTCTACAAGAAATGCAGGCACAAAGATGGAGCATAGAATGAAGGGATGGCCAAACTAGACCCTGCCTGACTTGAGACCCATCCCATGGGCAAGCACCAATCCCTAACGTTGGTGAAGATACTTTGCTATACTTGCAAACAGTAGCTTAGAATAATTGGCCTCTGAGAGTTGCAATCCAGCAGCTGACTGGAACAGATGCAGAGACCCCCAGCCTAACACTGGGCAGGGCTCAAGGAGTCTTTTGGAAGAGTTGGGGAAAGGATTGAGGGCCTCTGAAGGAACAGGAAGTCCATAAGAGTCAACTAATCTGAACCCTAGAAGACTCTCAGAGACTGAGCCACCAACCAAAGAGTATACACCGAGGCCTCCACCATATATGTAGTAAATGTGCTGCTCAGACTTCACGTGGGTCCCCTGAGTGGGCCATGTCCCTTAAGGTGTTGTCTGTCTGTTTAAACTGTTTGCCTAACTGGGTTGCCTTGTCTGACCCTCCCTGGGGAGATAAAATGGCATCAGGGATAAGGGACTGTGGAAGGTGGAATGGTTAGGGGTTAGCAATTGAGATGTAAATTGAATATATAAATGGGGAAAGTGAACAAATACTACTATTTCTAAATTTTCACCTACTCAGTATCTCAGGGCATAAGCATATTATGAAAGATTTTTGACCTAAATATCATACAAAGGACCTCTAGCCAAATTTTTCACAAAGTCTATTTTCCACTGAAATAGTATGACTTCAACTTCCTCTGGCTGCACTACTGTCCACGCTGCAATCTTCCAGGTCCTGTGAGAACAACTGATTAAGCTCCATGTACAGCTTTCTATAACTTTTGCCATCTCAATTTCTGATATTTTCCGCACTCCTTCCAAAGAGAACATAGATTCTGTTTAGGAGCAAAATCACCTTGTGAAACCATTTTTGTTGTTGTTGTTGTTGTTGTTGTACCTTTACAATCTGCTGTTGTGATTGACTTTTCTGAGCAAAAGCATCTCAGGTAATAACTGGTTCTTGTACATGGTTCTGTCAGATCACAGTCCATCATGTTGGGAGCTTAGAATAGAAACTGTGTTGGTATCAGGACCTCTAAAACCAGTGACATTACACCTAGGCGACCCGCACATCTGTTGCCAACACAACAGCAACCATATTCCCAGAATCCACTTGGCTCACCTCCCACCTTTACCTGTGGCTATGTCACTATCCATATATAAAAAGAAGACCCCTCTAATGTCCCTTGCTCTCTTCTCCCCCTCTCTTTTCTCTACCACCTTGTCCTTCTCTCTCTCAATAAACCTCACGTGGAAATGTTTGGCCTGGTGTAGTCTTTCTGGAGCTGCATGATGATCACAACAAACTGAAGCTTGCAAATGAAGGCAAAAACCATGGACAAAAATTTTCTGCTGGCTTGCTCTCTTGATTTTCACTCTCTCATGCTCACCTAGCTTTCTCATCCAGCCCAGGACCACTTGCTTAGGTATATTGCCACCCTCAAATCAAGAGTCTTTCCAGATCAATTATCAACACTATCACAGACACAGCACGAGTCATTCTGATGAGGGCACACCCTCAACTGAGGCTCCTTCAGATGACTGTAGCTCTGAAATGCTGAGAACTGAAAACAATTATGGCATGGGGACAATAATAAATGAGGAAGTTGTAAAAACCTAAAACCAATGATCTAACCTGATCTAACCTCATCTATTGCAGGAGGCCCCGCCACTGAATGAGGGAGTTGGAGTTGTGGCTGAGCCAGGGCAAAATGGGAAGTGTACCTGGCTCAGTGCAGGGAAGGATAAACTGGAATGGGGAGTTCAGAGGATGTGCTGCCCTGGGGTCACTTATCTTTAACCCTGGGTTCCCCTACCAGTGGGACTAAAGAGGTGGCTAAAACAGCTCAAAGATGAACAGAGAAGCAGATTGCCCCACAGACCTAGAAATAAGACAACTGATCCAAGGAAGATAGGCTAACTTTGCTGCAATGGATGAAGAACAACTTTCCATCTACTGTCAGCTCCATGTTAAAAACTACAGGCTCACGTATGGCCTGGGAACAGGGTTGATCAGGAGGGAGAAAATGAGGTCTTTGTCCTTTCCACCCTGTAAAAAAAAGGTAGAAAGGGTCTGATTTTACCTTGGATGCTTTCTCAAAGAGCTTTCTATCACGGGCAATTTAGTGGGTCTAGGTCCTCTTGATAAGAAGGATTTAAACCAAGGTGGGGGGGTGAGTAACTAACTTGATTGGGATGGAAATAGTCTCATTTCCTCTATCAGTCACAGAATAATAAAGTGCCACACACATAATAGACAGCCACAAGAGGGGCAGTAAAGGCTACCCAGCAGATCCCTCCACTTGATCACAGGATGGCAGCTGTGAGCCATGGAGCAGGGTTCCAAGTCTGCTCTAACCTTCCCAGAAATTGAGACCAGGGGCGCACGGTCCCCAAAACAGGCTCTGGAACATCGTCCATGCACTCTGGGGCTACAACTCTCTTGAGCATCCACAGTAGCCGGGTTCCAAGTTCACTTTACTCATCTCCCTCCACAAATACTCAAGAAAAACCCAAAAACCAAGTCCCACAGACACAAATCTTACAGACAAGCCACTGACACAAAGAACAACAATGACACATCCTAACAGCCATCCTTTCAACCATTCCGTCGGGAGTCCTGAGTGCCTTGGGGTTCCAGTCAATTCACCAAGATGTTATGCCCAAGTCACAGGGGCCCCGAAGACCAACAAGGAACCTAGTGCAATGGAATCACACAAAGGTCTTTTTTTGTGAGACAGGGTTTCTCTGTGTACCCCTGGGTGTCCTGGAACTCAATCTGTAGACCAGGCTGGCCTCGAACTCAGAAATCCGCCTGCCTCCCAAGTGCTGGGATTAAACGCGTGTGCCACCACTGCCCTGCTCACAAAGGTCTTTATTATAAGCTTAGTAACAAGACTCTCACCAGTCAACCACGCATCAGATCCAAACTGAAAGACCAAGTCTAGGGGTGCTAGGTAGTTACTTTGGTTACAGCAAAATTGGGGAACTTCCATACAGGTCAGAAACTTAATATTTTAAAGACTGAATGTCTGACATAATCTGCAGGAAACAAACACGGGGCCAAAACCATCCGACAACCACAATGGGTAGCCTAACTTTCTTTTCTGTAAGGTATATCAGTTATATATATGTAGCTTAACCCTGGTGTTGTACCTTGACTGGCTGTTGATAAGGTGGTTTGTCATAGGATGTTTGCTCAGGTGGATTTCGTGCACTCTCAAAGAAGGAAATGGCTTTATAAACTCATCTTTGTGTCTGAGCCCCTTACTATTGGCAGATACTCTGGTTCAACCACAAGCCATGCCCGCCAGTAGAAAAGGTACTGTGTCCCAAGACCTACCTCACTATCCGTTACTGCAGACCCTAATATCAGTTGCCCTTACCACTGGAACAGAATACCAATGGAAGTTTCATCTCCCCTTGTGCATGCCATAGACAATCCCCACCTGCCCATCCTCACAGGCCTCATCCCTGTGTCACAGCCCCCACTTGGGCAGACACACCCTGTTCAACCACATGCTTTATGTGCCAGGAGACAATGTGCGTTTCCCATAGACCTACCAGACTATTTGTTATCCAAGATGCAATATTCACAGTTGCCCCAACATCAGAGCAGCTTCACCTCTCTCCTGACTTGTGGAATGCTAAGATCCTCTCTTTCTGACCACCTCTTCTCCCAGATTTCAACAGTAGAAAGCATTCCATCTTGAACATACACACCAAATAGGTAAATAAAAGAGGCAACACTCAGCCAACACTCTCTGTAACCCAGGAACAAAACTCCCACCCAATCAAGTTAAACCTAGACACCAGTACCTAGACCAATAATCACCTCAAAACCAGATGCCTAGATACCAGCAGTGGAACATAAGGAATAACAGGCGGGAAAATAAGTCACCAACAGAGCTATGCTATCCTGTCACAGTAGGTCCTGAGAAATTAACAGATGCAACAAAACTGGTGCAAAAGAGGTTGTTTGGGGGAAAGGAGAGGAGTGAGAACCTGGAGAAGGGAGAGAGGTAGACAAGAGGGCCTGCAGACAGGCATACAGACAGGAATCAGAGAGAGAGAGCCATGAGGGTAGAGAAAGAGAATAGAGAGGAGGCATGTGCAGAGAACAGAGACAGGGAACAAAAATAGAGAACTGCTGTAGCTGGTGGTCCGTGTACATAAAACACACCTGACATCAGCAGCAGGCGATGGAGGCAGACTTAAGCAGGTGCTAAGTCCCTAAGAGCATGCCATTGAAATTGCCTGTACACTGACAACTACAGAGGCAAGGTTCATCCACAGAACAGGAAAGGAAGAGAGAATCTCAGGCATTAAAGATGAATAGAAAAAGTTGATACATTGGTCAAAAATAATGTGGATTCTAAAAGTTTCCTGGTACTAAACAACCAGGAACTCTGCAAAATATGAGAAGGCAAAAACTACAAATGTTTGGAATAGAAAAAGAATATCAGCTAGAAAATATTTTTAATGAAATCATAAATGAAAATTTTCCCAAAGAAGATGCCTATTAACGTATAAGAAGCATCCAATATTGTACAAAAAAGTCCCTTCGCCATGTAATAATTAAAACAGTAAACATATAAAGCTAAGAAATATGAAAAACTACAACAGAAAAGAACAACAAAAACAAAACAAATACAAGTAACATATAAAAGTAGACCTATTATATTCAACCTGCCTGCTCAATGTATAGTATAAGAGACCAAGGGGTTTGGACACGTGCTGCGGTCTCAAAGAAACCAACCATGTTTCTACAAGCAAGCCAATGATCCAAGCGATTTGGGAAGATTCAGCCATGATAGTGAAGTTATTCAGAGGCCACCAACTGACCTAGTACATGAGGAGCATCCCAAGGGACCTCACAGGTGGTCACACCTGGCTGATGTCTCCCATCCAGCTCCAGAGAGGACCCACCACCCCAGCTCCCACTGCTCAGCCACCAGCCCCTACCCATTTGGGCAGTTATCCTGTGCTCACCATGTCTCGATTTCAGAGCTTCCCTGATGTCCCCTCACAACACGCAACAGCAGACCTCAGAGCAGGACACAGAGAACCATGCACGTCTGCACAGCCACAGTGAACTTGCGGAAAGGCATCTGGAAGATCCCGCCTCTTTGTTTGAATGGCAGGTCCGCCTGGAGGCCTTGATTGGCCATTGAGTCTTAACCCCTCCTCAAGGTTAAAGTGTGCTTACGGTCCAGGGCCAGACATTTTCCAGACCTCAGGGATGGTTTGCCCTCCGTTAGCATTTGTGCCTATCCTGCAAGAAGAATCTCACCCCACCCAGCCCTCGGGGAAACCCACCAAAGACGCCCCACCGCCCTTTGGGCTTAGTTGTTTCTGTTTCTCGCTGTCACTGCACAGCCTGCCCGCCACCCGCCCGCCCGCCCGCCCCCATTCGAAGACTAAATATAGAGTTAGAGTAAATTAAAAGAGTGGTGGAATGGTTAAAATTCCCGCTTGTATCCCCTCCCCCCCTTTCCCGGAAAACCTTTTCATAGTGATTTGTTTTCACTTTGGCCACGAATTAATTATTTTATGCACTGCTTTCTCTTGTTCGTGTGCGTGTGTTGGCTTGTTCCAAGTTAATTTTATCTGTTTCTATATATGTACTCTTTCTTTCTTTCTTTCTTTCTCTCTCTCTCTTTCTTCTTTCTTTCTTTCTTTCTTTCTTTCTTTCTTTCTTTCTTTCCATCAATATAGGATCGATCTCTGTACATAACCCAACCCGCCCTTGAAATGGCAATGTAGAACAGGCCAGCTGTGATCTCTGAGCATAGACCACCACCTTATCTGCCTATTTCCAGCTACTGCCTGCTCGAGTTACTGAGTTTATGCAGTACAGAGTTAAGCAAGGCAAGCAGGAACACACCTGGGGTCTGAGAGCAGGTTAGACCAGGTTAGATCAGCTGCCCGGATGGGGGGCAGGAGAGATGGGGGCGGGGTGGGGGACTGATCAAAGAATCAGTAACTCTGCGGTTACTGATTACAATTAGTGGCAATGGGGGTTCCTTCAGAGGTGGTTATAAATAGAATATATAGCATTGGGAGAATTGCTAAAGAGAGCCAGTCAAGCCTCTCTCACTCTCTTTTCTTGGCCTCCCTGCCCTGTCTCATAATAAAAGGGGAAGAAGGGTACAAGATATGGAGGAGGAGGGAGAGGAGGAGGAGGAGGGAGAGGAGGAGGAGGAGGAGGAGGAGAAGAAAGAAAGAAAGGAAAGAAAGAAAGGGAAAGAAAAAGAAAAGAAAAGAAAAGAAAAGAAAAGAAAAGAAAACCAGGCAGACTTAGGAGGAAATGTTTGATTTGAGATGTCATTTCTCTGTGTAGGCAGGCAGGCAGGCAGGCAAACTTGTTTGCTTGCTTGGTTTGTTGGTTGAATTTGTTTTTTGTTTTTTGGTTTGGTTTGGTTTTTGGTTTTTCAAAACAGGGTTTCTCTGTATAGCCCTGGCTGTCCTGGAACTCACTCTGTAGACCAGGCTGGCCTAGAACTCAGAAATCAGCCTGCCTCTGCCTCCCAAGTGCTGGGATTAATAGGCATGTGCCTCCACTGCCTGGCTGCTTAAATTTGTTTTGTTTTGTTTTTATGGAAGTGTGGTCTAGGGCATACACAAGCCGGGGCACAAGAAATAAATAAGTAAGGATCTCTGAAACACAAATCTGAGATAGGCCCTAGCTTGACCATGGAGACACACACCACCACCACCACCACCACCACCACCACCACCAACAACAACAACAACAACAGTAATAAAATCAAGTCGATCAAGTAGTCATGCATGCATCTTGGCCAGCATGGGGGTGGGGGAGGGGCAGAACTGCATATGCACCAGGAATTATCAATGAGGGCCACAATTCAGGTTCCAGAGCTGAACTATGACATAGAGTGAAGATCCTACAGGGTTTTTATGCCTAAAATCCACAAACATCTGTACCAAGTTATTCCAACACTCTGGACTTAAGGATAGGAGAATCCCTTAGGAACACATCTGTCTTTGTTGTATTTTGATTCTGCTCCCATTAGTTGAGGTACTCGACCATGGCAGAGGACTTGCCTTGTCTAACATTCATATCTCAACTTTCCAACTAGGAAGTCAGTTGCCCACCTCCATGTCTCTTTCTGCCAAGTATGATGTCAGTTCCCAGAGAAGACTTGGGAACTTACATTTTACTGGCACCCTACTCAAAAGAGAAGTCTGATTCCAAATAGTTTCTACACCAGATCGATGCAGGTGTCTTTCTTGTGCCGGTGTGTGTGTGTGTGTGTGTCCGTCCGTCCATCCAATTCATCCATCCCTCCCCATGGGGCAGCTCATAAGAGCAAATTCCACAAAAGCTTATTCATGGGTGCGTGCAGGAAATGCTGCTGGGTAGTCAGTTCGGGTCCAAGCGTATTGCAGGTAACTGACTATAGAACAAAGGAAGCAGTCTGACCAGCTTCTATCAGGACTGGTTTCTGAGGACACAGAACCAAACAATAAGTAATCAACTTGGGCAGTAACAGCAGAAACAACGTATGAGAAAGTGTCCTTGTAATATCAATAACAGCACAAACTGGCAGGCTAGTCAAGTAAGAGTTACCTAGCCCTTAACTAATCTGACTTAGGCCTTCCTTCACATCCCATCAAGGCATTAATATTTTAGCTAGACCTTAACAGCCAGCAGCTTTGCCCTCTGAGCCACCACACACATGCGCACACACGTATAGATGGATAAATTATCCTTTTCTGTATTTTTTCATTTATGAGAGGAAAAAGTCTCTCTACATGGTGCCAAAACATACTAGACAGTCCAGGCAGGCCAACCTCTCAAGTGAGTCCTCCCTCCTGCCTCCTGCCTCCTGCCTCCTGCCTCCTGCCTCCTGCCTCC
>JADRCH010000172.1:22127-59817 GCA_019843965.1 Rhynchomys soricoides
TCTCTCTCTCTCTCTCTCTCTCTCTCTCTCTCTCTCTCTCTCTCTCTGTGTTCAACCAAGGAGGAAGCAATGGCAGACCAGTGTTTGCCCCTCCTCTATAAGCCAGGCCACCCCATTACTGCCTTCCCTCGTAGATTGTTCGGTTTATTCCAAGTTAATTGTGTCTATTTCTTTTACTTTCGTCTTCATTTCTTTAGTTCAGTCAGGGATCTCTGCACATAGACCTGGAAATCAGTACATAGATGAGGCCTGCCTGCCTGCCTGCCTGCCTCCCTCCAGCTCACAGAGAAAGAGAGAGTTCTACACAACTCTGCCTCTAGAATGATGGGATTAAAGACATGCAGCACCACACCTGGCTTCCTTTCATTGTACATTTAGCTTACTTTCAATTTTTATTCATATATGTCTGAGAGGGAGGGGGGGTGGAGAGACAGACAGAGAGACAGAGACAGAGGCAGAGACAGAGAGACAGAGAGACAGAGAAGGAGAATTGTATCATAGGTTATAGTTCAATTTCTTCACTAACTGTGTGGTTGTCCGCCATCTTGGCCATGATGCCACGTGTAACTTTCTGTAAGATAAATCATATTGTTGGCACCCATATAACATCCACTTACTTCCACTGAGCCCTCTGGTTATCTTCACATCTCTTGTCTTATAAAAATTAGACTCTGGGGCTGGAGAGATGGCTCAGCAGTTAAGAGCACCGATTGCTCTTCCAGAGGTCCTGAGTTCAATTCCCAGGAACCAACCACAGGGTGGCTCACAACCATCTGTAATGGGGTCCAATGTACTCTTCTGGTGTCTGTCTGAAGACAGCTACAGTGTACTCATATAAGTAAAAATAAATAAATCTTTATCTTTAAAAAAAAAAAAAAAAGACTAAAAATAAAAAGTAAAATACGGAGCAACACCAGGCAGGCCTCCAAGGTGGCTTGTTTGGTTTATTTTATTCTTAATGTGTTCTTTGGTTTGGATTCTGAGTCAAGGAAAGAAATACCCTCAGTGATAGGTCCATCATCACCCTCTGAATTCTTTTCCTTGTCTTCACTCCCCCACTCCCCCACCCACCACCCCCTTGCCCCCAGTGTGCTTGTTATCCTCTAGATGACAGTGACGGGGATGTAAATCCAGTTTACATGTGGAGAATTGTAAGGAAGCTCTTCTGATCTAGAGTGTGCCCTGGAAATGAAATGAGAATCACAACAAGCATTTGTTTTAAAATATAATATGTAGAAAAAAACTATATGTGTGGATTTACAGACAACAAAACAAAACAAAAACAAATAAAAGGAAAAAGAAAAACAGAAACAAGACAAAACCCATGCGACTATAGAGATCCTAAGGCAGAGTAGTAACTGATGCCCATTTTTATTGCTTAGGCTACTATTTGTGTGTGTGTGTGTATGTGTTGAGGTGGTCTTCCAGGTTACTAAAGCTTACCTCACAAAACAGTCCATTTTTTAAATTGATCCCAGGACAGAGAGAGAGAGAGAGAGAGAGAGAGAGAGAGAGAGATCAATTCTTAATTGTAGTATTCCAATAGAGCTGATTTGTGAGAGGGGAATTTCCATTGAATGAGTAGTGCTGGGCATAAAAGAATGTGTGTACCACCAGGACCAGCTGTATTTCTCAAAAAATAGAACAGAAAGAAAAGAAAGGAAAGAAAAAAATGTTTTCCATATACACAAGAACACATAATTTGCTACAGTGCCACCTTTGTGTAGATCAGATTTGACTTTGGTTTATTAAAGAAGTTTCACATAGTACCATCTCCAAAGAGGAGCCAGCAGCTTCTTTGTGTGCAGTCAGTTGTAGCCACTTTAAAGTTGTTGTTGTTGTTGTTTCAAAATCCAGGGTTTCTCAGATGGGAAAATATAGACAAGTTTGAAGTCACTAGCACTGAAGTCATCTCCAATCAACAACCAGAAGTCTAAGGGCAGACCCAGGGTAGAACTGTGTGCATGTGGAGGAAGGATCTAGGAGGAGCTTTGGGATGGGAAATTATGAACGGAATGTAGTGTACAAAATACAATTTCTACCATAAAAGAGCCCCCCCCCCAAAAAAACACCACCACCACCATCACCACCACCACCACCACCACCACCACCATCACCACCACCATCACCACCACCACCACCACCACCACCACCATCACCACCACCGAGGACGACAAATAGCATACACTTTACTGACTGCAAGCTTCCCTTCTCTGCATATCCAATCACTCTCAGCTAGCTAGGTAGTGTGCAATTCTGTCCCAGTTGTGCTATCGAGGCTAAGGAAAAGGTGACCCACCTATACAGCTATGTGACGCCACCGTCCATCAATACTAGGTAGACTTTCCAACACACACACACACACACACACACACACACACACACACGCTCTCAGGGCAGTCCCAGACATTCATTCCTTTAAGCCTCAGGAAAACTCCGTAGGGTAAGCCTCTTAAATTCATCTGCCATGCATGGTGTGCTTGCTTACTTCGTTCAAACCCAAACTTTAGTTGGTGTCGAAATAAATAAGTGAAAGAAATAGGAGGGGTTACACGTCACTATGGTTTTTAAGATGCTCAATTTCTTTACCTAAACATCAAACTTTAATTAGAAATACTGGGCTGAAGAGATGGCTCAGCAGCTAAGAGCACTGATCGCTCTTCCTGGGGTCCTGAGTTCAGTTCCCAGGAACCACAGAACCACCTGTAATGGGATCCAATGCACTCTTCTGTGTCTGTCTGAAGACAGTGTGCTCGAGTAAATAATAAATAAAATATATATTTAAAAAAATTTTTTTTTCTTCTTTTTTTTCTTCTGAGACAGAGTTTCTCTGTGTAGCCCTGGCTGTCCTGGAACTCACTCGAACTCAGAAATCCACCTGCCTCTGCCTCCCAAGTGCTGGGATTAAAGGCATGCACCACCACTGCCCAGCTAAATAAATAATAAATTGTAAAAATTGTCCAGATTTGGCCTTAGAAATCCCTGAGCCGGCAGGGTAGGTGAGGCTGGGTGAGAGTGAATGGAGTCTTCCTCTTTCTGTTAAGGTGTGATATCAACTCCATTACCATTTCCAAAGAGCTCGGTTATCCCGGAGCAATGTGGACCTGAAAGGAAATAGTTCATAGACAGATGGGCCGATCCCCACCTCCACAGTGAGATGTCAGAGGGGGTGGGGGTAGGGGTGGGGGTGGGGAGGTGAAGGCTTTGAGGGAGAATTTAGGTATCTTAAACAAATAAAGAACTGGAAACTTCATTCATTTATCTATTTTATTGAGTGTACAGTGTAAGAGGGTAAATGGGTCAAGAGGGAGGGAGGGAGGGCAGTCTTTCCATGCTGGGGTGATCCATGCCTTGGGAAGAAAGGCAGTCAGTGACTCCCAAGTGGGCTGGTATGTATTTGCTTCATCCAAGAAAAGGCTGGTTCTGGCTTCCCCTTTGATTCTCAAAGGGCAGTCTGGGAACACTGCTGGGATAGAAAGGAAAACCATGTCAAGTCAAACAAACAAGCAAGCAAGCAAACCCCCCCCCAACAAAAAAAGGAAGAAAGAAAGAAAACAAAACCAAAAACAAACAAACAAATACCAAAACCCAAAATTTCTGTTAAGTTGACCAGAGCAGAGCAGAGCAGAGCAAAGCAAAGCAAAGCAAAGCAAATTCACATTCATTCCACAAAGGCTGACAGCCTGTCAGTTTGGTCTACAAGTGAGAACAAGTAGAAGGAGGAAAAAAGTAAATATCACTTTGTTAGAACATTTCTAAGTTTTAAGGAACTTTACAAGGGTTGATGTTCCTCCTATCTCTCAGACAATGCTTCTCCATGCAATGCCTACCTCCTCCTCCCCACTGTGCTGTGTGTGTGTGTGTGTGTGTGTGTGAGTGTGTGAGCGCGCGTGCAGGACCACCATCACTGGAGAATTAAATAAAGGCAAACGAGATGGCTAAGGCTAAAAAAATAAAGATACCAAAATAGATAGATACATAGATAAACAGACAGACGGGGGCGCATAGTGGACCCCCAAAAAACGGAAGGCTGGAGACACTGGTCGAACCCCTTATCTGAAAAAAATCTAACTAGGGAGGCAGAGACAGGCAGATTTGTGAGTTCGAGGCCAGCCTGGTCTACAGAGGGAGTTCCAGGACAGCCAGGGGTACACAGAGAAACCCTGTCTGCAAAGAACAAAGCAAGCAAACAAAAAACCCACAAAAATTTAGCCATCTCACTGTAATGTTCATCAGTTTTATTGAGGGAGACAGATACCTGATCAACAGCAAAAGAGAGAGGAGAGAGAGAGAGAGAGGAGAGAGGAAAATCCCTCCCTCCCTCCCTCCTCTGCTGGTCAACCCCCTTTCTGTTAAAGGAAGGAACCCTAAAACTTAAAACATCAACCTATCACTTATTAATTTTGATAATTTAAAAGGGCCAACTGATCGACCTCATTAAAAACTTTTTATGTAGATATATATATTTAAAAACAGTCTGCTGGCAGAACTCCTATATCTGTTAAAGAAAAGATGATTTAAAAAAACAAAACAAAACAAAAGAAACATTGGTCTGTCCGACAGTTGGTTGACCTTACACCAAAAAAAACCAAACACACACAAACACATATATACATACATATTAAAAAAAAAAAAAAAAAAGGAAGAAAAGGAAAGTAACGAAATCGCCCTCTGCTGATTGGCTGAGTGTGTTAGAGGAACTTGGGAACCATAAAACATCAACCTGCCACTTAATACCTTTGATTTTAATAAAAGAGACAGGAACAATTGAGTCCACCCTCATATTTTCAAAAAGTTGGTGTGTGTGTGTGTGTGTGTGTGTGTGTGTGTGTGTGTACAAATGCACTGGCTGGGTTCTTTTTTTAACAATCAGCTTTTAAACAGGACAACTGGTCAACCTGAATTTTTTTTTTTTTTAAAATACTTTTTATTTATTGATTTATTTATTACTGTGTGTCTGTCTGTCTGGTGGTGGAACCCCTGTATGTACTCGTGAAAGGGAAGATATAAAATTAGATCAGCGGCCCACGTTCAGAAAATCTACTAGAAAGTTATCTCCGAGATGATAAGTATAAGGACAACTGGTCTGCCTAGTATTTGAAAAGGCAGGGGTGGGGGGGGGTGTAAAGCATATCTAATCACATCATACCAGGACTCTGACCTTGAGACCCTAAACCCTAACCCTAACCCCTTACCCTAAAACCCTAAACCCCTAACCCTAAACCCCTAACCCCAACCCCTAACCTCTAACCCTAACCCTAACCCTAACCCTGACTCCTGACCCTGACCCTATCCCCTAACCCTAACCAAATTGTCCTCTGATGTATGCATGTGTGTCCCGACACGTACCCACCATTACCCACTACCACACACATATGCACCAATAAATTTTCTTTTAAAAGGTTTATTTTATGTCTATGAATACACTGTGACTGTCTTCAGACACACTAGAAGAGGGCATCGGATCCATTTACAGATGGTTGTAAGCAAACCTGTGCTTTCTGGGAATTGAACTCAGGATCTCTAGAAGAGCAGCCAGTGCTCTTAAACCACTGAGCCACCTCTCCAGCTCACTAATACATTTTTAAATATAGGGAAAATTTGATCTAGTTTAACTCTCTATCCAGCTAAGAGTTGTGAATTCCAAAACAATGAAGGCTGCCTACATGGTCAATAGTCCTTTTACAGACAGGAACTTTAACACAGTAATGAACTACAATAAGGCCTACACACAACCTTTGAGTTTGACTTTTCCCAGTTATAAGCCTGTAACTCACAAAGAAAGTAAGATTTCTTTGTTAACAGTCAAAAGTTATATCTTAACTCCCGTGTAAGATGGTATATTAAGACCTGTTTGAACCCTTGTTATCTACAGAATCACTCTGTGATCTGAAAAAAGAAGGGGTAGGGGTGGTGGTGGGGTTACTGAACAATTCTCCTAAAAGGCCACCCAAATCATAAACATGGTTATTATTAGGATGCCTGACCCAATTATTGCGAAATTCCTTTCTGGGGATTTCCAAAATATCAGCTTCACTGAATGAACTCAGGATGACACAGGCAGAAGCATGGAGCTATATCTTCCCTTCTAACTCCTGCTGCCACTGATAGGCTAAGCTGGACCTCCATATACTCCTGCTTCCGCCTCTCAGTAGAGAGAATCTCTTGTGCACAATGGAAAAGCACTCACCTGTCAATAAAAAAGCCTATGGCCAACGAGTGAGGCAGGAAATAAAAGGTGGGACATCTGGCAGAGAAGGTAAGAGGACTTCCTGGAAAAATAGTCAGGAGAAATTCACCTGACCAGAGAAGAAGGCAGTTGCATTAAACTGAGGACCAGGTAACCAGCTATGTGGACGGACTTGACTAAACAGGACAATTTAGTGATGAGCTAGTCTGGGAACAGGCCAAAGCCTATGGCCTAAACACTTATAAATATAATTAAATCTCAGAGTTGTTATTTTGGGGAACAAAGAGGCCAGGTGGAAAACTCCAAGATTATACCTCTCAAGTGATAACACTGCACATCTGTACCACCCTTGGTTACTATACTGATCGTATACTGATAGTGTAGTATACTTGGTTTAAAATACTGGTAGATATTGCCCTATTGCCCTGAGAAACAATTGCACCAACTTCTACCCCCACCAGCAAGGTGAGAATGTCCTAACCCTTACCAATACTCACTCTTCCACATACCCCTGCCATCCAGTACCAAGGACGGAGCCCAGAGCCTGTCATATGCAAGTGTTTTAATACTCAATACATCCTCATTCAAAGAAGACTGTGTAGCTCTACTTTGTAACAGTTACTTAAAGGAGATAACCAACCAAGTTCCAAAGGCTTGAAAGCAAAGATGTTGGTTTATGAATTACTTGTCTATACCATTACTTAAGGATTTTGAAAACATCAGGTATTCATGAGACTAATCTGTTATTTTAGATCTTCTTACTATCTACATTCCTCACCATGTGTATGACTGTCCAGTTGCACAGAACGGACCAGCACTTCCCACATATAAATATGTACACCTTACAGAGTAATTCCATTAGGGGTTTCAACAAATACATAACTTTTCTGTTACTCTTGTTTGGTAGAGGAATTCATGCTTGTGAGTTCTCTGAGACACTCTCATCAGAAGTCAGTTCACTCTTCACATAGCCTTAATATGTAGCTTTTCTAAATTTATTTAGATTGAAATAAATTTTTGGACGGGGTTCAAATGCTAGGCACAAGCTCTACTGTAGACCTTTCTCCAAAACTGTTAATAGAAAATGGTTTTGGTTACTTTTAAATTCCTATCAAAATCATCCATAAAGTCCAACTCACAGAATAGTTTTGTTTAGTTATTAATCATAAAAGATGAATCATGTAATGCCAGATTTTTAAAGTGGTTTTCAGTAATTTTATAAGAAGTATTTTCATAATTTCTCTAGAAAGAAAAAAAGGGGCTAGAGATATAGCTCAGTTGGTAGAGAACTTATCTAGCATGCATAAGGCTTGGAGTTTAATCCCCAGCGTTGCATAAAATGAAAATAGTTCACATGCCTGTAATCCTAACACTTCTAAAACGGAGGCAAAAAGATTAGAAGGTTCAAGATTATCATTAGTGGTGGTGGCACCCATCTTTAACCCCAGCACTCTGGAGGTAGAGGAAGGTAGATCTCTGAGTTCAAGGTCAACTTGGTCAACATAGCAAGGACAGCAAGGACTATGCAGAGAAAACCTATCTTGAAAAACTAAAAAAGCTAAAAAAAAAAAAAAAAATTTACTGGCTACAAACCAAGTTCCTAGTTCAAATGGTAAGAAACAGGACCTGAACCCAAGTGAGCATCCTTATGTGTATCTCCCAAGGACCTGAGGGCCCCTATACATTAAGGACTTTATCTGCTAAGTTTCAGATGAGCTATGTTTCATCCTGGTCCTTCACCACAGAAGAGTCAGCTTCCTATCATATAGCAAAGACCTTCAGTACACACAATTCATGCTTGCAGCTGGGCAAGTCGTGCCCTTAATCCCTCCAGCGATGTCCACACTGGGCATTGCAACACTTATAGAAGGTGGTCATTGGCTCGTCTGCAGAACGGGTCTGAAGCTGCATGAAGTAGGCACGGGGATGTTCACATTTTGGACATGGCTCTGATAAACAGAAAAACAAGTTATCCACATTACAAAAACATTGTGAAGTGTGGGTAAAGATCTCACCTCCATGCTCATATAGACCCCCCGCCAACGGTGAACTTGCCAACAGCAACACCCTTCCCACAGCACATCAATGAGGAGAACAGAGAGGCCTATAAAAGTAGCAAAAGCCCTGGAACTTGAAAATGAGTAGAGTGTTTTTGAACTCTCCTCCCTGTCTATCCCTGGGTTTCACTTCCCTTATCAAATCTGGTTGAAGAATGGCTGGAAAAGCATGGGAAGGGTCTAGGATAGTCTGTTTTGTGGGAATGTAACAAAATTAAACACCCACTGAGATAGCACACAGCTATAATCTAGCATTTGGGAAGCTGAAGAAAGAGGCTTGCTATAAAGCCAGCCTGGAATACATAGCAAGATTCTATCTTAAAGATAAACAAATAGATTAAAAACAAACACACAAACAAAAACTTGAAGCATCTACTAATTCTCAACTTTTAGGGTTTTTGTTGCTTTTATAAAACAAGTTCTTGAGGAAGGCCTCAAAGTCTCTATGTAGCTAAGATAAAACTGAACTGATTTTTCTGTCTCCATCTCTCAGCTGTACTACCACACCTAGCTAATGATAACTTTTAACATAGAAGTTCTGTATATTTCTCTATAGAGGAAAAGACTGCTAATCACACGTGATCTTCCTTCAAACACAGGTACTATTTAGGGTCATCTTCTTTCATTCCATTATCACATTTAAGTCTATCAAACATAAATCAAGATGTAAACATTACTTTTTAATACCCCCAGTTGCAAATATCACACACACCCTTTTAAATTTTTAAAATTATTTTATGTGCAATGTTTTGCCTTTGGGTATTTTATGCACCATGTTCATGCAGTACCCCTGGATGCCAGTAGAGGGCATTAGATCACCTGAAACTACAAGTACATAAGCCATGAGCTGCCATGGAGGTTGGGAAGGAAACCCAGTCTCACTCTTAACCACTGATATCCTGCCCCACAACTATTATTTATTGGTTGACAGACTGACTGAGACAGGGTTTCATGGATCCCAGATAAGCACTGAGCCTTCTGCCTCCACCCAGAGAATTATAAGCGTGAGCAACCAATGCTTTGCCCCCAGTTATTTTTTTTTTTAATTCATAAAATAAAAAATAAAATAAAATGAAAATAAAAGACCAGGGCTGATCATTTTTTCAGTGTTGGTATTTGAAAATACAAACAACATAACTCTCTTGAGAAGCCCACACTCACTAGAGCATGGATCTCTCTCCCTCTCTCAACAACTATGTTTAAATCAATGTTGAAACTTTTTTGTAATGAACTCCAAATTTGCTTCAAAAAGAGAATATATACCAGATTTATTTTTAATTATACTTGTCATATCTGACTTTCAAATCTAAATGAAACAACAGTTCAGGTACTAGTAGGGTAACTTTCCTCTAAAGAATCCTTGAAAGAATCTACTTTAAAAAATTTTAATACAGCCAGGTGGCGGTGGCATATGCTTTTAATCCCAGCATGTGAGAGGCAGACAGGCAGATCTCCAGGAGGTAAGATCTCCAGGGCAGCATAGTCTACAGAGCAAGTTCCAGGACACCCAGGGCTACACAGAGAAACCCTGTCTCAAAAAACAAAAACAACAACAACAACAATTTAAAACCTTGCTTAGAGTTTAGAGTAACTAACCTGTAACTAAAAACACATCACCAGAATATTTCATGCACTGGCAAACACTAGCTATTTGTCATTACTTTGTTATTTATATCTTCTTAAATTCTTTTACACTTGTGTGTATGTGTGCGCGCATGGTGGGTTGTAAGGGGGTCTCAAAAATAAACTTTCCATGAGTCAGCTCTCTCCTACTATCTGGGCTCTAAGAATCAAACTCAGGCTAACAGGTTCGGCAACAAGTGCTTTTACTTGCTGAGCCATCTCGCTGGCCCTAATAACAGACATGGTTGCATTACAATAATAAAGTTATTATTATTAAATATAATAAGTAATAATAAACAGGGCTGAGTCACTGGCTTTGTTATGGAAAAACCCTCACCTGCAGTAGAATCCACATTCTCCCAGGCAGCTGCTCCACCCAGCACATCATCCACTTCTTTGAGCTTTGGATACTTTCGGTTTGTTACCTAACAGAAACAAGCCATCAGATTTGAAGTAATTGTACAGTTTTGCAAGTGGGTCACCAAACCACAACCTCCCTCCAGCATTCCCTCTACAGAATTTATCTTCTTCAAAGCGCAGTGTGAGCCACTGAAATATGGGGGTTTTGTGACTGGGATGTCCCCCAAAACACCACCGAGGTTCAACGTCAAAGGCCTCTAGAAACTGAAGGAAACACCAGACAGAGCAAAAAGAAAAAACAGCCTAGTAAAACCTTACTGTTCTCTCATACCCCTAAGACACCTACTAATCCAACAGGAAAGACAGACAAATGAAGTCATTTAGCTGGGTACACCAGCACTCCCCAGGTCACATTTGACTGCTTTCCTACGTTTATCAGGCATCCCTCTAATTTCGAAATTATGTAACAATTCATCTTACCACAAATCCAAACTCTAAACTGCTACCATACAGCTCTAATGAGCAAACATTAAGAATGAGGTGTCACCAAGGCCCAGAGATGCACATCTGCAGTCACTGAACTAAGGACACTGAGGTAGAGAGGAACAAGAGTTGAAGGGTACACAAAACACCAAGGGCTGGAAATACAGCTTTCTGGGTTCCAACACAAGCATCACACACACAAAGTAGCAACAATGATATAAAATATTAGAAGGCAATGAATTCTGTGAAAAATATAAAAGGAATGAAGATAAACTGAAAGAGCTAGGTCTGGTTTGTTTCTGTGTTTGTGTGTGTATGTGCTATGCAGCCCAGGTGAGCCTTGAACCTGTTCTCCTGCCACAGCCTCTCCAAGTGCTAGAATTATAGGCATGCACAAACAGCCACAAGGTCTAGAATCTAAATAAGGTAGCCACTATTTTAAAAGAGGAGAGGAGGAAAGATAAAGAGAAAAGAAGAGGGAAACATAGAGGCATACATGCACACATACAGGGGGGGTGGGGGTGGGGGATGAGTAAGTGTGAAGTGTAAGTCTGTGTAAGAATGACTCGGGCAAAAAAGGAAGGACCTAACAGTACTGTGTACATGGTGAACATTATTAAGAATAACGACAGGGGCTGGGAGCAAAAGAGCAACAAAAAGAACCCAAGGATTTGAAATCAGAGGTGAGTAGCAGACTGGAGTCTGGCACGCCAGGGTCAGCACGAGAGGGCTGTAGGTTTAAGAGCAGGGTCCAGCGTAGAGGTATGAACTAAAATTCTCACAATTTTTTGAGTATCACCAAGTGGACAAGGGAGAGCTAGAGGCGGAACTCCCTGTAGTGACTTTAAAAATAAAAAGGCTTCGGCGTGGCCGGAGCTGGACTTGGGGTACCCCCGCAGCGAGAACACAAAAGCCTGCAGGAAAGTCTGAGTGCGCCGACGCTTGCTCTGTGCCTCCGGGAGAGCAGAGAAGGCACCCGCCTGTGGAACTCACCTTGCGGGTGATATTATGGACGTAGGGGCAAGTGTTGCAGGCGAAGCGATGGCAACGCTGCCCCTCCTCCACAATTAGTCCGTTCCCGCAGCCGGGGCAGAACAGCAGCATAGCTCCAGCTTCCACACGCCGGTTCTGTCTGGCGCTTCCACGGTGCAGGCGCCCAATCAAAAGTCGCCTCACTTCCTCCGTTACGGGCAACCGGCGATCGGCAAAACGTTCCCAGTAGGCACTGCGGCAGACAACCTCGCACACGCCATTGGTCATCGCACATAATCCTTCCTCATCCAGCCAATAGCATGCTGTCTGCACGCCTAGCTGTCCGTGTCATTTCTGCGCGTGCGCACGTGTCTCCCTAGCTGAAACGCAGTCTCAGGATTGGACGGATAATGCGGCAACTGGCAGCACCAGAGTCTGATGGTCGGTGAGGCGTACTGGGTGATGAGGAGATACTACCGCACTCCGAGCCGTGGACGTGTTCCAGGAAGGGCTTGCTGCTCCGCAATATTCTCATCCGGGACGGTCAGAGAATAACCAAATATCCCAGGAACTTTAGGTTGGCTCAGTCCCCAGTGTTAATGCTAGGTCCCAACTGCTGTCTGACTGACAGACGGATCTCCTTTCTGGACCTGCCATCCCTCCATCTGGCCATTTCTTCACCTGGTTTAAGTTCTGCCCTTTCACGTACACAGCTAGACTCAACTCTGCAGGTAACAATACCAGCAGCTCCTTTCCACAGACGTCCAGCTGGTTCTTTTATCCCATTTCTACAGATATTTATATTTCCCAGCTCTGGCTTCTCAGACCTCTTTGAAACTCCTTGCCTCTTTACTGTGTGGTGTGTAGTGTGAGACTTGAGAGTTGATAATAAGTTCATAAAAGAAAAAACTTCATTCCAGCCAAGATTACAAAGGAAAGCAGGGATACTTGACATTTGCTTTCATTGAAACTGCTATATCTTGTGACTTTCATGTTATTAGTTAAATCCTGACATTGTAAAGACAAATCTATTTGTTTCTGACATAGCACACTCAAGGTAATACATAAACCGTTTTACTAGGTATGTATGAAATATATTGTCAGTCTTGAGTATATACAATAAAAAGGCTACATTTCACAGCTAATTTATTAAATTTTTGAGGTTTTATTTTGCCTGCATGTATGTTTGCACCACATGCATGTGGTGCTGGCAGTGGTCAGACAAGGACATCAGATACCCTGGGACTGGAGTTATGGACAGTTATGAACTAACCTTGCAATTGCTGGAAATAGAACCCAGGTCCTCTGGAAAAGCAGACAGTAGTTTCAATCACTCAGCCATCCCTCTAGTTCCCTAATTTATTTTTATAAAGATAAATCTGAATGCTAAAAAAAAAAAAAAAAAATTGGATAGTTAAGTGTCTCTGTGCCTATAACCTAACAATATCTGGATTGCATTCTGTTGGCATGTATGTTGGAGCTGGGAAACCAAAGAATCACTAGACATGGCTGCATATGTTCTCTCATCAGCCCAATGATAAGCTCCAAGTCACACTCTCTAGGACACAAAAAAGTGTCCCATAGATTCTTTGACAGGTTGGAAACTGACGTGGGCATGATGTCTTTTCATAAAGATGGAGTGGGGAGCTGTTCTCCTGTATTGTCATCTTAGAGGCTTACTGCCTGTCTGCTAATCTAGGCCTAGTCCTGGAAGCTTCTGCCCTCTGTACAATCTAATTTAGGCCTAATTCCGTTTCTGCGACTTACTGCTGAATAAGCTCACACTTTCTAGTTCTTTCTGGTTCAACTCAGCTGTTTTGGCTCAAACTGCTCTCCAAGCTGACTGAGTCAATCTGGCTTCTCTCTCTCAGCCTCTCAATTGCTCATACTAACTTTGACAATATGTTCTAGTCTTCTGGCACATTCTGTCTTCACCTGTGTCTAGCTTGTTTTCTCTTCACAACCTGTCTCTGTAAAAACTGTCCCAGGAAAAGTGCCTCCTTCCTTCTCTATCTTCTCATGAAATGTGGACCAATCCTATTCTGTAAAAATCTTTCTCTGATTCATCACTTGTCTGCCACTCAATTAGACCTCACTTTCAAACACAGGTGCTACCTTCTACAAACTAACTTTACTTCATTGTTTGGCATTAAAGGTGGGTACTAAGGGTGTGTCTGTATTCCAGCCAGCAGGGTTAAAGGTTGAATGTAAAGGGCTGAGCCACACCACAACTAGAAACAGGTTTTTCCAGTAAACAACACAATCCAAGAGTTCACAGTATGATTTTAAAAAAAAAAAAAGGCCTGCAACAATGAACCTGAAGTTCCACCATCCACCTTCCAACCTTAGTCCTGAAGAGCTGACCTAAAATACAGTTGGATGGTTGAGGGTCCAACACAGCCTGAGCAACATCAGGCAAGGTCTACCATGTAGATATTGGAGGCCAGTGCTCAGCACATCCTCAATTTTCCTGGTCACTTGTCTCTTTGTTCCCATATATTTGCAGGTAAGGAGGCTAAAGCATCAAGCTCCCAGCTCAGGTCTCTCCTGGTTAACTCCAGAGAAACTGTGCCTGTTTCTTTGGGGGATTCTTGGAGAAATGATAAATTTAGGGGCTCTGATCAAGTCTGCACCTGGAAAACTATAGGCTATGCTGAGTTCATAATGGGATACCCAGCCTGTGCCTGGTAACAGCTTGGAAGTCAGAAACTATGTTGTTCATCAACTTGACAGCAAGGTCAGGGTCCAGAACAAAGCTCTAGTACCAGCTGGACCCCTCCCTCAAGTAACATCACTTCCTTTTTTTTATTTTACTAGGAACTGAGAAGCAGCTCAGTTCAGGTGGGAGACTCATCATTATCTTGTGCAAGGATTCTTGACAGAAGTGTGAAAAGTATGCAAACTACAATCCCACCAGCCAGAGTGGGATCTGAACAAGATCCCCCACAGGATGATCCAGAAAATAAAGTTGAAAGTTAGAGGTGATGTGCCCTCAGGTAGCCAGAGAGACTGTTCATATCTTCTCATCACATTGTTGCCTCCTTAGAGTATCAAAGGGAACTGCTTTTTGTAAACCTCAAAATTTCTTTTTGTCTGCAAAACCAGCTATGGTAAATGGATATACCTCAACCCACCACTAAAATCACCAACCCTTGTGTGATGGCTATTCCTGGTTGTCAACTTGACTACATCTGGAGTGAACTACAATCCAGAAATGTGAGGGCACACCTGTGATCCAGATCTTGAAGCTGGAAGACAGGTTTCTGACCTGGATCTTGACATGGAGATCTTGAGGGATAGTGGCCATGAAAAGCTTAGGCACAGACAAAGTAGTACACACCTTTAATCCCAGGAGACTGAGGCAAGCAGATCTCTGAGTTCAAGGTCAGCCTGGGACAAAACCAGATCTAGGAGTGGTGGTCCATACCTTTAATCTGGACCATACCTTCTGCTGGAGGCCACACATAGGGACACTGGAAGAAGGGAGGCTCACTCTTCTTGCCAGCACATCTGTTAGAACCCACTTCTACAAAAGACCAGCTTAAACAACTAGCCTTGTGGGACTGAGCAACTACTAGATTCTTAGACTTCCTATTGTTGGGTCAGCTTGACTAGACTGTAAGTCATTATAATAAATTCCCTTAATATATAAAGATATTCCATAAATTGGGTGACTCTAGAGAACCCTGACTAATACACCTTGTGAATTTATTATTATTCAGTAAACTCTAACATTATTGAAACACGAAAGTATTCACTTATGTTTCTAACATGGGCATTTACAATACCCTGGAATGGATAAACAACATCACTCACCACCTCCAGGCCTCAGCCCTTCCTTGATCCTCACCTTTACATAGACCCTTGACCTATCTTAAGTGAGAAAAAAATTTTTTTTCTTTTTTTTTTTTTTTTTTCAGAAAAAGAAAAGCTGTCTTCCTGTAATTGCTTTCTTGTTTTTTGAAACAGTATCCTAACTATGTATGTATGTATGTATGTATGTATGTAACTATGTAGCAGTATCCTACGCTAGCCAGGAGCTCACAATCCAAATGCCTTTACCACCAAAGTGCTGGGACTATAGGTGTGTACCACCTACCCAGATGGTCTAACGATTCCTGTTGCTCCATATCTGTTCTGTCTCCATGACATCATTACCTTCCTGTTTCTATCACTAGTTCAGACCATTTGATCCATTTGGTTTACCAATTCCTTATGTTCAGTTTTCAGTTAAGTCTCAAAACTCAGAATTCAAATTTATCACTGGCATACAAGTTCTATATATAAACATTTATATATGAATATGAATCTATATAAGAACCATACTAGTTAAAGCAAATACTGAATGCATTGCTTTCCCTTTAACATTCTCAAAATATGAGCAAGTGATTAAAATAGCAAATAAAGATGTTCTTCAAAGTTCTTTTCAATCTGTCTATTCCAATTCACATATTTAATTATAAACAGTGGGTAATATTCCTTCTATCTTAAACAAGTATCTGGTGAAGGAAAAATTAATAAGGAGAAATAGGTGTTATTAGTAAAAACATTTTTAAAGTTTTGCTATGCATGTGTGTTTTGCCTGCATGTACATAAGTCACCACGTGTGTGCCTGGTGCTCATAGGAATTCAGAAGAGGGAGTCAGATACCATGGAACTGGAGTCGCAGTCAGTTGTGAGCTACCATGTGGGTGCTAAGAACTGAACCTGGGTCTTCTGCATGAGCCATCTCTCCAACCCTATTATGAAGTCTTAAAAAGAATGTAGTCAATAATCTCATACTCAACACAGAAGCAATACTGAGAATAAAATGTCTCAGCACATTTTTATTGATTCATTTGTGTTTACCCATATGTTTCACCTCATTAAAAAAAAAAAATTCAGTCTTTCTAATTTCTTGGATTTTCAACTTTAAGTTCCACGTTGACAAATCTATTTTTATGTACACCTTTGATTCTTACATTACAACAGAAGTCACATGTTTAAAAATACCCACTCCTTAAAACATAGCCATTGTCAATGTTTACAATACATATCCTGAAAACAAACATTTTGACTATATTAAGATTTATTAGTCTGAAAATATAATGTGGGATATTATTGTATATACCATTGGTATATACTGAATTCTGTCAGCAAAGTGTTTATGAGAACATTTCAATTTTCCATGGTAGTATAATATAAAGGCCAATCTAATTCTCACTTGCTACAGCTATATTTCACTGAATTATGGTTTAAAATTACAAAGTAATAAAATATACATACAAAATGCTAAGAAAAGTTTAACATATAAAGGGAAAATGTCTTATGCATTGTAATTTTTAAAAAATCCAGCATAAAGGCAAATGTGGCTTTTCAAAATGTAGCCCATATTCAATGCACGAGAAAAAAATTCAATCAATCCACCTAATATACAAACTTCACAGATATCATTTATTTAATTTTATGTCCAAAATTTTCCAGGTAACATAAAAGTCTAGCTAACAACTAGAGTTAACTACAAACATTTGCAAGTCAGGTTAGAGCATGCATTTTTCTCTGAAAGAAAAGGAGCCCAAATTGGAGTTAAAAGGCAAGTAAAGACAACTATGAACTTTCTTTAAATAGCTTATATTTAAAGTAATGTACGTACACATTATAGTTATAATGTAGGGCATTATATGTTTTCCCAGCTATACATGCAGACTATACTGTGTGGTAAAAATGATTCAACTAACTTGGAAAAAAAAAAAAAAAGAAGAGCCAAAATACCCATTTAAGCTGGAGAAATCACAGAACTATCAAATTTCTCCCTGCAAGTCACATGAGGCTAAGCTAAAAGTAGATCATAAAATCTCAGTACTTAATCCTAAATTAATACTCTAATTTGGGCTTATTACTAACAATTAACACTATTCTTTTCTTTGGGCTAGAAACAAAATTTTTTTTAAGAGCCAGCTTTTGGAATCAGCAATGTAACTTTAAGTCCTGCCCTCTGACAGCCAGAAAGGTTGCTTTTTTTTTTTTTTAACTTGATAATTCTCAATACCCATGACCTGGAGATAACAGATTTCACAAGTCACTAAGTATCACTGCTCTAATGCAACGGGGCTAGTAAAATACAGATATTCTGTTCTTAAGAAAATTTACAAAACTAACAATTTTTTTCTCCAGAATTATAAAAGATAAAAATCTATGACCTGGTATTCTAATATGATCAAAGAAGTCAAGAAGTTTGGGCTTTCTGTAGCACTGCAGTCTCTCCACCTGCACTGAAAAGTCTCATGTAAATACCTTAGAATTGCCCTGGTCAGTGACTCATGAATCACTGCTATGGTTCAGGAAAAACTTTTCCTCTCAGAAAAAGAGATTACTTGATGGTGGTTCCTATAAAATAGGAGAAGAAATCGGGGGGAGGATCAACTGCTTGGAGTCTTTGGAAATTCCAGAAAGACATCTGCATCTCTCCTCCTGCATCTCATTTTCTTTTTCTTTAAAAAATTATGGTTGATATTTCACATAGTATTTGATTAGTTTGATTTAAATAAGGGAGGATTTTCAACATTTCCCAACCTAGAAAAAGGCAAATGTCAGAAGAACTCGATGCCAGCAATAAAATCGTCAAATAAAATTCAAGCTGAGTGGTGGTATGTCACACCTTTACGGACTTGCCCCTTGCTTCACACAGGATCCAATCCAATTTAGTTCAAGTCTCAATGTGAAAGTTTGCCTGCATAAGGAGCAGACATCATGCAGTTCCCAATGAGCTCAAGTTACAGTAGAGCCAAAAAGATGTACACCCTACCCCGCCCCCAAGGAAAATAATTCTATGCAGTTTCTTGTAAGATTGTGCTTAAATAAATCACACCATTACATGAAAAGTTTTAGAGGATAGACAGGAACCAAGAAAGAGAAAGAGACGTGTACCTGGCCAGCAGTTTCCTCTGGTATCCTGGTCCCACTGCCCCACAGCTCACTTTTCCCTGTAATACAGCAGGTAGTACTTCAGGGGGTCAGGCAATGGGAGGCGCAATACCCTCTGACGAAGGAAGTTCACTGGTGGTTCAGGCTTGGCCTCCCGTAAGGTCCTCTCTGCCACTTCCCGCCGATCCTCCTCTGCATCCTCACAGCTGGTGTCATCAGAGGGGTTGGAAATTCGACTGGCAAAAACCTCTTTGTCCAAAAAGACAATGGTCTCCATTCTGCGGCGACGGACTCGCCTTCTTTTAAACATAGGTGTGCTCTTCAGGCCACCCCCTCTGGTGGCTTCCTGGCGCATAGCCCTCTTGATGCTGCCACGGATAGCAAGCCGGGCCAGGTCCTGTAGGCTGCGCACTGCTGGTGGTGCTGTGGACAGGGGCAGAGCCTGTGGGCATGGGTGGGGCCTACCCACACCTAACTTGCTGAAAGGACTTCAAAAAAGGGGAGCATTCTAACCAAATAGGAATCAATGGTCTACTTTGCACCACATGTGTTTCTCAAAAGCTTTGCAAATATACTAGTTCTTAACTCTGAAAAGGAAAGAAATACTGTCTAGATGATCAGCGGTAAAATTTGAAACCTTAGGGTTTGTTCTTGCAACCTAGTTTGTAACTCTATTTATTCTGCTCAAAGACATAATAACATCCACTCTGCATTTCTATCATCCTTTTATATACTTTAACAGTTTTACATGGGTCTAAATACATTAAACAGAAAATCTAAATCACTTTTTCCCCTCCAGGACACATAACCTTCTTCAAGCAAGAGGCTACTCTATAGAGGGGACTTTCATGCTATTTGCAACATTTGTAACCAAAATCATAACCCCTGCCTAGAACCCACCAATATCTTCTGCCCTGAAGAAATGCAAGAAATGTTGTTAGACAAGGTCTAACAACAAACAGTGCCTCCTCCCTCTTTTTGAGGCACCAACCCTTCTCTCTTGTCTTTTGTACCTGAGAACATGGGTATGAGCTGTCTCTGCAAGACGGAGCTATGGTACCTTGCCTGCATCTTGTCATTCTACTGAGCAGTTAAGGCCTTGTATCTCAACAACAAATGACATGTAGTATATCCTGCTCTCACCAACTCAATTAAGAAAAGATTAGTTCCTGAACATCTGCAATCCAGCTGTTTCTCCCAAGATGCTAAAACGGTCTCATCACTGGCCACTGGGCTCCCAAGTATCAGCTCTGACCTGTCTAGCTTTCTCTGAGGGCCACCAGGAAAACTGATGCAGTTTGCTATGGACAGGTTCACAGCCCTTCTCTATGACTTGACTTCTCTTAGGCCTTGAGACACTCTCAAAGGCTCAGTGTCCACACTACTCCTCTCTCAGTATGACTGCTGATCCTTGGTTTAACATCTATTATGTAAATTTAAATAATATAGACCAGTTCCCCAAGTTGAAACTCAGTCCCAATCAAGTCAAACCTACCCCAGACTCAGCACAATACCTTAGGCTCTCCTGTTCTTCCTCAGAAAGGTCATGTGTCCCGGAACCCTTCCTGTTGAGAAGCTGGTGGTGTCTCAATCTTTTTCTCTTGCATGATAGGGAAAACCCCATCAACTTCCTGCCTGACTTCTGCCTCCAACCTGCATGCATGCCACTTAGGAGGATGCTCCAGGCAGTGCATGTCCAAGCTGCGTGGGTCTCTTTGTATGCTGGCTTTGCTATATGGTTTCTCTTATTCCCTTGGTCTCATCAACTTCAGTGATCTAGAAAAGATAGAAACTGCAAACACCCTACCCAACTGATCACTTTAGTAATTCTAACCAAATTACACAAATGTTTATTACTCAACATTCACAGTGAGCATTTCAGGAGGCAACACATGCCTAAGGTTCCTAGCCAGGCTTGACTTGTCCTCATACAGAAACACTCATTTTTAACTAGATTTTCAAAGTCTTCCAAATGATTTCATGAATTCTTGTCTTCCAAACCCAGCCATTGTCCCAGAGGATGGTGCATTTCCTTAGTACAGGCCATATTTATTTAAATAACAAAATTTCAGAGCACCAGTTTGACAGATTCACCCTACCAATGACTGACAGGATTATACCTATATAAATGTGCAGCATCTTCAATAATGTCTCAAGCTCTCCACAGCCACATAGTGAATTAAAACCCAACCTACTTTCCAGTCAGTTTCTCCAACATATCCCACAATGACTACACCATGAAGTGTGTGTCCCAAAGTTCGCCCTGGTTCTGCCTTTCTACTCCTCTCAGTAACTTTAGGTTTTTCCACCATTTTTATAAGCTCCCCATAATACGAAATTTAAAGGGTTAGATTACATGCTGCTGAGCAACATCTATAAAAATTAATCTGGTTTTCCTCCCAGCCTCTGCTCCCAGAATGAATAATTATTCTCTGAGACTAATTATTTATTGAGCGACGACTAAGCTGTAAGTTTTGTCTTGTTCTCTGACTTGTTCTTATCTCATGATCCCTTTTATTCTAACTTGGGTTCAACTTCATGGCTGGTTTCTTCTTGTCCTTGTACATCTGTCTCAAGAGTTCCTGTAGCGAATTTTCCCTTTATTCTATCCTGATTTCAGCTACTTGCTGATTTATGTCCAACTCTTCAGCATTTCAGCTCAAATCTTCCATGCTTCTCATTATTTCTCAGAATTCTCTCTCTCCCTGCCAGATGTCTGACCTCCTGTTTCCTGCCTCAGCTCATTGGCCATAAGCTTTTTTATTGACAGGTGATGCGCAGGAAGAGATTCTCTCTATACCTCTCATAAGAAAATTCCCTTTCAGCCTGAACATAACCAAACAAAACATATTATCATCCTCTACATAACTCCCCTTGTCACTCCAAGCTCTTTGTATATTTCATTGTTGCTGTTTACCAAATGTGAAGGCTTTGTCTATGCTACCTGACAGACAAAGCAGGACAATTTGGTAAACGTTTCTCTACTAATTGGAGTGTTTTTGGAAGAAATTAACCAAAACGTATGTGTTAGAACTATATATAATAATTCATTCATATTCTCTATCACACACACACACACACACACACACACACACGGGGGGGGGGGGTTCCAAATGTTTTAAGTGGTCAGAAAGTATGATGAATAGTTTTCATTTGGAAATTCTAAATCTTTATCACTTTGAAATACTATTTTTGTGAAAGCTGTTTTAAATATGAAACAAAACATCAGGATAAAGGTCAGCCTACATTAGCTTGATGTACAGCCTGCATCTTACAGATGTAAACACAAAGGTTCAAAGCATGTCAGGCTACACAAAATTTCTCAGTCACATAGCAGAACAGATTCCTCACCCATATTTGCTTAAAGCATGAGACAGGTACTGTGAGGAAGAGGGCTATATTCAGGTAACAATTCCCAACAAGCAAGGCAAACTGCCTACAATTCCCAAAATAAGGTCCTTTTTGTGTGTGTCAATCTGCTACTCTCAAAAGCATGACCAGCAACAACATTCTATAGATTTAAAAGAAGATTATAATAATCTAAGATGAGCTAAGAGGAGATACTTTAAAAATATCTAAAACATCTTGTATAATTTGAGGATGCAACAGGGGAGGTTAATACTCTTTAATAGTAAAAGGTTTCTTGTACATTTTGTTTCTATTCTAACTTTAATCAAAGATAAAAGATAGGTAGGGTGTTCATACTCACGTAGCTGGACAAGTCTGGACTGTCCTGACTCCGAACGGCAAGGCTGGACCAGAGGGGCAAAGGAAACAGCCAGGATCTTTTTTGTTTCCCAAGCTGAAGGGCCTGTGCGTGTTATCTTGGTCAACTATCTCAGAGACAAAACAAAAATATCCAAAGAATTTGGCCACTAGACAACTTGTATTTAAGTGTAATCATTTCTATAGAGCAAATCTAAGTATGAAACAGCCTGTCTATATACACCTAATGTGACACGACTAACAAGTAACATAAATATTCTTATTCAAATGTTTAGCATGTACATACTCAAGCACCTTGACCTAACTTCTGTTTATAAGAAACACAAATGATAAGTCAGTTAAAGGACTACAAGAAAAAATAAAAAGATAATGAAGATTCATATAAATAACTTTTTAGGGTTCTTTAAAACAGTGATTGAAGGTAAGCTGGGGAGGGCCTGTCCTCAGTAAAACTAACCAAAGATGTACAGCAGCTACAATACTCAACCATTTATCCTGAATTCTATGTGCTGCTATCAGGAGTACAGCTGCAATGGCATCTAAGGCACAAAAACATCTGAGCTTTAAACCACCTGCACCTGCAATAACTAGGGGATAGGAGAGGCCCAAACGCCAGATGCTAAAACTGTGTTGCTGTGACTTTCATCAACATCAATGTGTCATACTAGATACCTAAGGCAACTGTCCTTACTCTCACTGACAGCACTTCAGGGGTGCAGTGGGATATGCTAGCTCATACACAGCAGTGTGGGTCATCAAAGCACTTTATATTATAGGATTAGCAACAAAGAATCCAATTAAACTACACAGACTCTGCGTGTTCAATGTGACTAGGACAGTCTACAAATGCCCTTAATAGGTCATAAAACTGAGAAGATTATATGATTATCTTTTCTAAAAACATCTAACCCAGAAACTCATCCAAAACTAAGATTCTCTAAAAGGATTAAGCAGTACAACTACTAAAGATTAATTATATTCAGAGATAACAGCAAAAACATTTTTTCAGAAAATTTCTAAGATTTATTTTTTAACTTATATGCACATGTGAATGCCTGTACTCTTGGAGTATAGTAGAGACCATCGGATCCCTAAATCTGTAGTTTACAGACCTTGATGAGTTTTCTGAACCCAGGTCCTCTGTAAGAACAGTGTGCTCTTAACTCCTAAACCATCTCTTTATTACCCAGAAACTTAAGAAAAATAACTATTTTATTATTTTTTGCATGTATGGTTGTTTTTGTTTGTGTGCTAGCCTGTGTACCTGATGTGTACCTATTACCTGACAAGGCCAGAAGAGGGTTTCAGATCCTGTTGAACTGGGGTTACAAATGGTTGTGAGCCACCATGTGGGTGCTGGGAATTGAACACAGGTCCTTTGAAAGATCTTAACCACTGAATCATTTCTCCAGCCCCTTCAGAAACTTTTTTTTAAAAAGAAGAGTTTCTAGCTATAATGACCACCAAATATTTAACTATAATACATAAATTATATGTGAGACCTTAAAACTATAAACCTGTATTTCATAATCTAGATGAACAAATCAAAATAGTATGAGGATGCCTACCCTCTTCAAGTTAATCTAGAGCTAAAATGATCTCAAACAAAATTTTGTAGTGATAATAAAAAAAATTAACAAAGCCATATTAGTTACCTCCCTTGGTCAAAAAGTCATTATTTAGAAAATTAATAAGCAGGCTGGAGAGAAGGCTCAGTGGTTAAGAGCACTGACTGCTCTTCCAGAGGTCCTGAGTTCAATTTCCAGCAACCGCATGGTAGCTCACAACCATGGAATCCGATGCCCTCTTCTGGTGTGTCTGAAGACAGCTACAGTGTACTCACATATATGAAATTAAAAAGAAAGAAAGAAAGAATTTAAATGTATTATTCTATAATTCTTAACAAAACAATGAATCAGGCTGAGTCATTCCAGTCATTCTATAAGGTAAACAGAAAAGCTGCATATGCCATATACTTAAGTGGAGCTTGCCTTCTAGATCTAAGGTTTTTACATCCAAACAACTGTGTATCATGTATCACTGAACATGTACAGATTTTGTTTGTCATTATTCCCTAAGCAACATAGTAAACAGCTATTTATATAGCAGTGACACTCTATCAGGTACTACAAGTAACTTAGAAGCATTATAAAGTACAAAGGAGGACATGTGTAGGTTATATGCCACTAACACTCTACATGATTTTATAAAAGGATCTGAGGCATCTGCATATTTTGTCATGAGTGGAAGAAAGTGGTCTTATAATCGATCTTTTGATTGACTGAAGGTAAATGTCTATTTTAATACATGGCTTATTTTCTTGTGTTCTTCTCCATCAAAATATGCCAAAGGTACCAAGCCTTTAGATCTAACTGCCAAGAGGTAGAAAATACAAAGGACAGAAGAATGTGCAATCCAACACCACAGAGATCTATAGGCTGTAAATTCCAGAGTGTAGGAAACACTTTAAAACCAAAAACCTAGTCCCCTCAACAAATCAGTTGCAAAGAAAATATGAGCAAAAAAAATAACCCAAGAGATTAAAAATAAGAAGGACTAAGATTATGGCCCAGCTAGTAAAGTGCTTGCCAGACAAACATGAGAACCAGAGTTCCAATCCCCAGCACTCGAACACTAGGTGGGTGGTGTGGTCTACCTGTAACCCCAACACTCAGAAGAAGGAGACAGGGGGTCCCCAGAGCAAGATGGCTAGCTAGACTAGCTGAACTGGTGAGCTCTGGGTTCAAGTGAGAGACCCTGCCTCAATACATAAGGTGAAAAACAACCAAAGAAGACACCATATGTCAAGTCTCTGACCTCCATACGCATGTTCACATATATACATACAAACTGGCACCCATCCACATGTGGTGGCATATCATAACATACATACATACATATATATATATATGCACACAACTAAGAGATTTATCAACTAAATGCAACTTGTAAGCATCAAAATGATATAGATTCAAAATTAAATGACTTAAAATTACATTTGTGAACTCTCCTGAGTAAAGTACTGTAAGTTACAAGCTAGTCTATACAGGAAAATCTTTGAAAAGGGAAGAATGTGTAACTTTCTATCAAAGTATAAGCAAGTACACTAACAAGATCAAAACTGACAGAAGCCATCTAGGAAAGGCTAAGGCAAGCAAATGAGTTTTCTGACAATGGCCTACCATTTTGTAAGACTAAGATGGGTGAGCTCTAAGAATGCGGGGTCCTTAGAGTCATCATCCCAGGACTGCGCTTGCTGTTGATATGCCTTTCCTGTCACTATTACACAGCCTAGTGATTCTTGGGTATCAGCCCACCCTATTGGCAGAGTTTCTGCAGATCAACATGAAGATGTACTCTCATGAAGTACTTCCATGTAGACAAACTGATGATTTCATAATTCCTGATAATGATTTTATAGAATTCCTAAATTTATACAAGTAATTTCAAGCCCTCTATAGAATAAAACTGCCAGAGCTCTGTAACCCTTCATGTGCCATGGGCCAATTGGCCTAGAAAAAGAAAGCAGGCTTGGAAAAAATGTACAATCAAGGAAAACATACCTTCTAGGTTAAGAATGAAGTCACTATCTGGTAACTAAAGGTCATAAACTGGGAATGGACAATGTATTGTAGGTACAAGGATAAGAAATAAAATATTGACTAGTTTATCTATACAAAACTTCAAGATAATAAGACACAAAGATGATTTGTCTCTTGACAAAACCATGCTAACTTGTGACATAAAAATTATTGCTTTAAACTTATTCATAATGAAGCCGAGCAGTAGTTGGCGGCAGATTTCTGAGTTCGAGGCCAGCCTGGTCTACAGAGTGAGTTCCAGGAGTCATGGCTATACAGAGAAACCCTGCCTCAAAAAACCAAAAAAAAAAAAAGTTAAAAAAAAAAAACTTATAATGAACTTATTGGGGGGGGGGTTGTAACAGAAAATGAATGTTTACTCAGATACTAGTCTTAATGGAAGGACATGTAAATAATTCTGTTGTAACTCCTTTAACCTGATCAATCTATGACATGAATTATTGCCTTAAACTTACTATCAACTTATTGGCATGTAAAAGTATTTAGGAAATCATGTAATTAACCTGTTGTAACAGTTCTACCTGACAGTTGTATGAGGCAAATTTTTAGAGAAAATATAAATACTAAGAACATAAATAGAGGCTGTTGGAGCTTCTTTTCACTGCTTCATCCAGAGTGGGTGTTTTTCTTTTCCTTTCTCTCTGGCTCACAAAGAGTTAAGGAACTCTGAGACTCTCACCTGATCAGCAAGGGGCATCTAGTCAAAGAACCTAATTTCTTTTCTTAATCCCCTGCTGCTATCATCAGGAGTTTATTGCCAGATGCCAGCAGCTTTTGGCCACAGAATAGCAAGAGTTAAAGAAAGAAAATTTAGCAAAAGTAAGCTACGCTTGCCCCAGCAACTGTGTATGCCACCCATGGCTGCTTGCCTCAGTCTATCCTGGATGCCAGGCTGGTCACTGGCCCAAAATAAAAAAGAGCTGTGGTGAAGAGAAGGAAGAAGAAAGAGAAGGGAAGGAAGAAAAAGTAGGAAGGAGGAAAGAAGAAAACAGAAAGAAAAACAAGTGTAAGAGAAGCAGGAGGTAGGAGAAGGTTCACACATAGCTCACAGGGTATGGAAGACCTACATATAGCTTTGTGTTCCTCTGTTAATAAACTACTGCAGGAGTGGTTTACAAAAACCAGCTTTGAAGGCAAGTATGCACAATGCCAGCTGTGCAGAGAGCCTGACCTTCTCTTCCAAGGGCATGACAAGGATCCCTCCAACTTTGAGAAGATTTTTCATGTACTCTTCATGTTCTTTCTGCACACCAGCCCCACAATATACACGATCATACTGACAACAATCTGGAGCAATCTCCAGGCAATTGCCAGTTACAAAGGAAGGTTCACAGAAATCAAATCTGCAAGAAAAAAGTTTTCTGTAACTACATGTATCATAACAAGTACATAAAAACAAAGTTAGGCCTGCCGTGCTGGGAACAAGCAAAAGGAACTTATACTAAGTACTACTATTTTGCTCTCAGGCTCCATTTAACCATATGGGAGAAACTAAATTCAAGGTCCCAGGTCCTAGGGGATCTGAGGACTTCCCTATAGCTGAACAGCTTCTGTTGTAAACAGCTGTCTGAGTCCAGACGTCTCAGGGACAGTTGTCCAGCCATCTAAAGGACACTTCTTCATCTTACTGGCAGGGTCAAACAAGTTCATGTCCCCAGGCCTTGGAACAAACACCTCTCTCACTTCTCCAAATGTTTTCTTATTTGTCTGTTAACAGGCAAAGAATATAGAGATTGTTGTTATCTAAACCAAGGTGTTTAAGTTGTAAAATTATATAATCAATTGCCTGTACCTGTAGCTGACCAGCTCCTTTGTTCCCTTATCATTGTTAGCATTCTGACCTAAACTAGCAGAATGAATTAAAGACCTTGAAGCCAGCAGTCCTGGATAAAGCCCAGTTGTTTAGCCCATAATGTCAACATTCAATTGAATAACACTGCAGCTTCCCTCAGGTCCCCCCTCACTTTGTGTCCCCATCCTTTAAAAATGTTATAAAATCTCCCTTCTGGGACATGGTTCAGATTCTAAACCAGCCGCTTGCCTGAGTGCTCAAAAAATAAAGCTTTCATTTTAAAGATTCTGTACCTGAAGTGATTTTTCATGGCTTCTACCCCAAACCCAACAACTGCAGGTTATGTTTTAATTACAAAATCACAGAACAGTGTAACACTTTGCAGACCCAGGAGCTAGAAGCTACATTTAAAAATAGAATCATACTATAGAAGTAGAACCTTATACTTTTCAAACAAAATAGAATAAAAGTGAATGTTACAACATGACCCAAACATAAAGCAACACCAGCCACCATTTTCACTGTTTTTACAATGCTCAGCACTACACTCAGTTGCCTGACAAGCAACTGGAGATTTTATTAGATTCTGATTTATTTATTCATTGTGTGAATTCACCTGTGTATATATATGGGTGTGCCACAGCATTCATGAAGACTTCAGAGGACAACTTGTGGGGGTCAGTTCTCCTTTTACCAAGTGAGTTCCAAGGATCAAACTTAGGTCATCACTCTGGGCAACAAGTGCCTTTACCTCCTGAGCTATCTCACCAGCCCCAACAGGAGGTTTTTTTAAAAAATCAATTTCTTTTTTTAAGACAGGCTTTCCTTATTGGCTAGCCTGGAACTGATATGTAGACCAAGCTGCTCAAACTCACAGAGATCTCCTGCCTCTGCCCACCACTACTGGCAAAAAAAACCCCCACACTTTTTATTCTCTGAAATTTCCATTCTTTCAGAAAACAATTAGGTGATATTAATTTTCTATACTAGAACATGAAAACTGAGCAAAATAAATAATTTGTCTTTTCTCTTACTATAGTAATGAAAATATGATGCTTAGTATCATAAGTTATAAAACACAAAGCTGTCAAGGTATGGTGATACATGCCTTTAATCCAAGCACTCAGAAGACAGAGACAGGTGGATCTCTACAAATTTGAGGCCAACCAGGTCTACATAGTAAGTTCCAGGACAGCCAGGGCTATTCAAAGAGACTTTGTCTCAAAAGGAAGGAAGGAAGGAAGGAAGGAAGGCAGGCAGGCAGGCAGGCAGACAGACCATAAAGCAATTAATACCAGAGAATATTAAAACAGTAACAAGGGTAGGAACACATATAACCTAGGATCATCCAATCATACTTTAACTATGTTTTCTGGCATACGAATACTAATAAACTGGCTTTTTCTATCTATAATTAACACCCGTTGAACCAATGAGTAGCATCTGATCGTACTTGTCAAAACTGTCACTTGTTCTGATGAAGATATCCAGTTTCTGCTTCGCATACTCAGTCACATCTGAATGAAGCTCTACCCCATGGTTCACACCAAAAGGACCTGAAAGGTTTGAGAAAACAAAGCTTAGAATGAGGACAAAAATCCTTGCTCATTTGTTTTCTATACTTTCTTAATTCTGTAATGTATAATACCAGACACTCACAAGGGTTTGAGGTCTCAGTATATTCATGGCTCTAAACCATCCAAGGGAGTCTTCCAGCGTGTAGTATAGGTTCCATTCACTAACACAGTATTTGTTTTGATATCTTGGCGTCTCAAAAAGCTCTCAAATATTAAAAGAATCATTTGGAAATTGAAAAAAAAAAGGCAAGAGTAGTAGCTTTTACCAACAAATTTAAAAAACCTGTATTTACAAATGAAATTTGTATTAGGATTTATCTATATTTCACAGCACTTTCATTATTACTGCTGGCAGCACCAAGTGCCACAGTGTCTCCAGGCTTACTCTTTTCCTAGGTATTAAGCTGTCTGTGTCTGTCTATCTGTCTGTGTCTGTCTCTGTCTCTCTCTGTATGCCACACACGTGTGCATACATGCACATATCCATGAATGTTCATGGCAGAAGTCATGGTAACTCCATATTACTTTTTGAAACAGGGTTGTACTAAATAAACCCAGGGGTCAACAAATCAGATAAAATGGCTAGCCAAGCAAGCCCCTAGAATTCTGTTTTCCAGCTCTGAGAACACAGATACATAGTGCTACACCTGGCTTTTTTTTTTTAAACATATGTTCACCTTTACATGATTTGAACTCAGGTCTTCATGTACAAACAGTATTTACAGTGAGCCATCTCCTCAGCTCCTTAGGTTCCTCTTCTTCTTTTTTTTTTGGTTTTAGTTTTTCAAGACAGGGCTTCTCTGGGTAACCCTGCCTGTCCTGGAATGAGCTCCGTAGAACAGGCCGGCCTCAAACTCACAGGGTTCTGCCTGCCTCTGCCTCCAGAGTGCTGGGATTAAAGGCATCTGCGGCCACCACCACCACCACCACAACCACCACAAGGCTGCACCCTGAGGCTCTTTTCAATAGCATTTCTAATATAGGCAGTTTTATTATCTATTTCCCCCTAGTCAAAACCACTTGGCCTTAGCCAATCAAAAACAAATTAAGATTAAAAATCATATCAATTAAGAAGAAACACACAAGCAACATCTGAAGTCTTTGCCCTACTATAATCTTTTACACAAAAGAATTCAATAGCTCTTCAGCTGATAAACCTGATAATATCAGAAATGGCCATATTCATAATCCATTCTTACAGCTTGTAAAGAAAATAGCCTAAATGACTCCAAATACTATAACCTAACAAATCCCTTCTATCTATGAAAATCCCTTAAAAATACATAAACTTACTACTCTTAGTAGCACACAACAAAAGAGAAACTGCAACTATTGAAGAATTTTAATAACACTCAAAGGAGGAGAAGAGAAAAAGATTAGATTAAATCAAGAAATCATGTAAGGTCAAGATATAAGACCTTTGCTGTTTTCCATCGTTCACAGCAGAATGCAGCAGTATAGGTAGGAGGAGACATAGAAAAGGAATACCAGCCCCCCCAACTCAGAGCCCACAAGTGGATACATCAGTCATCCACCACCTACTTTCAGCCAACTAATAGGAGGCCCATGATCCACCAGGATATGCAACCAGCCTACAAAATCGTATATCTAAAGTGATACTGTACTGGCTGGTACAAGGGGGGAGGGCCCACTGTGGGTGGTGCCATCCCTGGGCTGGTAGTCTTGGGTTCTATAAGAAAGCAAGCTGAGCAAGTTAGGTGAAGCAAGCCAGTAACAAACATCCCTCTATGGCCTCTGCATCAGCTCCAGCTTCCTGACCTGCTTGAGTTCCAGTCCTGACTTCCTTTGGTGATGAACAGCAATTAGAAGTGTATGCTGAATAAACCCTTTCCTCCCCAGTTTGTATCTTGGTCATGATGTTTGTGCAGGAATAGAAACCCTGACTAAGACAAATTGGTACCAGCATAGTAGGGTATTCCTGTGACAACCTGACCATCTTTTGGGGAGGACTAAGAAGGAACTTTGGAACTTTGGGCTAGAAGATTCATTTGGTGTTTAAGAGCTCTGTGGAATGTTGTGTAGGACCTTGGAAGATAATGTTGAGAACTGTGCAGAAGATGGGAGGCCTGGCTTGTGAAATTTCAGAGGGAAGATTAAAGACTCTCCTATCAGGGCTGATGCAATTTTGATTGTGAAGATTCTGTGGTTTTGGTTAGCTGGAGCTGAAGAATCAGCTGGGATTAACAAGAAACCAGAACTACTAAAGCGAAAACTTTGCATTACTGGGACTATTGATGCTCGTTAGCTGGAGCTAAGAAATTCTCGATGATTAAGAAGAGACCAGCATCATTGAGGTGACATCTTCTGGGAAGTGTTTTCTGAGAGCACAGAGATAGCCAAGATTGTACCTTGTGCTGTGGCTGGACTTGGTAATGTGTAAGAGTCACTCAGGTGGTCCTGGTTTTGAAGGCATGAAAGGTTCATGAAGAGCAACTAAGGCTCATGAAGGTGCAGCCTCAGTTGCAATTGATGGCCCAGAACTGAAGGGGTCATGCAAAGGAATTGAGGCTTGGTACCATGAAGAGAGCCTATAAGAGGCTATTGGTGAAGCCTAGTTACAGCAGAAGACAGGAGTGTTTTGGAGATGCCAGTATCATGCGATGACCATCAAGAACAGCAGCAGCAGTGGAGTACAGGCATCTGGAGCTGTGTGTGCTACAAAGGGCAGAGCTGGAGAAGTGACCCAAGCCCTTGGAGGAGCCTAGAAGATTGTGAGTGGATCCCACACATTGGACAGTTGGAGTTTGATTTTGATTGTGACTGTGCCCTGATATTTTTCCCCCTTGAAGTAAGAAGGTATTTTAGTGGAGCCCCCAGTTAAGAAACTTTGAACTTTTAAAAGACTTTGAAATTTTAAAAGATATTGGATATTTTAAAGGGATTGGACTTTTAATATGTAAAGACTGTGGGACTTTTAAAGTTATTTAGATCTTGGGGATGAATAAGAAACTAAGGGTTGAGGCTTAATAGTGATGTGTTTGTGTGTCACGTTGACAAGGGGTCAATTGTACTGGCTGGTTTTGTGTGTCAACTTGACACAAACTGGAGTTATCACAGAGAAAGGAGCTTCAGGTGAGGAAATGCCCCCATGAGATCCAGCTGTAAGGCATTTTCTCACTTAGTGATCAAGGTGGGGGGCCCATTGTGGGTGGTGCCATCCCTGGGCTGGTAGTCTTGGGTTCTATAAGAAAGCAAGCTGAGCAAGTTAGGAGAAGCAAGCCAGTAAATAACATCCCTCCATGGCCTCTACATCAGCTCCAGCTTCCTGACCTGCTTGAGTTCTAGTCCTGACTTCCTTTGGTGATGAACAGCAATTGGAAGTGTAAGCTCAATAAACCCTTTCCTCCCCAGCTTGTACCTTGGTCATGATGTTTTTTACAGGAATAGAAACCCTGACTAAAACAGATACCGAGTTGTACTAAGGCAGAGGGGACTAAAGCTCTATATCCACACTCACCTAGAATGAGCCCCACCATGGAGCTGAGGTAGCCAGTACCACTGCCCAAATTCAGAAATGAGAGCCCAGGCTGCAAATCCAGAGCCTCCATCACCTCCGAGTAGATGCATGGGGCTGAGAGATGAATGTTTCCATGTTTCCATGCCAAGTCTTTGTATGCATTTTCTTTAAATTCTTCAAGATAATAATCTGCTCGATCAATAGCTCGGAAAGCCTGCTCTACTAAGTCCGTCCGGATGTACTGGGCTTCCTTCAAATTATCAATGAGCTCATCGTTGTCCTCACCAGCACTCACAGCACCACCCATGTTCAAGACTACAATTAAAAATTTAATAACTATTTACATTAAAGGCAAGAGCAAAATAAATAAATCTCTAAATACATGCTATTTCCAAATTTTCAGTTCTGAATGTAATAAGGATGGGAGAATGTTTTGTCAATAACTAATTCATCCTCCAAAGATGCGGTATTAAGAGTGGAAATTACAGGATCAGAGGGATAGTTCACATGGTAACACACTTGCCATACAAAGCCCATGACCCAAGTTCACTCCTCAGAACCTACTTAATGTTGAGAGGAGAGAAACTAGTGCCACAAGGTCATTCTCTGATTTCCTCATGTACACAATGGTATGTGTGAGCCCACACACTATAATTTAATTAGAAACAAAACAAAACACTAGCTCCACTAGAAATCTAAGCTAACAACAAATAATAAACCATTTGATATTTAATTGAAATTCAATTTTTAAAAAAACTTATATAAAGTATATTTGCTGGCATATAGGTGCCACAATTTGCAGGAGTGGTCCCTAGGGATCAAACTACAATTTTTAGATTGGGTGGCAGATACCTTTACCCACTGAGCCATACAGAAATTCAAATTTAAATGGTATCCCCACAGTAACTGGACCACTACATCTCAACATCCATATAAACTCACTCACATCAAATAATCCATCCAACCTACTGATCAGGTTACTCTGATGTTTACATTTGAGGCAAAAATATTCACAAAACTTTCTTCCCAAATAGAACACATTGTGACACATTATTGTAACAAACATAAAATCCCTTCCATGGTTACAGTTTAGCATTGCCAGCACTCTGTGGCCTACTTCCTACACAGCTTCCTCCCCCTTGCGATCTAAGAGGTACACTTTTTATCTTCTCCTACCCTGTCTTGGTGAAGAAAGCATCCCCTTTAGGTCCAACTACTAAAACAATATTCCCTGATCCAGTGAACAGGGACTATTCTTTACCCTGGAGAGGTCTTTTTCTTTCTAGAAAATGAAAAACATCCTCCCCAGTTTTATACTGACCTCAGGTGACTTTTCCAAACCAATGGCTTTTTTTCTTAAAAGCTGGTGATGCCGATATAAACAGCTGAAGAAAAGACTACCAAACCACAGAAGATTAGTAGACTTTCTGAATCAAAACAGCTCCTGTTCAGTTCAAGGTCATCTTCAGTGGGTTCCAGGCCAGCATGGATTGTATAAGAACCTGTCTCAAACAATAACAACAATTATGTTATGATCCCTGTTCCCTCAGTCTTCTCTTTGGAATGCTGGGGACAGGCCCTATACATACCCATCCCTAGACATACCTATGTGCACAACTGGTAACAGCAGTGCTAGAGTATTAAGCCTAGGAATGAAAATCAACTACCACTCTGGCATCTTACAACAGGTAAGAAAAAAACTTTATTTATACAAATTCTTTTCCATTTTATGATAAAATAATCCATCTTCATAATCAAGAAAAAATTGGATTTTTAAATCACAGTTCGATTATTAAAATTTAATCTACTTTTCAAGTGAATTCAGAGCCCTTGTCCACAGTTGTAACTAGTCCCTAGTGCTAATAAGCTTGGGCTTAATCTTAGATAAGCCACTTAGTTTTATTGCTACACTACTGATCTAACATAGTCATATTAAAATTTGGGACCCCAGTTGAAAATAGAGTATTTATATGCTTACAGGCCAATTTAGGAAAGGACCTTTAAAAAACACATGTCCTACTGAATCACAAAAGCCATCCTCTTCACCCTATCTCAGTTCTACAAATCAACAATCTTCAGCAGGTACCACATTAGATATATTTCATTTGTACTAGATATTTATGTTACTACATGTTTTTCTCATGTAAAAGTAAATTCCATGTTAAAAGAACAGAATTTCAGTAAAAAACAGCAACCTGTTTTTACAGTTACTACCTACCAGTTACTACCTACATCAGGAGGTAAGGCAAGCTGGTCTTAGTTCCTAAACTGCTCACAGACACAGACATCAAGAGGAGCTGTGGTGAGACCAGCACTGTTTAGCCAAAGGCTTTTGTTTTGTACACAGCATGGATTCAGGTGTTAAAGACTCATAAAAGAACAACATTCTTTGTTAATTTCTGTTAATACTTTGATAAGCAAGTATAATGTGCATTATATTGGTAAACTGTCATGTGCTGTTTAAGTTTGTTGAGTGAGCACTCTCCTGTACCAACTCCAGTATGTTTGTTTGTAGTAGTCTCCAAATGTTCTCCAAAGTACCTTTTCCTGGAGCTTGGAGGGTGGTACCTAATTCTATGAGAGCAGGAAAGAAAGAGCAAAACAGCCCAAGAGTAAAACATTTTGTCCTTGAGAATAACTAAAAGATTAGCCATTTATAAGACTATTGTTTATTACATGGTATAAAAATGCCTTGGTAGAAAGAAGGCAGAAATTCAGCCATGGAAATCCTGAACATGGAGAGAAGAGAAAGTTCATTTGGTAACTCCAGCTGACTGCTTCAACTTCTCCAGTTGATTTCTACTAGATGACTGTAAGTGCCCAACTTGATGATATTATCTGCTTCTTGATATATTTAAATTGGAAGCTACACTCTATCAGAATTCCAAATGGCTGCTTCAAATGGGATTTTCGCAGATGATTTCTGCTGTTACCTTTTGTCTGGTTTCTATTGGGCTATCCCAGTCATCACTATTAGAGGTGAGTACTCAACTTGATGTTTTCTATCTACTGCTTCTGTTACTACTTACTAGTTCTTTTACTTCTGCTTGCTATATATTCTTAATAAATTCACTCATTTAAAACAGAAAGTGTGACTACTGTAGATCATTTTCTAGACTACACAGAACATTAAGGTAGCCCTATCAATTGCTTTTGGTGGAGAGTAGGAGAATAATGATCGAGTGTGATACTTAATATTAGCTTTGTCTGACAATCTAGTGTTGCCTTGCATAGAAGCATCACAACTTGATGCTGAGATAGATGTGATCAGTCACCATGTCAAAAAAAAAAAAAGCGCTAAAACACACTTGAAAATACTCTCTCCAAACCAAATAGTATCACTGCACAAGAATGCAGTGCAGTAGATTCCAATTGAAGGCAAAGAATTATTTTTAGGAGGTTGTCCTTCCTTCACTACACCACATACTTTGCTACTTGCTGTAATGATTATTACAGTTCCCGTTCAGAACTGGTTAGCATAGGCCAACAGAAGAGAAGGGCATGAGCAGCTGTACATAGCGCAGGACTCCAAGTGGACAGTAACAACACAAGTGAAGTTGGACTAAAGGGCCCTGATTCACATCCAAGCTGTGCTTGGAAGGAAAAACAAAAAACAAAAAACCTATGATAGTTGGCCCACAGTCAAGCGGATGCCACTTTCTTAGGGAATACCTTGCTAGGGACATGTATTCTACACCATCATCTTGCCAGCAGAAAAATGGAAATAACTAAGGCTTCTTGCCTTAGAACCAGAACTCCTGGAGGGTATGCGTCAAATGCATCTGAATGAAAGCCTAATAGCATAGGCAGACTAGGACAGTTCTTACTGTTTTATGCATAGAAAAGCTTTGGGACTATCAAAATTGAAAAAAAGAAAAATGAGTTTCTTCTCACAAGTCTCCCAGCAAGGTCTCAGAGAAAAGCCAGGGCCAATGGAGAGATCAAATGCTACCACCTCAAGAGAGCCCACTTCAATTCCCTTTAAATATAATCAGTGCTGAGCCTCTTAAATACCTCATTCTAGAGACATCCTACCAGACGTAATGGAGCCCACATTAGCTATGTCTTCACTAAGAACAGAGAATAGTGCAGGGCCCGAGAGAGCAGGGGACAGATATTCAGATGACTGAGTCAATGGCATAGGCACAGGCCTAATAAAAAACAAAGGGTGCAGGCCCCTGCGAGTTCTCTTCAGGTACTTTAGGCCTTTTCCAAAAGGGGTCTTTTCTCCTCTGTAAGATGCTCTGCCTTCTTCCAAATATCCACCCTAGGTATAATTTGTTTCAAACATTGTCAATGTCCGACTTGCCCTTGAGCTAACTGCAAACATTTCCTACTTAATCAGAAATAGGTTGTAGATCTAGAGCAAACAGATCCCAGATTTAGCAACAGGCTGGGGGTTGGGGGAGGGCGCGGTGGAGGGGAGGGAGGTGCTCGAGGAGGATGTAGCGTTGAGGGTGATGGGCAGGGAGATGGGGGGGGGGCAAACGCTGGTGCTCGAAACTCTCGGGAGAAGGTAAGAGACACGGACGCTGGGGGACGGGTAACCAGAGTTGGAGAAGGGATACAGAGGGAAGGGCCGAGGGGCAGAGACGGCTCTACCTCGGCGCTCAGCAGCCCTCGGGTTTAGTCTCGGATAGCAGTTCTTCAGACGCTTCTGTAGCTTCGGACGGACCTCAGCCGCTGTAAACATCCGCTGCTATCTCTGCGCGTGCGCGGGCTATACCTGAACTGAGCATGTGCGGTTGGAGGGCGCTCTTAAAGGGGCAACGGCACTGCCCTCGAGCCTACCCCCTTCCACCCACTGGTTTGAATGAATGTATCCCTGCCTCAAGGATCACCACGTGGTCTCCGAGCATGTTTCGGCCTTAATGATATGAGAGGATGCTGGCGTGTCGGCTGGGGAAAGGCATTTTGCCTGCAGACA
>JADRCH010000172.1:73667-99659 GCA_019843965.1 Rhynchomys soricoides
CAACTTTTTGGAATTATTTGGAAGCCCTTTGAGTAAGCCCTTTGTGTTTCCTGGGCCATTTGTTCATGCTATGTATGATTACAAAGAGGCTCTAGGTTGGAGACTGGGATGGGCAGTTCCCCTGACATGTAGTATTTCAAGAGTATATGACAGGCTAGACCCTTCAAAATCAAAAGGAAGAATACAGTGGGCAGTGACGGAATAGGGCTAATGAACCAAACACAAGGTTGCTACTCTCACATGAGAGCAGATGTGGGCCTCTCCACCATGGCATCTCATTCTTCTATGGTCCTAGACTCAGCTACTTACCTCCATAGGCAGCCATATCGGGACCCTGGAAACACCTTACCCTCTTTACTCCATCCAGGACCATCACATACCCAGTTCTCAGAACCTACGATGAGCTCAGTTTGTCACAGAGACACTCTGCTTTCCCATACACTGGCCCATGTCATGCAACTATGCCAATGTTAAGAGTTGCAACCCCAAACCACTAACTACTATCTGTGGTGTAACCTTGTTAAAGGAAATCTCCGGGAAGGCTTCCTCACAGTTATGCAAATTCTACATGGCTCACTTGTGTATGACCCTAGCACCTATGGCCTTGCCTGAGTAGAATAGAAACTAGAAAACAAAGCCCAGAGTATCCTAAGAATTTCTCAGGTAAGATGGCTTCTGCCTCTATTTAAGAACTCCACATCTGCTTCCAGGCAACATTCCTAGAGAAGTCAAGTTGAATGTGATTTGATGTAAATGAAAATCTGAACTTGGGAAAACAAGAATCCACCTGTCATGAACATGTAACAGTAGAAAGGTACCTCTGAAGGGGGGGGGGAGAGAGCCAAAGTACACAAGCTAAAACAAATAAAAGGAATCCATGGCCTCACATATGGGAAGTCCAAGAGTAGACTGCCTTCAAGAATAGACAGATCTAATAGCTGTGAGGTCATCAGAGAGCTCTCTCTTCCTCACCCTTCTAACTCAGTTCTCAGCTCTGCATTCTACCAGAATATCTGAGCTTTCATTCATTCATAGCTAAGAAAGATAGTATGAAAGCACAGGTATACTGGATACCTCTAATCTAGCAACCCAAGCTGGACAACTGTTTCTTCCAGACTCTAAGAGAAAACTCGGGGGGGGGGGGGGATGATGTGGATATGGCTGGCTCATGAGAAAAGGTGGGGTGCAGTGAATTAGACCTTGGAGAACCACACTTGAGGGAAGGCAGGTCCAACAGAAGTGGTGGCTGAGCCACACTGGTACCAAAGAAAGACTTAAATAGAAGGGCCCTCTTATCATGACCACCCTTACAACACTCCCCAAAGCATAAAGATCAGAGTAGCAGCCTCATCACAGACCATAGCACCTATGCACAGTGAGACTTTTATTAGAAATTACCCTCCAAACACACCACGAGGTACTGTGGGTCCAACGTGTTTCCTGAGGAAGGAGGGTCACAGTATTGGGGTATCAAGATCCTGGGCAGTGAGTCCATTGCCTAGAACTGACCATGGCCAGCACTCCCTCACAGCAACATGAATCATCCATAAGAACCTCCACAAATGCAACACAAGAAACACCAGAGCACACACATCTGCACTACACTTAAATAATAATAAATACAGAATTCCATTTGCTGTTATTGGCCTGACAAAAGGAACCCAAAGGGAAAAAGAAAACCAAACACCTTTCTCTCTGGTGGACCAATGGGGAGAAAAACCCAAATTATCAAAATTCCTCAGTTACAAAATACTTTTTTAAAAAATTCCATTATTAAAAGAATAAATAACAAAATATATAAAAAATAACTCGGTTGCATCAAAATTATAACTAGAAGTTATATCAAGATTCTTTGTGGCCTATCTTATAGTCAAATAAAGTTTTTGTTTTGATTTAACTTATTTAACTCTTATGGTGCCCTAGTGTGTAGTCTAGTTGAAATAGTATAAAATAAATAAATAAAAATAATAAATAGCAAACATTAACATAAGAGGGTAAGAATATAAATACTTATATCATGACAAAATTAAATAATTTACAGAATAAACTAACTACTTTCAGTGTCTTCCAGGAAGTGCAATTTCTCTACTTTTAAATACTAATTTGGAATTGCAGTCACAATTGACTTGGACTCTATTTACACAGTAAGAATATTGTGTTTTTAACACATTAAATTAAAATTTATCCCTTTCACATCTTAAATGAACCTATAAAGAAGTGAAATCTTGGTGGTCTCCCTGTAACAATTCACCTCTGGTCTCACTGTCCCCACTGCAGTCACCTTGGATACAAGGAACAAAACTACGAAGGAAAAGATACAATGATGGGTCCAGCACCTGGAAGGAGGTACAGAAACCAGAGGAGGTACAGAAACCAGAGGTTTGGCCCAATGGTCTTGGACTTAGAGCCCAGGCCAGAGGTTAAAGACTGGAGTCAGGAGAAAGCAGGTCTGCACAGCCTAAAGGCATCTGCTGCCCATTTAAGTGGCTGATTTTCAGGGCCTCCAGCTGAAAAAAAAAAAAAAAACCCTTCAGCTGACTTTCTATGATGCTCATCAACTGTGTAGACTGCCATCTTGGAAGCCTGTTCCTAGATTCACCTCTGAAGCAGAGTATTGTGCACCTTTAACACAAAGTTGAATTAAATGAAAACACAAAACATACTTGCCACGTGGGCCTCAGTGAGCATAGCCAGAAACCTTGCCATGCCCTCCTGCTGAGACTAACACCAATCAAGTCCATGGCTGCCCTCCCAACCTTGACAAATAATGGAATACTGTGGCTGCAAACTCCAAAACTTCCCTGAGAACCTTGTCCATGAGCTTCCACCGGAGACTTTGAGCTGCTCTTCAGACTTCTTTTAAAAAAACAGAAACAAAAACAAAAATAAATCACTTTGTAATACTTCAGTGTCCCCAGGCACTCACATAGAGAGGTCTTCATGCCTGGGTCTAATGGGGATATCATAGGAGACACTGATTTCCAGGCTCCCCTTTGGGTAAGCTGCCCAAGGCTGCACCCAGGCTTCCAATTAGAAGTGGCTATAAGTCAGGGTCCTCACTGTGAGGAGCAAAGCAGACTCCTGTGTGCCGTGCAGCCTAGACCTGAATGCCCCTCACAGCTTGCTTGATCGTTTCCAGAAGGCCTTTGTTCTCCGGATTCTGGTAGCAGTCCTGATTGGAGTACATGTCAGTGAGGGTGTTCACATAGGCGTCAAAATTCTGTTCACATATTGGCTCCTAGAGAATAGAACCAGGTTAGCAGGCCCTACTACAGTGGACCCTATATAGTAGAAACTAGTGAGAAAGCCTTAACCCCAGGCCAACAGGACAGCAATAGCAGTCACCCCTGCTAAAACTAAAAGTCATAGCAACAAAACTCACTGAAACCCTATTATACCACAATTCATGAGCTACTCAGGACTAGATCCATAGCCAACAGCTATCCCCACAGACCACTGAGAACACTACCAAGGGTATGGAACTCTTCTCACAGGACTCTTCCCTAAGGACTCATAAACAAAGCACTGAAATACACCCACTGTTCCAATCCCAGAACTGTCCCTAGGGCAGCTGCTAACTCAGCTATAATACCCAGAGGTGATTTGTTGCCTACCATGTGCGGAAGGCGAATATTGGCAAGACTTTGGATGAGGGCCTGGCTAAGCCCAGACAATTCCAGAAACAGGGCCTCATTCTGCTCCTCAATGAGTTTGTTCTCCTCCTCGATGTTCTTCAGGTTCTTCTCCATGGAAGAGATCTGTAGCAGAGACATAGAAAATGCTGCCTTCCTTTGGCCCTGGCTCTTATGAAAGCACTGGCCAAACCTCACTGAGTTCTAGGAAAAGACGAAGCTTATTAATGGGAAGGAGACTTGGTTCTGCTCCCCATAGGGTACCCCATCCAGGGAAAGAGATGGTAGAGCCCTGGTTCCTGACTGGAGAGCCTCTGCCCAAAGGAAGTAGGAGCTGGTATACCAAATACTTAAGGTTATATGTGGCTTTCTCTACCTTGTCCCTCCTAGGGGTGGAGTGAAATTACAGACTTCAGGGCACCCTGGGCTCAATCTCTGCCCACTCTAGTTGTGCTCTTATTTTGCTAGGCTTCCCGTTCCTTCTTGTAGGATGGTGTAGAATGGGAAAAATTGCATGCAACTTGTGGGTTGCTCCCAGTTGGGTTGCTCCTTCCTGAGTCTTTCCCTTCCACAAAAGACCAGCAAACTAACTGCCTAGACTCCAAACACATCTCCAGACCAAATACAGACAAATTTCTCCATCTTCTACACCCTGACAATGAACCAACAGAGGATTATGCTGTTTCTGTGGTTTCTGGTGTTAAAGGACAGTCCCTAGCTTAACTCTATGTTTCCAAGGAGTGAAAGACTGAACTCACAGGAAGACAATGTGTGATGTGAAACAAGGACAGTGAGCTCCCGCTGGAAGCTGCAGATGAGGCTGAGTGCTCTGCTCTACCAGTGGTGACTAAAGTAGTTCTAGAGGCCTGCATTCCTTTTCCTTCAGCCTTTCCACCGCTAGCACGGAATGCCCTCAGAGTGATAGCTAGGACCGGTAAAGGAAAGCAAGCAGTCTTTTACAGATAGGCTTTGTTTTGTGGTTTAAAGATAGTATCATCTCTCTGTATTCGCCAGACTACTCTTAAACCTGTGAGCTCACACACTCCTCCTGCCTCAGCCTCCTGAGTAGCTGAGTACCACCACACCAAGCTTTTTAAAAACTGAGTTTTGAGGTTAGAGGGATGGCTATGTAGTTAAAGAATACTATTGCTCTTTCAGGTGACCCAAGTCTGAGTCCCAGCACCTATATCAGGGGACTCACTACTGCCTGTAACTGGCTCCAGCAGTATCTGACATCTCTGGCCTCCATAGGCGCACACACACACACACACACACACACACATTCTCTCTCACAGACACACACACACACACACAGAGAGAGAGAGAGAGAGAGAGAGAGAGAGATCCAAAGAGCCAGAGAGGTGACTCAGAAGTTAAGAGCATGTACTGTTCTTAGAGAGAATCCAGGCTCAGTTTCCAGTACCCATATCAGGCAGTTCACAATCTCTTGTAATATAAGCTCCAGGGGATTCAAAGCTCTCTTCTAGCTTTCATGAGCAATGCAAAAATGTACACACACACACACACACACACACACACACACACACACATATAATTAAAAAACAAAAATGAAATCTTTAACAAAAATAAATGTCTTTAAAATATGATATTTGGCAAATAGAGAAATAACAGGTGCTATCACAAGGATGAAGGGCTCTGGGGACCTATACTGTACAGTGTCTCATTCAGAGACAGAGATAGAGAACAGTGATGGTCCCAGCTAAAAGACTCTGTCTCTTCTGTTGTCACTTCCAGTGGTCCTGGACAACAACAACACATCAACATGTATAGGACTCATGGTATAAGCTCTTTCTGACTCCATGACTGGTGCTACATATATACAGGCTTTTGAAATGGCATTAGCCCACAAAGAAACTAGATTAACAAGACATGTGGAATGAAACCTGTTATGTCCACTGCCTCCAGGAAGGGGCTGTTTTCCTATTTGATCTCTTTACCCTTGATTGATTCTGTGTACATTTCCTATCCTTTTTGTCTCTCCAACCATTACGGGACACTCACATAACCTTAGACACACTGAGCAGTCAGAAGCTAGGGCAATAGCCCTGTTGCCAAGCAACAGCCCTACTTACCAGCACTCAACACCGAAGGCTTTCCTCCAAGAGCAAGGCCTGAACAAGGTGGTGGAAAGGACACTTTCCACTACCTAACCCACATTCTATTGAGGAAATAACCCACATTCTATTGAGGAAAACAAAATCTTTAGGTGGGGATGGGCAAGCCCTGCTACTGGTGTGTAGCTGTGCTGGTGCAGGCAGGAATAGAGCAGATGAGCTTCCAGTGCGAATGAGACTGGGAACATGAATTGGACAACCAGTACTAGCAGAACCAGAACACTAGCAGACTGGTCTTGCCAATGGAGCATCTAAAAGGATGACTAACACTAGCCAGACCGGGGCAGAGAAGACTCCCAGGCAATGCAGTGAGTGGGCAGCTAACCAGAGCACTGGGTGCTATGCTCTGTGAGCTTTGCTTCCATTAGTTCAGTACCAGTGATACTGATGGAAGCAGCAATCCACAGGCTGGCTCTGGGTGGCAGGAAAGAGCCAAGTAGAGTAGTGCCACCCACCTGAGACTGCAGCTGCACCATGGCAGCCTCCATTTCCGAATTGGACTCATTCAAGTCTCGTATCTCCTGATTTAGCTGTTTGATCTCCTCATCATTCTCCAGCACTGCCAGAAAATAAAAAAGGAAGAAAGTAAGAAAAAAAGGAAGGAAGGAAGGAAGGAAACCAACTGCAGTTATGTCCAACTGCTTTGGAGACAGAAAGGGAGATCTTTGTTTAGAGGTGAGCCTCTTGTCAAGTATGAGCTCCTCTCTTGGGTATGGATATTGGGAAATCCTGGAAACTGAGAACATATTATTTTCCTCCTGCCTTGACCTTGGCAGGAAGTACAGGTTTGTTCAGAGACATTAACTGTTACAGCCAAAGGGAGATGTGTTCAAAGAGAATCTCCTTTCCTGGATGGGAGTGGTCACTGTCCACAAACCCATGGGCCAGGCTTTTGATGCCCTCACATCAGACTCTGATCTACATAGTCACCGAACTCAAAGTCAGAGCCAGGGGTCCCATTGAGAACATTGAGAACTTCAGGGTTAATGTTAGTAGGACAGTAGCTCATGGCAAGAACCACCATGGATCATTATCAAGGGAGCTCAGCTTCCCCCATCCCCTTCCCACAGTACAGAAAGGACAATAAGAAGGGATATCTCAGAAGGGCATCCTCACCATCACTTGTCTTGAACTTTGGGCTGAGAATCTCATCCCCTGAGAGTTTTCCTTTCTTTCCAGCAAAGGTTGCTCTAGGACAGCCAGACAAACTAGAAGCAGAAGTTATACATCACTGACCAGTTCAGCACATAGTGCACAGGCAGGTTCAGGATCTCACATCAGGACTACACCATTCTATTCCATCTCACCCAGACAACCCTGCATGCTTCCCTACAGTGACATTGCTTCACCTCAGCTTCCCTGCCTGCTGAGCAAGGCTGCACTACATGAAAGGGGCCCAGGCAAGGTGCCCCCTCAGTGCCTTCCCTATTATGCACAGTCATGGCTGCCCACAGGTCCTAAAGAACCAGGGCATTGATGTCTCCAGGTGTTATTCCTCTGGACAGGGGTTGAGGCCTGATTGCCCCACCTGCTGGGATTCTGAAGCACTGAACTCTGAAAGGGGTCCTCAGAGCTAACCCCACCTGAGAGATCCTTCGGAATATGGATGTACCAGGATTCACAGGTGATTCCTTGAATATAGATATTCACCCAGAAAAACATAAAAGCATGTGGATTATCTCACATTACTTCATGTTTGTGCAATTCCATCCACATCATAAATCAAGGTGGTAAGTGAAAAGTACTATGGAAGCACAATGTTCAACTACCCGGCCCACTTGGCCCAGGCTCTGGCAGTCTCTTCTCTGGTCTTCTTGGTATTTCCTTTATGGTCTGTATCCTGTGGTGATCCCAGCTGCCCAAATGAGACCCCATTTTCTGTACTCCTAACTAGACCCCTCACTTTCTGAGGCAACTGGCTAGATACAAAGTTCTGTCTCCTTTACTTTGTCATCACATTTAGTGGGCATGCCAAGCCCTCCCCAGCTCCAGCTATACAAGAACTTGTCCTCCATCCATCTCTGGGCAAGCTTCTGGCTTTTTCTCCAGAGTACATTTTGCCAGCGGCTCTGCTGTTTCCCTCATCACTATTCACCAGACTCAGTAACTCTCACTTGTTTAAACTCTCTGTCCCTACCCACCCTGCCCAACACACAAAATGACAGGTTGTTCATTTGTTCTCTGCTCTGTCTCTACTCTTTGATGCTAGGCGGACTCTCTGTAAATGTTTTTGTTGAATGACTGCGTTAAGTTTGTAGGTGGAAGAAGAAATAGAAGCGAGAAGGAAGAAGGAAGGGAAAGGAAGAAAGAAGGGACTAGGAATTGATTTTAACTCCAAAACAAAAGTTATTGGATAAGATCAATGGCTTCTTAGAACAAAATGGAAAGGGATCTGGTGAAGCAAAGCCAACTCAGCCCTGGGGCAGGTTATAGAATGAGCACTGCCTGGACACGAAGAGGTCTAGTTACCAGGTTCCTTGCAAAGCAAGCAAGAGCCTCTGCCCAAATTTCAAAACACGGGCCCAATGTAAGAGGTAGGGAACAAGGTGTAGGAAACAAACTTTTCCTAAGAAGTCAAATGTGAGTAGAGACAGGAGTCTGTTCATGCATGGCCTCTGTATTTAACAAAACAATGCTCATGGGGACAATAAACACCAGGGTACAGAGGACACTTATGGGAACAAACACATACTGAAAACAAAGCAAACACCATCTGGTACCAACAGTCTACATGATTTCTCTTATTTAGCTACCTACTGGGGTCTTGCTTTCACTTGCAGAACTGCTATTCCCACTAAGTACCAGCATGCTCCCACCAACAGGGGTAATGTTCCAGACCAAAGGTCCCTGATTGTTGTTGACATGTGGGACAGGTACCTTCGGTGGGTGAGGAAACTGCCGTTGGCATGGCCAGAGCCGTCGCAACCTGGGGTGGGGCAAGTAGGACCCTCATTCTTCAGCGACTTCCAGGAGAAAGATGAACCATTGAGAGCTCCCTCTTTCTGCCTCCGAGCGGCCAGTGGGCAGCCAGAAGCACTCCTGTGAGAGGCATATTTGCCGCTGATGTGGCCGAGCCCCACACAGCCTGGAACTGGGCACCTAGACACAGAAAGACTGAGGTGACCACAGGGGCCCTCGGCAAGAGGGTCTGGGAATCCTACAAAGCCAGGTTCTAGATACCCAGCATCATGTACTTTATACTTTTGAGTGAGGCAAGAAGCCTGCCAAATCCCATCACTGGCTTTCCAGATAGGGATGTTGTCCCTCTCCCTCTTTGCTCTTGGCTCTTGCATAGCAGGGCATGCAAATCAGGAGAGTGGTGAGGGCACCCTAGGCCAGGCAGATCAATAGGCCTGTTAACCTACAGCTTCAGAGCTGTGACCTATCATGGCATGGTACCCATGGGTATTTGGAGAACACAGTACTCAGGCAGGAAAGTCTTGACTTTGACTACCCATAGTCACTCTGCTGGGGGCTGGCCAGGAGCCATTCCTTTGTTCCAGGTACTTGAAGACACAGAGAGAAGCACTATGGTGATAAAATAGATGCAAATGACAAACATCCTAGGCATGGTGTATGACGGATTGGCTAGAACCAATGAGGCAAGGAGAGCAAGGCCTCCAGGAACCCACCTATGCCCCAGAACAAGATTTTCAATCTAAAAACTTCCAGCCCTTTCCAACAAAGGCAACTCCATCAAGTTACCATTCGCCATATGTTCATTATATGCTAAGAACCAGGCAAATACATAGGATCCAAGAATACTGCTGCCATATTTTATGGAATTCTCTGTAGATGCAAAGAAGTCAGGGCAGGACATCTTCAGGAAGACAAAAGGCCAGAATCAGTCTCCTACTACCAGGTAGCTTCTTGCTGTACCCTGCTCCTGGGTCATAGGGCATAATGCCCAGCTGGAGAGTAGCAAGGTAGCAGCAGCAAGTTAGTACCTCATCTCAACTCTAGGAAACCCTTACAGATAGTCTCCTAACCACCTTTGCCAAGGCCCTGCTTCTTCTATCTGACCATCTCCCCTTTTCTCCTCTCCCTCCCTTCTTGCTTCTCCAGCCTACATAGGCCTCAGACAACATAGAATGTCCACAAGGTCAATACAGGTGATCTCAGCCTGAAGCCCATAACCAGGACACACCAAGAACACTCCACAGAGGCTTTGGATAGCTCAAATTCAATGTCTATCTCCTCAAATCTGGATGCCCACCACTATGAAGTATGGAATACCTAGGCCAAAGATAGCCAATCTGAGCGTTGAGATGAGACCCCTACTGAGTCCCCAATATCACAAACTCAAAAGACCAGCTGATGTAGGCTCTTCAGTCACTCCAGACAGCTGAATTCTTCTAACCACTGAAGAGTTTCTAACCTGCTTGCAAAAAAGAGTTTCTACTATTCACTGGAATCTCATATATAAGCAGTATTCAGGAGTGATGCTTTTCTCTTAATAATGGTGTCAAATCTTCAAAATCATGCTTGACATTATGTTGAGACATGAATACGGCATGAACCAACTGGCTTCCATGTTCCTTGGATGATGACATGGGTCCAGGACAGTGGAGAACAGAGGAGTAGCTGTCAGATCCAGAGTGGCTTCAACAACATGGACCTCCAGGAGTGGTTAATAGAGCAGGGAAAGCATCAACACCTGACCTCTACACTCGTACTGGCTGGTTTTGTGTCAACTTGACACAAGCTGGAGTTATCACAGAGAAAGGAACTTCAATTGAAAAAAAATGCCTCCATGAGATCCAGCTGTAAGGCATTTTCTCAATTAGTGATCAAGGGTGGGGGGAGGGCCCACTGTGGGTGGTGCCATCCCTGGGCTGGTGGTCTTGGGTTCTATAAGAGAGCAAGCTGTTCAAGCCAGGGGAAGCAAGTTAGTGAGTAACATCCCTCCACGGCTTCTGCATCAGCTCCTGCTTCCTGACCTGCTTGAGTTCCAGTCCTGACTTCCTTTGGTGATGAACAGCATTGTAGACATGTAAGCTGAATAAACCCTTTCCTCCCCAACTCGCTTCTTGGTCATGATGTTTGTGCAGGAATAGGAACCCTGACTAAGACAACCCTGGAAGCTCTGTTGACTTCTATGACCTCAAAGTGTTGATATGACTTAGTTTCAAACAGTGCTTATATGAAACATTAAGAATGAGAATTCTAGCACAACCCTTGCAAAACTACAACCCACACTGCTAACAGAACCCCACCCTTCCATAGGACTTGGTATATCCATTAAAGTTTCTACTTTAGTCTGTGCTTGCTTAAAGATAGTGGTCAGTCACAAATATTTTATGAGCAAGGGGAAGCTCTACAAGATGGACATACTTGCAGGCACCCCATTCTTGTTCTAAAGACATTAGTAAATTCATCACACAAGTGCTGCTGATATCTAAAGATCGAAGTCTCCTCTTAGTTGCAGAAGCTTTGTTTTTTAAAAGGCAAACGTGATAGAGCTTTAGAAAGAGGAAAACTATTTCCCCAGCTAATTTGAAAAATACCAATTTTGACCTTATTCATTTGCAAATGCAGCATAGCTCACCAACAATATACAGCCAGCAGGATCCTTGCTGATATGCTTGGTAAAGGCTTTGCATCCATATGACCCCAGGCAAATTCCTGGATTCTTAAGTGGAAAAATTTTTCTCTTTTTTTTCTTTTTTTCACACCAAGATTTAACCAGCACATTTTTTATTTACTTACTTATTTTGTATTGCAATACAGGTTTTGTCGTAAAAATTAAATAAATGTTATTAGACTAAATAGTTGGTGGTGGCAACCTCTTCTGAATGATGTGATGCTGGTTAGGCCTTTATTCTGTAGCCAACTCAATTTTGACTACAGCTGGAACAAGCTGGGAGAAGTATAATCCCAGGCCAAGTTGTTTTTCTGCTAAGTGAGTGAATGGGTTTGTTATTGCAGCCTAAATCATGATCAACCCCCAAAACAGAGACACCTGTTCTGTTCACCAGGCGGGGAACCCTCTGTCCATTTTACTACAGGTCAGCTCTGAATTCCCATGTCCTGGGTAAATTGGTCAGTGGGTCATTTCTATTTGAGCCTGTGACAGGGCATGTCCTCACCTGCAAAAGAGTGAGTGCTGCAGGAAACTAGCTCTCTATGGGAAGAATAATCTTAGATACAATACAAGTATCTACTGACTTCATTACATATGGTCAAGGTTTGCCTGTAGCCCCCAGAAGACATATCACTCACCCTACCCCCACCTTGCCCCAGGAGAATGAAAATAGTCAACTATATTTTTGCTTCAGGGACTTGTGTCACTTAAGATCCACAAAAGATGTGGAACTTTCTAGAACTCCTGGTGAGGCAATGATACATTGCTTTGAGCTCTTTTCTGTCTCCCACCTCCTGAAGTTCTAGCCCATGTACTGGCTATAGCAATGGCGAAAAAAGGCCTCTTACTATGATATTTTAGTGGTCAAACACAATTTCCCCAAGAAAAAAATTAAAAGGGATTATAAGAAACTAGCCTTGACATACCACCCTGATACCTAACAGAGTAAAGTTTAAACAAAATCTCCAAACTTCAAAAGTTGTCTCTGGTTCATAATTAGGATATATATATATATATATATATATATATATATATATATATATATATATATATGAATGAATATATATGAAGCAATCAAAGATGATAAAGCAGGTGGTAATTTTAGTTCACCTAAACTGGACCAACAACACCCAAATACTCATTTAGCAGAAAAATGGACATCTTCAATGTGTTTTAAGAAAGAAGAGGAAAGATACAAGAGAAAGGAGAGTAACAAACGTTACTTGTCCCCTCTGGGTAACTTTATTAAATTTATAGAATGGTGAGAAAAAAAAAAAAAAGACTCTGCAAAAGGGTTTGTAAAAGACATTCAGGTCAAGGTGTTAAGAAAGGAGTTACTAGCCAGGCAGTGGTGGCACACGCCTTTAATCCCAGCACTGGGGAAGCAGAGACAGGCAGATTTCTGAGTTCAAGGCCAGCCTGGTCTACAGAGTGAGTTCCAGGACAGCCAGGGCTACACAGAGAAACCCTGTCTTGAAAAAACAAAAATAAAAATAAAAAAAAGAAAGAAAAAGAAAAGAAAGGAGTTACTAGAATGCAAATAAGGACTTATCAGAAAGCACAGGAATGGCTCCACAAACTACCTATGTTCATGGAGAGCCAGTGCCACAGAAAACAGATCAGTCCTAAGGATTGATGCAAAGGCTACAATGGGAAGAAGGTGGTTGAGAGAATATTTTAGAGATTATATTAACAAAGGCATGAAAGGCATGAAAATAACTTTCCATTGTGAAGGAAACTAAGAACCAAGACACAGGTAAGAGGTATTATCATCATTTTAAGACAGAAGGTCCATAATGATTTTACTCAATAAGATTTTGTTCATGTGTATGAACATACAGCTGCCTGAAACATTATATGCCTTCCAAAAGCTAGTATTTACTCCTAACAACCAAATTATATTTATCACCTCTCATCCTGGTCAGATTACCAATCACAGAGCTATCAAAAGTGTTCTAGATGAAGACATGCCAATTTATGGTCAACCATAAGAAAAGGGATGACTAATCTTCAAGTTCCAGAAAATATCCTTCTCTCTCTTGATAAACTCTCTTTGCAGAAAAATCCCTTCCTGAGTAGAAGAAAATGGAAGAAATTGATCAAATGCATCAGGTAAAATTGGTGGACTTTTATCTATGTCAGGAAAGATGGTATCATTGTAATAGAGAAGTATATGAGGATGATAAGTTACTTGTTACTGTTTTTTAAGATATCCAACTACATAGTGTTTTAAAAGTTAAGTGAAGAATAAACACAAATATAAAAGCTTTGATTTTGCCCTTTATGTATGCTGATTTCAATATCAAGATAAAGTTATATATCTGTAAGTCTATATATCCATGTAGCCCTTGCTGACCTGAAATTTACTATGTAGAACAGGGCAGGCTGGCCTTGAAATCACAAAGATTTTCCTATCTCTGCTTCCAGAGTGCTGGGATTAACGGTGTGCTCTACCATGCCCAGTTTGTGAAAACTACTTTTAAAAAAAATTACCCTAGCATCTGATAGGTCATACCTTGGAATTGATTCAGCTGTGTACATGAACAAGCTAAGACCAAAAGGTTAGCTATGTGTTTTTACTTCACTGAATGACCCTTCATTGTTAAGAAAGGGAATTTATACTCTGTATCTAACTGGTGATCAGTAAAAGAAAACAACTTGTAAAAGAGAGAAAATAAAGACCAAGGATATCCTCTTTAGTCCCCAGAATCCCCTAGTTCATTAGTTCTAGACAGATGTCAGACAGGTAACATTCAAAGATACAATATCATCCTAAAGAACTGCCCTCCAAAGCTTTACACTGAACCTTCTTCTTGTCAGACAAAATACACACTGCAAGACCTGTGGGGATCCCAGAACCTCTTTGGGGCAGTAGGGCACTTAGCTTCCCAAAGTACTTCTAACCTGAACCCAGAGAACACACTCTGGGATCAATATCCAGGAATCAATGTGTCAGGTTCCAGATTTTCTGTAAAAATGAAGGTTGTTATCAATCAATTTAGTGGCCAGGTATGAGGAAAAGTCTAAAATAAATTGTTTCATTTTGTTTTGTTTTTGAGACAGGCTCTCATTATGTAGCTCAGGCTGGCTTAAACTCAGTGATCCTCCTGCTTCCAACCTCTCAACTTCTGGGATTCCAGATTTGTATTCAAAAGGATTTGTTTCAGTTTTTGTTGTTTAGCTAAAACATTAAAAAAAATCTCAATTTTTCAAAATAATGAAGGAGCCATCATGACCCAACATACTTCATCAATTCGGGGTCCTCCTTGTCATCCTTGGTAGGCGCCACCTTGAGTCCACTCTTCTTGGCACGTGGGCAGCCTGACAAACTGGTTTTGAAAGAGGAAAACATGCCACCTCAGTCCCAGAACAGCAGCTCCCTCACTGTCTGCCTCATGCTACTCCCTCAAGTTCTGTGGCCCCCTGTGGGGGTGGGAAGGAGGGAAGAAAGGATCAATCAGTCAGCTGACTCATCAGGTATGCTTTCATGTGGAACAGAGTTGGCTCTTACAGAGCCTTCAAACAGGGCAACAAAATAATTCAAAAGAGGGAAACATCTTCAGGAGCCTCTAATCTGACACTTTGTCTTTTAATTTACTGCAAAGGGATAACTGAGCAATGCTGGAAGCACCAACAATTCAAAAGAGATACAAATGGGCTCTATTTGTTGGCAACTTTAGTATCTTATTCAGAACATTAGAACTTTGTCTAAGTCAGAACTTTCACCACTACCCTTATCCCTACTCACCTCCGGTGTGAAGCATAGTTCCCTGTTATGTGGCCAGAGCCATCACAGCCAGGTGTGGGGCACCTGCAGAGGAACAAAGGATGAAACTTCAGTTCTCAAGTCCATCAAAATCTTAAGCTGTAGGTCCCTCAAACACCCCCCCCCCCATTTAAGCACCTCTTTATAAAGAAGCATCACATACCTTAGTCTGTAATTGCCAGCAACAGGTATTCAATAGGATCATATCAAGGACTCAGTACTGACCCCCTGCCACTCCCAGGGAAACCCAGAAAGCCAAGAAAAGAGTAGGTGAATGAGCCTAACTTTACACGGGACAACAAACAGGGCACTGGATTCAGCATGCTGTGTTCGCTGCACCCAGAGGAGAGTATGTGTTCCCTGCTTAGCCTTTATTGAGTTGCAGTCATGTATGATTACCTAGAACACATTTAAGCCTTATGTTTAATCATGAGAACTCAGAGATGTGCTCATTAGTACCTGCTATGTGGCCACTGCAGACCTGATCCCTGCTTGGTGAGTGTAGAACTCAGCCAATGGCTTTTATGGGCACATGGACCCATCAAGGATAAAATAGGAAACATAAAATACAAAAATCAAGGTTTATACATCCAAAAATGTCCCATGAATATGTCCCACACAGTGGCAGAAATTATACTATAATATTATGAACATGGACTTTTCTTGAGTTATTTTCTCCTAAGTGGAAAATCATGGCAGGTGTTGATTGATGGGGCTGACTTGGAGATAGACCCATCCCATCAGATCTGCTGTTTTGCATCTTGCCAGTTATTACAGTGCCATCCTATGGGAAGCAGTGAGCATTCGGTATTGGTTATCCAAAGTGCTGCTCTATGGCACGCTGTCCCTGGGAAGCCTCTGACTTTCTGTATACAAGCAGTACTTGACCTTTGAAATATAGTACTTCTTATATGAAGGACAGAAGCTAGCAGTCTGGCATCCTAGAGGATGGCATAGCTGGCATCACTTCTTGTGACTTTATTTCTGCCCCCCTCCCCCCAAGAGCCTTTTGAGAGGGTATCTTCTCAGACTCCTCAGGTTCCTCACAGTGTAAGATACTGGATACTTCTTTGGCTCTCAGGCCACTGACCCACCAAATCTTTATCTAGTCTTCATTAGGCCATGTAGTGGATGCACATTACAGTAATAGGGCTACATTACCACCATGGTAGCCCTACTGTCCAGAAGTCCAAGTACAGGGAACTGAGAATAATTCCTCCCTGCTTTCAGTAGAAACAAGTTCAGTCTGAGGCCCAGGAATTCTGCTCCTTGTCTTCTTGTCAAGGAAGCATCCAGCAGAGATTTAGTACAGAAAGCAGTGGTCACTCAGTAGCCACACAGCAACCCAGGCCTCTGAGCTATGAGTGGCACCAGGGGTGAGGTACAGATATACTCAACAGCAACTGTGAGTCTTGGGAGTGTCTGTGGCTTCCTGAGAACAAGCAGGTGCCTAGAACGCAGGGGAATGTTCTGTATTCCTTGCGAAGCCATTACTTGATGGATTTCCTGCAAGTTACACTTTAAGAGGATAGTGTCCATATAGTAAGAGTTTGCTCCTTATGAAGGCTGCCATAAGAATTAGTGCTGCCTCTATCCTGATTATCATCTGCTTCTAAGTTCCTTGCTTGAAGAGAAGGAAGAATTCATACCTAAATGATAACTCTGCCTTGGTGGTACCTCAGATCTGTGTGTCTCATTCCTGTGCTGCAGAAGAGCTGCCAACTCTCGTTTTAGCCTGACGTGCCTCCACTGTAAGGAGTAGTATGTATATTTACACCATGGAGAACTGAGCAGCTCAAGGCAGCCCCTTATCACACACAGAAGGAGAATAAATGCCCCTGAAACTTGCTTAAAAACAGAATATGCTGGATCTTGTCTGCATTTTAGCATTTATAGGGAGACCACAAAAAGAGCTCATTTATATTACTTTGGATAGTCTGATGCCTAATCAGACAGAACAAGAATCCCAGGAGCACTGGCGTATCAGGAAATGTGGAAAAGAGGTCATGGTCACCTTCCCCCAAGACCACACTGGAGTCTGGAGCAACAAGGCAAAGGACCCAGAAAAAGCTCTGGGACAAGAAGTGCTCTGGAGGCAGTATGGACACCTGAGACATATACCCATATAAGGAAGCTTTCCTTTGCTGTGCTCACAGAAGTTTTATGTTAAAGTTTTTTTGTTTTGTTTTGTTTTGTTTTTACATGCTTAGGGTGCATACCCTCCCAGGGTCTATCTTCTAATAGGTCAGCCAAGCTTCCTCCTGTTGGTCCTGAATGTCTGTTTCACAGCCACAGAATGTATAGTTATATCCTGAAATATAGCTCTCTAGGGCCTGAGTTTAAAAAGGAAGCAGAATTCGATATAAAAACGGGTATGAGGGTAGGAGAGAAAAATAATAAAGTGTTTGGAGGGGTGTCATGTGTGCATGTGGGGGGGGGAGCAGCTCCCTGAGGCTATAGGACTGAGTTCTCCAACTTTGAGTTTCATGACTTAACTACAGTGTTAGTGAGTGACTGCAACTGATATTCACTGCCAGAAGTAATGGAACTGATTAGAGAAGAGCACAGAGTGGGCACTGGAAAACCATGGATTTCTGTCCTGGCATAAATCAACTCAAGTCCCTTCTGCTATTAGCATTCTAGCCCCTGGTCCAAAAGGCACTAGTACCCAGCACCTGTCTAGTCCTAAATCAGATCCAGGGAGTCTTGGCCTGGATTCACAGCCCCTATCACAAAGGACTGTGAGAGGGAGGGCCATGGCCTGTTGTGAGGAAATGAACAACAGGATAGTATCTCCTTCTTCCAATGTCTCTAACTCAGCTCTGGTCACCTGAATAAGGTAATCACAGCTCAGGGTCATGGAGGCTATAATGTCACAGATCAACAGAGAAAGTGAAAGCCAGAAACAATGGAGGCACCAGCTCCAGCTCCAAGAGAACAGATGCCTGGAAACCTCTGGGTGCTTGCTCCTCTCTTCTGAGGACTGTCAGGCAAACTGACAGTTTCGGATGCCCGCAGAGCCTGGTCTGCACATGTATTAAGGCAGAGAGGCACAGAAGCAGGGAGAGATCCAGCAGAGAGAAGGCAAAAGCACTGCGTAGGACTGGGAGGGCACCAGGGAGAAACAGAACAGCCAAGGCAGGATTGGGGTGGGAAGCAAGGAACATTCTCTGGTATTGTTAGTGATAGTTCATTTGACGAGAGCCCCATAGCCTATAGCCACTAAGCCACAGCCAAGTTCCGGCTTTTCTCAGTATCTAGAGTGGTAATAGGAAAAGCAGGCCCGGCAGCCCTGTCAGAATCCTTGGGAGTAGCTGGGGAAAGAGCTAGAGTAGTATAGGAGCTCTGCTCCAACAAGTGAGATAGACAGTGCTCAGAGGTTCAGATTGCTCAAAGCTGGAGTCACAGGTGCAAGGACAGCCCAGCCAAGCAGAATCAGCCCTTTTAAGCCCTGCTCCTCTTCCCCATCCCAGGAAAGCACAGCTAGCCTGGGATGGCATCTTAGAGAAGGCTGACTTGATAGGAGCCTCATAAAGGAGAGAGCAAAGCCAGGGAGCTGCCCAAGAGATAGGCAGTCAGTGAGCGCAAACATACTTGAGGTCAGCAGAGTGGGCAGCCATGAGGTTTCTGAGGCTCTTGTCAGCAAGAGGGCAACCAGAGAGGCTGAAAGAGAAGAGATGGGATATGGGGTGAGCCATAGAGGGGAGCAGAGGAGATGAGGAGGAACACTCCCCCGCACACATACACACACACACACATACACAAAGCACTGGAGCCAGACCAGAGGAGCAGGGCACGAACCTGCGATGGGAGGCATAGTTCCCGGTGATATGGCCACTGCCGTCACAGCCGGGGGTGGGACAGCTGGACAAAGGAAAAAGAGTGTCAGAACAGAGAACCATGCACACCAGCAGGCCTTTCCCCAGAACAAGTCAATTAAGGGCAGGTGGCCATCCTCAGATCACAGCTTTGGGACTGGAAATTTCTCCTATACAACTTAACTCAAGAAGGAAAAAGAACTTGAAGTTAGGATGCCTCTGAAGCATGAGTGTTGTGTGTGCATATGCATGCTATGTGTAGACATGTGTGCTCATGAACATGTAGATGGAGTACTCCTTTCTTCTCCAGTTCCTAAAGCAGCACAATTTTCTCTGAGAATGAGAACACAGACCCAGCCAGCCTGGGAAGGCCTGGTGCCAAGGTAGAAAGAAAATAGTGGGGTACAGTATAAGGAAAGGGGGATCCCTATATCCTCCATAAAATTAGCTCTGAGAACAGGTGAGAGTTTAGATCAAGAGTGGGAAAGGTGCTACGTGTGGCCCTCCTTAGTCTTTGAGAGGACATGTGGCAGTAAAGGTTAATGAAAGACTCTGCCTGTTCCACCCTGAGGTCCAGCAGCTCTCAGAGCTGGTGTCTGAACCTCTCTGACCATGACTTCAATACTCATCTTGCCCTGTTCTTTCCTGGATTGTGGACTGGGCCAGAGGAGTTTCCTGGTCCTTAATTGCCTTCAGAGAATCATGTTCATACCCAGCTCAGTGCAAAGTTGAAAGAAAACTCATCACTGTGAACTACCTGGATCTAGGTAGTGCTGAGTTCTCGGACCAGGTCTGCTTTCCCTGGGAAGTCAGTCTGCCAAGGCATCACTTACGTGAGAAGCTCCTTCTTTATGTCCTTGGAAAGAAACTTCAGCTTAAAGTTGGTTAGGGTGACTTCCCCTGGATACTTTCGCTCCTCAAAGTTCTCTTCTGACACCTCTTGATCATCTGCTTCAGAAGAAGCAAAAGAGTGTGCTGCTGGCTCTGACTGAAGAAAAATAAAAAGGCAGGGAATGTTTTAGCAACTGGAAAAGAAGTCAGATGTCCAACCTAGTGGGAAACAAAGAGGGGCCCTTCAGTAGTACTCACAAGATATTTTACCTTATGAAAGAGAGAGAAAGACCTAGCAAACCCAAGACAGAAGACCACACTATGAAAGCCAGGGCACTCAGCCTTGGCCCACCTCCACCAAATTACCACAGAATGCACACCCAGGTGCTGTACTCTTTAGGGCTCAACTATCAGAAGCACTAAATAAGGTTGCTGAAGTATTTCAAAGCTTCGTTGGATAACATACTAGTAGCCTAATGATAATGATAATAAGCCTGAGACCCCTGGTGCACAACAGGATGCCTTGATCAGATCAGACACTTAACAAACACCACTAACTGATCTCTAGGTCTGGGTGTATTTTCTTACTACTCATAGCCTCAGGGGTGTGGCACCTGGAGTGAGGAACAACAGCTTTTCCATTGAAGGCCCGGGGTCCTTCAGCCTTAGAATAGCAGCTTCCAGCAAGACAGGTACACAAGATTTTAGGTTCCAGAAATGTACCAACTTGCTATGTGGCTTTCAACAGGCTATTCAGGCACAGCATCTGAAAAGTTGCAACCCTTAAATAAGAGAAACCCATGAAGCTGTAGCACACACAGTAACTCTGGGGAGCCAGACTGTAGTAGCTACTATGATTCTTGTCATTAAACAAAGCTCTAGGATAGTGATTTGTTTGTCTAAGCATTTGAAAAAAGATCCTCAGAAAGACACACTTAAGAGAAGTCTTTAGGGTCAGTGAAGCCAGAAAGTAGAGGCCCCATAATAGGGGCTGAGAGTACTCATAATATCAGGACAATTGCTGTCAAAATTGGTGAGCCACTGGGAAGGACTGATGGGAGGGTCTGAGTAAGGAACACAGAGCAAAAGGAGAGGACTGGAAAAGCCCTGACCTAAGAGCTTTGGGCAATGAAATAGGACTAGGATGGGTGAGGAGAAGAAAGGTTTGGGAAAACTTGGCAAAGTCTACAGGTAGAGCATGGGGCAGGCCTCAGATGGAGGATCTCAGGGCCTCTAAGAGAGATCTCACTGCAAATGGTAAATCATTTCTGGGGAGACAATAACGTTGCAAGAGAATATGCTGAGGTAATGGAATAAAAAGATCAGAGCTGAACTAGGGCTAATGAAAAGGCAAGAAAGGATTCCAAGGCATCCACCAACAAGAAATAAGTTGAGAAGTCATAGTTAGGAGACCAGTGAACAACTTAACCCTGGGATTAAAGCATGAATCATGTAAGTTTCTAGGCCCAAGAATGAGAGAAAACAGTGAAGACACTACACAGAGGGCACTCAAACCTCTACTAGGGTTCCTAACTAGTGCAAAAAGGAATAAACTAGCCAAGGATAGACATGGCTCTATGTGCACTTCCCTTCTGTGAGGGCTTACCCCAGGACTCCTCTAACCCAAGTTAACCCAAGGGGGCTGTTAACTATGCTGTGTTATCTAGACCCCGAGCCCAGTATATCCCTCCAAAAGCTAGATAATCCTGAGTCTTACCCAAGGATAGAATAAGGTTTGAAAGAGGGACTAATTTACAGACAAGTAGATCTGGGTGGGACTGGCCTACCTCACCCACCTCGTAGAGGTATGTAGCCCAGCTCCCTCCAGATATTCCCTCCAGAAGGTGGAGACTGCTAGTCTCAAACTGGCTGTCCAGACTCTGTTTCTTAGGAAGCATCCTAATAGGGTGGAGAAACTCACACATTTTACACCCAGGTGTGTAGAACAATAGGAAAGGGAATGCTCCAGCTCAGACTCTGATGTCAAGTTATTGCTTCTCTCCCCATTCAGTAGTAGTCTTGGGGACTCAGGTCTTTGCCCACCACAAGGATCCCATGCCAAGGCCCCTGTGCCAGGAGTTCCTCACTGCTCTTGGTCCAAGGAACCACTGTCTGAACAGCAATTGTGTTTGATGGAATATGTTGGGGAAGGGGAGCAAAGCAGCCTGGGGAGCTGTTTATGAAAGGCTCAAGAAAACAAGCTTTTCCCAAATCATCCCCAGGAGATATGAAACATCCCTCTTCTCTTTGGAAAAATCTACATTGTTGCTAGCCAGTAAATTTTGTTGAGGAATTTAGTGTTCTCTCTTTATGGAACAAGACTGAGCATAACAATGCAGGCGAAACCTTTGCTGCAGCCTGTGTCCTGAGTTTTGGATGCCCTGAAGATGAAGAATCCTGTGTGAAAAGAGACAGACCTTGAAGGCTCTACATAAACCTCTTAAGGAAAAGATATCTAAGAAGCAAGCAGTGATCATAGCCATCCTGAAAGCAGCTGAGAGCCTACACACTCAGGCTACATATAGGGCCCCTGGCACCCACCTCCTCAGGCTCTTCTTCTCGAAGTCGACTAGGTTTGGTGTAGTCTAGAGGACGGTCCCACTCATCCTGGCGAGAGGCCTGGCTGGACTGGGGTGAGGTCATAGAGCTGCTGGGGGCACTGGTACTGCTCTGACGCTGAGAGACATCAGGAGACTTGACACCAGGGCTGCTACTGCAGCTGCTACTGCTGGGAAAAGTGTTTTCCCGCTTGCGATGTTTATGCATGCTCAAGTCCAGAGTTCCATTTTCATCTACCTCAATGTCCACAGCCTGCAAATATAAAGGTTAAGAATAGGGTTAGCAAACTGAGACACTTCCTGAAAGTGTCTTCTGGTCACAACACTGACTCTTGTAGAAAGAAACAATGGCCTGCTTAGAGGAAAGAATCAGCACGACATCCTAACTTCATGTGAAGAAGCCCTGCAGCCCCTTTCTCCTACAGATTAGGAAACCAGCCCTTTGAGACCACTGCAAGCTTTAGTGAAAACAGGTCCCTGACCCTAAGACATGTCAGTCACTACTAACCTCCAGAAAAGCATATGGGAACACGGTATGAGCCTGACCTTGTGTTTCACAGCACAACAACCCATTCATGGCTACTCACCCACACTTTTAGGTTATCTGAGTCATTACCAGATGGTCAAATGTAGTAAAAAAAAAAAATCAACTAAGGGTTAGAGAGATGTCTCAGCTGTTAAAAGCATGTATTAGTCTTTCAGAAGACCATGTTCAGTTCAGTTTCCAGCACCTACATCAAGCATCTCACTATAGCCTATAACTCTAGTTCCAGAGTATCTGATGCCCTCTGGCTCTGTGTACCTGCACACACATGATGCACATAGACTCAATGCAGGCACACTTGTGTGCACATAAATAAAACATAAACATTTTAAAATAAACATCAACTAGTTTCCAGTTGCTCTTGGTACCACCCATAGCCTTACTGTAATTTTCTCAGTATAAACTCTACCCATTCTTCTCTCCCAAAAAGGTTTCAGGATAGTATGCTTACCTTGCTGGGGAGGTCCTGTGGCTTTGTGCTGAGGTTCTCTGGCATCTCCCAGCATCGAGTGGAGAGGTTCAGAATGGCTGTGGCAGCCATGTGTGCTGCCTCAGCATCATGAGAGTAATCGAAGCCTACAGAAGAAAATAAAGTACTCTTATAAAACCACTGGAAGATGAGAGTACACCTGGAGGAGGTGACTTTTGTAAAGGTTGGATGCTAAAAGGGAGCGACAGCCTAGACTAACATAGACAGAAGCAGCAGACAAATAGGGAGAGAGCTAGGGGCTGAGGCATAGCACTCCCACATCATCACATGCTCCTTCTACTGTTCTTGTCTCCAACACTGAAAAGGCATCTCATTTCTGACCTTTTGGTTAGAAATTTGGGCAGAAATAAGAAAACTCTAGAAATATACTCTAACAGATTTGATAACTTCAAACAAACAACAAGAAAAAACCCTTGTCCATCAACAAATACTTCGATTCTGTAATTCTGTAAATAGGATACATCTTTGGGATAAACATACCTGGAAAATTTTGTCCTGTCAAAAGATGTTGCTATGCTTTCGCTGACTTTATGTCCCCAATAATTACTGCTTCCTTAATAAAGCAACACTACCAGAAGAAGGGTACCATAAATAAAAGTATAATGTTATTTTTTCTAATAATTATGCTGCAGCTTTAAAAATCATTCTCAGAAGTGATATTGTGAGTAAGTAAGAAACCACTGTTATTTCCAGAAAGATTCAGACAAGTGGAAAACTCATTTTGAGCCCCTTCTGAGCAATGCCGGCACAGCTTCTAAGCAAGTGCATGTGCTTGGAGATGCTTGAGAATGGCCAGCAGAGTCTGCTGGTGTTCAGAAAAACTCGTTCCAGAGGCTACTAACCCTAAGAACTGTAATTTTAACAAGTTGGAAACTTGTCCTTGCCATCTGTGGAGCTGACAAGATCAACTGGGAGATCGATCGCTAGATCTCCCAGTGCACTGGGTACATTTCCATCTTGCATGCATTTCCAAGGCTAACCACAAAGAAATGTGGTAAATGGCAAGAAAAGGCATGGATGATTATTCTAGAACATTTCTAAGAATTACTTTTGTCAGTATAATTGCCCTTAAAATGTGCTGCTAATGTCACAGAAAATACCATTTCCAGTAAGATGGTCCCCAGAAAACCAAGAAGCTTCTTGCCATGGTACCATCCTGTCCTGTTGGACTCTCCTTAAAGGTGATGCTCAAAGTGGACACCCCAGGGCAGACAACATCAGTGAAGTGATTCTTAAGCCTCTGGACATACACACCCATAACAGACCCATGATTTTCTTCACAAACAATTAGGAAACACATAAAGGCTCAAAGTGAATATGGGTAAGAGGCCTAAGGATGCCACATCTGTCCCACTGGAGCAGCTGAAGAGAGAGAGAGAGGACTCAGGCTGACACCTTGTCCCATCTGGCTCCCAAGAGAATCCCTCCCCCACTGTCCCTCTCAGGAGCAATGTGAGAGGAGAGACATTAAACAATTCTCCCCAACTTACATTGGAAGGCTTTGGGTGAGGTTTCGCTGGTCTGAATCTTTGGGGCAAGCATACGTTTGCCAAAAACCTGAGCATCAAAACTTGCGTAGTCAAAGGTGACTTTGGAGAACTTCTCCAGCTCCTTGGCCAAGTTGGCCCTGGGTGTGGTGGGAGCCACATTGGGTCGGTAGCTCCCATAAGGAGGAACCTCAAGCTGCTTCACAAAACACATGGGCCTGGGGTATGAGACAGAGATGCAGAGTCTGTGAGGTTGGGACTCAAAGACCCCATGCTACCTCTCCCACCACCCTCCAATGGCCCAAGCCAGGACTTCATGCATCCAGGTGATAAGGAAAACCCAGGGAGAGGCCCACACATACCCCCAAAACCCTGCCCCTAATGTTTGGCCAGAATTCTGCTCCCCAGGATTAAGGGACCCTGGGATAGGCCACAGTCAGTATGAATAATTGCCTATAAGGAGGAAATGATAGAACCTGACCAAAACAATAATGTGTTCTTATGCTAGTAGTATGCCAAAGCAGCAAGCCTGAACTTCCTCCAAAATGTAAGAGAGCAAGTTCCAAAAGCTCAGCTACACAATCAGTGAGTTTCTGAACAGGAAGCTCAGAGATGGAGGGGAAATGGAGAGCTTCAGCATTTGCTGGAGCTCTCCTTGTTCTGGTCTGTAATAAGCAATTACTTCAGTGATCAGTGGTACTTGATGGTGAGGACATCTGAGAAACTTGAATGTGGCTGAGGAGAGATCCAGAAGGCTGGTACTCTAAGACCACTCTTAAGGTCCTGTGAAGATCACATAACAACAGTGATAAAATGGGCCCTATGTTGCAATAAAGTCCTAGGCTAGACACTAGCTCAGCAACTCCTGGTGAAGCTGCAAGAGCAAGACCATCTGATACCAGCAAGGAGACATTTAATTTGACCTCTATATTGGTGTCATTCATTGGTGAAAGGATCAAAAAGCAACTGACAAGAAGCTGGAAGGAAGAACAAACAAGAGAGACAACTATGCTATCTGGGGCACACAAAGTCAAAGGGGCCCACGAATGAAACACAAGTACTCCACAGAACAGGAAAATAAGTCCCTATACCCCTAAGCTGTGTTTTGTGGAAACACTCCTACTGAGAGTCCCTTTGGAATTGGCTA
>JADRCH010000172.1:109659-197745 GCA_019843965.1 Rhynchomys soricoides
GTACTGGCCCTTTTCTTCTCCTCCCTCAAACCTCCACACCTATACCCACCCAGAAATGTGACACAACAAGACCCCTGAAAAACCTAAGTGACCATGGGGAATAACTATGCCAACAGTTGTAGCTTACATGTAGCTCTCATGTGCACGAGGTCTACTTTAAGCTCTGCCAAACAAATATGCCTAAGACTCAAAATAAACCTTCTGGAAAAGCAAAGGTGCCAAGGACAAGTAATCTACCACCCCTCGTGGCACAGTCACGGTCAGGCTCAACTTGGTGAAGGCACCACAGGAACACAGACCAGTGGGAAGACACTAGGGCTTAGAAGGATTAGGTCAGCTTGGCCTCAGCCATCATAGTCAAAACAGTAAGGTTTTAATCCACAAAAGAAAACATATCTGAGAAGAGAGCCTCAAACCTCCTTCCTGAGAGTCTTTGAGAGTATTGGCAGGCCTCTTACCTTCGATGTCTCGAGTACTTGCCCCGCACATGTCCTGAACCAGTACATCCTGGGGTAGGACAACTGGAGGAAAAAGCAGGAGAGAGCATTAGAACCTGGGTCTCACCCTAAAGAGCAAACGAGAGTCTCCAAACAGCTCATCTTAAGATGGACTCTGGCAGTTTGCTAAAAGTAGTGAAATAATTCAGCCCATTTGAACAAATGAATAGCTAGTTACAATTTTATAAACGTGTTTAATTAATGATCTGTACAAGATTAAGGCATCTACTGGATGAGTTCATTTTTCCACAGCAGACATTCCACCAGCTTTCAGGGGGCTTGGGATGCAAGTGCCTTCTCTAAAGGGGTCTCATGGCTTGTCTGACCCAAGTCCAGAGCACAGAGACTGAATTTTTTCATGTTCATTACTGGTACTGTGATGCTCCAGCCTCCAGGGATATAGTCTGTCTTCCCTTTCTACCAAGTAGGACTTGGGCTGTAATCAAGAAGGAGTCTGTGTAGACTAAGCCAAAATCACAGCTTGTAGGAGAGACCCTGTTCTAGTACTCACAGCCTGGCGTTGGTCTCTGCTTCCACATAGTAAAGAAAGCCAGAGAAGGCAATGCTCTAAGAGATTCCCATCCTGCCTGATACAAAACTGGTTGGATATACTGAGATGGTCAACCCCTGGCCCATTCCAAGATGGTAAGTACAAGAAGATAGACGTGAGACCCTCAGAAGTTCCTCACCTTCAGCCATCAACATTACCAAAGCAGGGAAAACTTCCACACACAAGCAGTAACCCTGACCACACTGCCCAGCCAAGAAGCTCATAGGAATACTTGGTTAGAACAGCTACAGGGGCACCTATGTGGTATGAAAGGAAAGGGTCCATCACAGTTAGGAGTTCTGTGGGTGCAAGAAGCTGCCACTAATTTATGGTCTGTAGACAAGCAAGATGATCTGTGAGGCCATGTGAGAAAGCATATCAGATTTCAGCCCCTTGTGGGGGAACCAAACCTGTCTGAAAATAGACAAAGAACCTATTTCTAACAGAATTGTCAGTGTGGACCAGAGTTCCTATCTAGGATCAGTATTAGTTCTCCTAAAATTTGACACATCGTCTCAAAGTCTGCAAAGGAAGGCAGGTAGGGACCTAAGAAAGGGCCACTCCACCTTTGCTCAGATACCCCGGATAGTTTCCAGAAGGAAACAGCAGAAAGGTATTTTATCAGATTTCTTTTTCAGATGGAGAATTATTTCTAACCCTGGTCAGCCTATTGTAAAATCTGGGCTCACATTTGCTTTCACTCTCTTAAGAACTAGCTTTGAGACTTTTCACAAACAGTTCCTTGTTACTGGGATTTGAAGCTGAGGTCCCAGTTAGTCAACTAATCACTTAATCAGGCAATTAGGCAACAGCTGCTGTGGAGGCCTGTGGGGCACTGGCACTGTCCCCATGTCATTTGTTCCAAGTAAGCGTGATACCCAACTGAGAAAAATACAGAAAAGTCCCCAGTCAGGTGGGCCTATACGTTCCCACCCAGCTCTGAGCCTGAGTACATAAAGTTGACAAGGCCATCTGAACAGAAACTAGAAACTCCTTAGACATAGAAACAGGAAACATCAAGCATGACATGAGATCCAGCCAGAGTTTCAGATACTGTAATGAGATCAGACATCAGTCTTGAGCCTCCCAGGGTAATCTGTGAGTGCACAAAGCACCTAGGAGTATAAGTAACATCAATGCTCACTTATAAGAACATGTGAGGCCAGGCAGTGGTGGCGCAGGCCTTTAATCCCAGCACTTGGGAGGCAGAGGCAGGTGAACTTCTGAGTTCGAGGCCAGCCTGGTCTACAGAGTGAGTTCTAGGACAGCCAGGGCTACACAGAGAAACCCTGTCTCGAAAATACAAAAAAACCCAACAATAACAACAACAGAAGAACATGTGAGAAGCTGAGCATGGTGGTGTATACCTGTAGTCTCAGCACTTGGGAGGCAGAGGCAGGGGGATCTCTACAAGTTCAAAGCCAGCTTGGTCTACAGAGTGAGTTCCAAGAGCTACAAAGAGAAACCCTGTCTCAAAAAAACAAAACAAAAACAAAAAAAGAACAAGTGAGAATCTCATGAGCATATATAAGTACTTAGAGCACACTGAAAATTCATGTGCACTATCATCTGCTAATGCCTCCTAGAGTTGGGCATAAGTGAGTGATTGACAAGATCTCCAGGCTTCCTGAGTCTCCTCTAAAAATAGGAGAAAAGCCAAAGCCAAAGTGACCCTTCCTCTAACACATGGTGTCCATGTGTGCTTATACAGTCATAGGTGTTCATGCATGCTCTGAGACAATTATAGGAGTTCATAGGCAGACATAGATGTTTGGGTATGCTAATCAGCACTCAAAAGCAAAGTCTTTGAATCTCTTGGTCCGGTCTTGGATCTCATGTAACTGAAGCCAGGATCAGAGACACAAGCAGATGGAACAGGTAAAAAGCTGAGGGCTAGCTGATGGCCACCTCTCAATAGGCATTTTGAAGGCTCTGAGGGTCCAAAGACAAACCACAGGCATCTAAGAACCCAACTTTGGGAAAAGTCCAAATCCCAGGTTAGAGCACCATGATCTAACTCTTTGCCTCAATGTGGGTAATAGGAATCTTGTACTCACCTGCCCTCTGGGCAGGAGCTGGCTGTGGCTCAAAGAGGAAGGACCCCAGATGAAGAAAGGTGTACATTTAAGAAAAGAGTACATTTAGAGCAACCTTAGCCAGCCCACTGATGTGTCTCTAAGATATTGATCCCAGCCCTCTCCAAGCTCCTGCCTCAGCAAAACTTCTCTGGGGTCCTGGAATGGATGTTGAACTCCACCAAAATACAAACTGGAGTGTATATCAGTTCCTTCAAGGATGCTGAAGAAAACTATTAAATCTATTTATCCTAAGAGCTAAGGTTAAATTCAGGACACAGGAAATTTTATAGACATTCAAGAGGTCTCACTGGATCTTGCTTATTCCAATCCAAGCTCCTCAGATAATCTTGTAACAACCATTCTTCAGTCTCCTGGATAACAAATGTCATTTTAAGAACTCTGCTTAAACTATTGGGTAGCTCAGGGCCAAGGGTACTACAAGCTGAGGAATTTTGAGACAAAGGGGCATAAATCCATCATCCATGAAGAGTCCCACAAACAGAGCTGCATTCAAGTGAGTTTATCTAATATGATTTACACATACATAATATTCTTCTCCTAAACCATAACAGCAAGCCCTTTGTGAGTCACAGTCTCTATTCTGGCATCCCACAGTGTGAGCCCCACCCAAATATAGGTCTTGTCTGCTTCTCAGATCAGAGCTATTCTGTCCTGGTAAACAGACCCTTGGAGAGGTAAAGAACATGTACTGGTGACACATAAATGATACTGTATCAAGAGATGGTATCACACACATTTAATCACAGCACTTGGGAAGCAGAGACAGGAAGATTTCTGGGAGTTTAGGACCATCATGGTCTATATAGCAAGCTCGAGGCCATCCAGGAAAACAAAATGAGACTCTGTCTCAAAAAATAAAAATGCTCCCACAATAGCCTGTGTGTAGTCAGCCAGTATGAACCATGCATCTCTACATAGCTCTGTGGACAGCAAACATGTAGACACATAAATGAATATCATTGTATGCAAAAATCACCAAAAGCAACCATGGTGACAGTCCAGACACTAGTGAAGAACAGTGCAAGGGTGACTTATGGTAGGACCAATTTGGAGCTGAGAAAGAGCATAGTTGGGTATAGACAGCAAGATATGTCACAGAGAAAAGCTGTTTCCTCGGAGAAAACAAGAGTTTGTGAGAAATTTTATAAAAATTACATTATGAGCAAGAAAATGGTGAACAGTGCTCATGCAAATAAGAATACTTTCTTACCTGAGGTCTGCACCTGTGGTCTCTGGAGGTCCTGGGTAAGATAAAAATGGAAATACACATACATAGGACTGAGACTTTCAGAAGAATGTTTCCCTAAAAGTATAAACCTAATAAAACAACTGACACCTTCACAAGGACAAGATGCCCACCCTTTGCTGACCTACAAGAACTTCCCCTGAGATAAGTAGAGAAAGCTGCTCCCTTAACAAGGTCTAATCTGGGATCCCTACACCACACACACACACACACACACACACACACAACCCAGATTTTCAGAAGACCTGATAGTCTCTAACCTCAGGCTCAGGGTATTGTCTCTCTGTAATTGCAGATAGATGTCAGCTTTTGGCAGGATATATTACCTACCAGATTAAGTTGCACAAAGACTAGAACCAACAAAGACATGGCTGATCACAATGATGGGCACTAGCCACAAGATATGCAGGAATCCAATCAGAATAGGCAGCATTTACATATTCAAAACTTTTGGGTACTCTGTGAAGCCCAGCTGGAAGCTCCAAGTGAGAGAGTTGAGGTAGGGTGGGGAAATGGGTTGGGGGGATGGCCAAGCAGGTAAAGCTCAGTCTTAATAAAGTGAAAAGGGCCTATCCTCTCCTTCAACCCATTGTCAAGTCCACCTAATAGACTTCAAATGCCCAACAGCACCAACAATGATCTCTGGAAAGAAAGGGACCACTGGCCACCAAAGGCCAGGGATCCTTCCTTTCCAAATGAAGCAGGTTCCTGACTGAACGCTGCTATGCCCACTCTGTGGAACTGTACTTGTTCCCACACATCTGCCTGAGGCAAGTCTGTATGAGCAGAAAAGGGCTTCAGGAAACCTTTAAATACTGCATCAAGGAACAGATGAAGAGCCCTAAAGTCTCAGGTGCCTGGTATAGGCCAAAGGCTACCAGGAAGCTGAGCATTTAATTATATCAACAGTTTCAGAGAGGGCAGCTGCCAAGGATGGGGATCAGGCCAGAATGAATTGGCACTCACCTCGAAGGGTCTTAGATCGGGTGCGGGCCCGCTTGTCATCACTTTCTGAGCTCATCTGCAAAGTAAAACAACCACAATGTTAAGACCCACCCAGGGCGAGCACCTGCCATGTCTTAAACCATCAGGAATATCTAGTCATTTTCTGACTTAAGTCTTGTTGATGGCAGAAAGATTATCTGTGAATGACAAGAATGAGACTAAAAGAAGCAAGTTGGGAGAATGTTAGGGGTTCTGCTGGGGAGAGACCACCAGGCTTAATGATATCTCATCCACACCTCTTAGTGCCTCACACTGCTCCACCCACACTGCTCCAGTTTCCTAGCTGCCCACAAAATTCTCATGTGCATAGGTATTCCATAATAAAAGGGGCTCCTGGCACAAAGAGTAACACTCACTGCTTACCTTACCAGGCAGGTACTGAGGTACAGGGCATGTTGCTGACCATAAATTCAACTGGTAGAGATGGAACTGGGTCCACTTAACATAGTCCAGAGCCTGGCTTCCAAGGACATTTTCTTCCTACTCAGCATGTATGTAATGTTCCTAACATACTAGTGTCATATGGGTAGAAACTGGTTGCCTGAGTAACCCTGAGGTGACCTCTGTCCCCTGGACTGTCAAGTCTATTAGCATCTTCACTCACCTAGAGAAGCTTCCATAGGGTTGCTGCCCACAACATGGTCCTTTGAGAAAACCAGGGAAGAGCTACTCTGAAGGTGACAGCCATTGATAGGGCACATCTGAGGATGAGGGTCCCCAGGTGAATCCTCATCTTGTGTCACCATGGCAAATCTGATAAAAAAACTGGCAAACTCCGTGATATAGGAGACAATCTTCTCACAGATAACAGGACTGGGAGGGGCAGGTGTACACCCAAGCAGAAGACTGGCCAGTCAAGACTTACTACCTGTCTCCACAGTCAGAAGAGATAGGAGGCAAATCGACATCTGTTCTAGACCATAGATTCCACCAGGACAACAAAGCTCTGTGTGAGTAGTTTGGCAAAGGGCAAGAGAATGGGATATGTTGCAGAAAGAAGAGAACAGCAAGAAAACAGAATTAAATCCTCAGTTGGCAGATGAAATTCACAAGTGAACTTTCTCATGAAGCAGTATAGCATACAGTGATCTATATAATTTGTTAAAGAAGAAAAATAAAAAACAGGGTAATTTGTGCAACCTGTCAGCTCCAGGGTATGGAGCATAATGCCATAAGCCACATGTTTATTATAGCCTTCCCATAGAACAGAGACAATTACTATAATTTCTATTTTTAAAGCAGAGGCTCCCCATGGACCAATGGCTCACATTTAAAATAAAGAGAGGAGCAGGTGTCAAAGGGACGTCATTACATCTATGAGCCTTCAAACGTCGATTGCACTGAGCCAGTGCACAACGCCTTCTGAGGCAGGGCACACAATACATCTGATTGCCCCATGCCTGTGTTCAGCTGAAATGTAATCTATAGCTTTTTGTGTCAGTTTTCCCAAGGAAATTGGCAGGCATTCTGCTAGATTAAAGTATGCCTTGGCAATTTGGATTTCCTGTGGATAAATTATTCAAAGGGCAGAGAATAGAGAGGGTTACAGGGATGTGTAATGGGCATTGCTTGCAAACTGTGAGCTCCCATTGATGAAGCTAACAGCTGTGGCATTCATTGTCCTGAGCACCTTCTCTTTGCGATTTGCTTGCATCAAGTATTCAATGTACAAGAAGTTCTCTTCAGTTTACATAGCTCTGATTTAAGAAGGAAACTCCTGAACTTGTGGGAGAGAAGCCAGGCTCTTTAATATGATGAGAATGTGTTCATAGGATCTGGATGACTTGTGAAGTCAATGCCAAGGAGTGATTCTCCTCTCACTTTTGAAACTGACAGTGGTAGTGGCTGTAGAGGCATCTGGCAAAATGTATGAGAAACTCACATGCTTTCTTTTGCAAAATACTGCAGAAGGTGTCTACAGACCTCTTACCTATAAGTAGTATACCCATTAGGCCATCATGCTTGGGAAAGCACTGTGCCTAGCACTGCCCAGACTCACTGACTGATTGGCCTGGCAGCAGATCCTAAGACTTCCTGCCTGCTCCATACAGGAATGGTCCCTGCCTATGGCACAACTCACTGATGCAAAGGCAATGAGGTGCTTCTCAATTTTCCCTTAATTTTTTTTTTTTTTAAAAAAAACAAACCCTTTTATTTCTTCCAAGCACAAACAGGAACTGTTTTTGCACAACCCATACATAACTCAATGGCCTCTTGCCTTGAGGGTGAAAGGGTCCCTTTGTTCAGACAGATAATCTTGCTCCACTGTGAGATCAGGGAACTTTCCCAAGAACATCTGCTCTGTTTTTCTAACATCAATGTCATACTGCTGATAGAGCACATCTTTAGTTCTGATATTTTATCAGTTTTACCTTGTATAGGAAAATTGGAGAAAATAATTTCCAAATAGTCAGCCACAGGTATTACATTAGCCTGAGAGAACTGTGTCACCATCCAGACACTAAACCTGATTCTTTGGTATTATCTTAAAAGCAGTCTCACTGGAGGGTGGTTGTTTGTTTTGGTTTTGGTTTGGTTTGGTTTTGCTTTGAACTGTTCTGTATTGCTTTAGTGAAAGCAAGACCAATCATTCAGGCTTTTTAAACACCATTACTAGCCCTTTCTCATACTCACTTGCCAAACTGAACTCTCTGTGTTGATCCTTTACAAAGTCAAGTATCAAAACATCAAACAGAGCAAGCAGCCTCCAAATCTGTAGATTGCTCTATTTTGGTTGTCTGAGGAAAAAACTCAGAACTCAACACAACCAAAACAACAAATAGCTGGTCTTTAAGAAGAAATGATGGAGCTAGGCATGGTGGCACACACCTTTAATCCTAACACTGGGAAGGGAGAGGCAAGCAGAGCTCCGTGAGTTCAAGGCCAGCCTGGTCTATATAGCAATTTCTAGGCCACCCAGGGCTATATAATGAGTCTTTGTCTCAAAAAAGAAGAAGGGACAGGGAGAGGAAATAATAATCAGGAGTTTAGTTTTCTAGAGGCCCAGGAATTCCCTAAGCCAATTGGTTCTTGTTGACCTTTACTTTGACATCTGAAGCCAAATGCCCACACCCTCCAGGATAGAAAGGCTTCCGACCCATCTCTTGCCTGATAGCCAAGGACTATCCAAGGGCAGAATCTGTGCTGAAACTTGACCCCAAATGGAGGTGACCTGACCTTAGGAGATTTACACATCATTCTAGAAAGGCAATGAGGCTGTTCAGGAGTGAGCACAAGGATAAAGAACCTACTGATCCCTGAGAGCCTGAGAACCTGACTAGGGATAGGAACAGTGATCTGACAAGCATCATAAGAGTGTCCATGAGAGACACCTCAGGATTGAGGTGACTTATCCCCAGAAGCCAAGAGCACCTTTGGATAGACAAATCAAACTCAATGGTCAGATCTCTGCCATCCCTCTGACCACACCTCTGTTCCTAACCAGCTCATTTCCTGAAAGGTCACCATCTTGTGCTGAGGAGAGCACCCACCTTCACAAATGTGAGGTCATTCACTGCCTCTTGCAGAGATCTATTCAGGACATATCAAGCACAAACAGCACATGGAAGAAAGAGTGAGTGAGTATACGGGGCAGTCAAAACTATCTTAGAAGCTGGTGCTGGTGGAGGAGGGAAATATCAGAGGGAGCTAAGCAGATAGTTGCAGTCTTGGTTGGAGATTCTGGGCCTCTTGATACCATGGGCTATTCATTCTAGCCCTGAACTGGAAGGAGATACTTTGGTGTTTTATTTACTTAAAATGTACTCTAGCTAGGAGTGATGACCCACACTTTTAATCTCGGCAAGATTAAAAACAGGCAGAAGCAGACTGATCTCTGTGAGTTCAAAACTAGTCTGGTCTACATAGCAAGTTCCAGGCAAGCCAAGGCTACATAGTGAGACAGTATCTCATGGAGGAAAGGTGTGCTCTACTAACCAGAAAAGCTGAAATATTAGAATAGATTTAAGACAGTTTTTAAAGCCATAGGATCATGTAGATTACAGTGTTCTAACAGAAGACTAAGGTTTATGTACACACCTCCTCTGGAGACCTGGGGGAGGATGTCTGCTTCATCCCTGCCCAGAGGAAGGACTGAAGTACCTATGGGGTAAAATGGTAGCAAAAATTGGCCATCCTTTGCCCTGCTTCATTTGGCAGTACCTTATTCACTCCATTGAGAGTAAAAACAAATACAATGGTTTGTCTTGTTTTGGGCTCTCCTTGTAGCAGCCAAAAGAGTTAGTAACTGTCTTGTACCCTGACAGTAGTGTTAACCTGTGCAGACCCAAGTCTGAACCCACCACTGGGTTGGGGAAAGGGACACTCCATTTAGGATTCATGAGCAACCTACAAGCACCATACTTAATTTTTCCTCCATAAAAATTACAAGAGGGACCCTCAGATTTTCCATTTCTGATCACCATTAATGGCTTCCCTTCCTTTTGTATGTAAGTTCTAAGCCTCCAGGTCAGCTCATAGCCACAGAAGGATGCAAAATTTCCCCCAGAAGCCCAATAGACATTCCGCTTCCTATTAGCTGAATGTCTGTGACTAAATCATGTGCCCATGCCCCTCTATCCCACTAGGAGTCATCATAGTACTTCCTAGTTCTTTGCAGTGATAGTTAGGCTCCCCTTTGAGGGATATCCCACTACGTGTCTGACATTACCCTCACAGTTCTTCCACCAATTATGCAATCTACTTACAAGTAAGTAATATAGAAATGTGATATAGAAATGTCACTACTCATGGGACATCATTCAGAAAATGCCTCAGGAGAGGGGGTGTCTTTTGACAGCTCTAAACATGAGATCTTGGCTCACTCCAACCCCTAAATAAAAAATTATAACCAATTAGACTACCTGGTAAAGTAGCCATATCTATTTCAAACTTAATAAAAGGAATTTCTTTCTTTGTTTCTTCCTTGAGACATGGTCTTGCTATATAGCCCAAGCTGGACTTGTATTGACCCTCCTACTTTATCCTTCCAAGTGCTGGGATTACAAGTGTACCTAGTTATAAATAGAATTTGTATCTCTCCAGGTTGTTGATCCAACAACATTGAGGCAGACAGCTAAGAAGGAGAGTCACCTCCCTCCATGAAGGTACTTCTGTTTAATTGTCCTTACCAGAGATCCTTGTTCCACAACTAGTTGTCCACTAAGTAGTGTATGCTTTGGACCAAAGGTTTTATTCTTTCAGGTTCAGAAGGGGTTCAAGGTTTACCATATGTGCCTAACATACCAACACAGACCTTCTCTGACAGCCCTACATGGTCCAACTACCTGAACTGTGCTGAATTCAGAGAGTAAGCACACCACTGATCTTATTATGTGGGCCACTTCCATAGTTCCTCATGTTGGCTCCTCATCTTACTCACATGCTATCTTTGGTCACTAGCCATACTATTTCTCTAAGTCTGTGCTGGTCTCAGTTCTGGCCCATCAGCCCATTCACATCTTCCCTCCTCTACTGGCCTATTCTTCATCTTAGTTTTTTCTTTCTTTCTTTCTTTTTAAGTGCTACCATGTAATAGCTATCTTGGAACTCACTATGTAGTTCCACTTGGCTGGCCTTGAGCTCACAGAGATCTGTCCAAAGTAAAGGAGATTGGCTTACAAATGATACAGTTATAAAGCCTGAGTGCTGATAATAGGGCCCAAGTGTCAGCCCCAGGCTGCACCTGCATTCTGAACAGTCACATGTAGCTTATGGCAAGCGCAAACCCTCTGAGCATATTGTGCCTGAGCTGTGGAGAAACCGGAGTCTTCCTACTTCACCCTCACAGGGTACCAAGCAACTACAGAAACTACTTTGCTTAGAGCCTAGGTCAAGCCACTTTCATGGTCTTAGGATCTGATACCCATGTCTCTTGGGGGAATCCTCTGCGCTTGGGTAAGAGACGTCAAAAATTCAGTAATGGAAATAAATAATATTTTACCATAATATTTAGGACATTGTGTTGATAATCTTTCTTCAGCACACTAATAACAGAATCAAAATGAGTCTGAGTGCTTAGCAAAATGACCATAATAGACCTGTTAATTGTACATTTCTATCACCAGACATAAAGGAAAAATAGTATATTCTAATAGTAAAATTCAAGTACCCTGAGATGTTATTCTGCCTTAAACTCATGGTCTTTTCTATCTGTACCTGGGTTGTCCCTTATCGTGGATACCATGCCTAGATGTTGGCTGAGACACTCAGTGCAAAGCTTCAACATGTTAGATAATAAGTTGACATCTGGACACCAAAGAGATGGTTCAGTGGTTAACTTATTGCTCTTTCAGAAAACCCAGGTTCAGTTTCCAGCACTCCGTAGCTTACAACCATCTTTAACTCCAGTTCCAGGGAATCTAATACCCTCTTCTGACCTCTGCAAGTACCAGGTATGCACATCGTACACAAGCATATATGCAGGCAAAATATTCATAGACAAAAAATAAGTGAATCTAAAATATTTTTAAAGAGGTTAGCATTTGACCTCCAGGTATGGATGCCCCATGCTTCTCTCTATCTTGACTTCCAGCTCTGATGTCATCTGCTCTGGAGAGTGGGTCTCAGAGCAAGTCAGTAGGAAGTTGTAGAATTAGAAGGTTAGTGGCCAAAACCATGGTCATAGACATAGGCGCTATCCCCAAGATCAGGAGTATTCTTGGGAAGCAAGGATCCTGTGTTACCTTTATCATGCTATCTGGGCAGGCATGAGTAGGGTGCATCATCTTCTACACTTACAATGATTAAAAATAAAAGATCAGCTGACTTCATGGATTCCTGCATCACAATTAACTATCAAACCCTGGCGACTCTGAGCCCACCCAGGCCTAGACAAGGTAAATGAAGAACAGGTGACAACATACATAATTGATCCCAAATATGAAAATACAAGATGGGGAGCTGGCTGAAAGGTAGAACTCTACTATCACATGGAGTTTTATCTATTCATCCTTCTTCCTCTAACTAAAAAATGACTAGGTGATCTTGGTCTGCATCTTGACTCTGAAGGAACATAGCCAAGCCCTTACCTTGTTGTATCTACACAGGAAATGTCTCTCAGTTCTGCAGCTACTGGTCTTGTCTTCCTGTGTCCACCTCTGGGTCAGAAGTTTGCCCCGGAACTCATTTTCTGAGGGTTTAAAGGAACAGAAGTTCAGAAAGGGGAACTCTGACAAATATCAGGTAAGCAGACCCATGAAGAGAAAGAAAAAAAAATACAGGGTGCTTTTAAATGTAGCATGAGACAATATCTGGAATCTATCAGAAAGACAAACAAATTCACTGCTCATGGTTATTCCAAGATAAAAGAAAGAAAGGAAGAAAGGAAGGAAGGAAGGAAGGAAGGAAGGAAGGAAGAAAGAAAGAAACCCTTACTCTTTAAAAGCAGAGGGTCTACACCATGGCCTCACCTCTGATAGCTATTTTGTACATGCGTCACAGGATGTAGACACCCAAAATGGTTGTTTCAACTCAGGGCACTAGTGTGGATCATATGAGATCCACCTAGAAAACAAAGATGGCGTTGAGGGATTTTGAAAACTAACTGACCAATGAATGAGTAACTCAATCATAACTACATTTTTATTATCCCAAAAGAATGTGCAGCTCAGATCCATTTGCTTTTTTAAAAATGTATGTTATATCATTCAACTTCTCAAAAGCCCACTGACTGTAGAAAGTGAAGTCCATCCAATGAGCCTGATCAGCTCTGATAACATGGCCTCTCACAAGGAGCCCTGCACCCCACTAGCACTCATTACTTGTTTTCAGTGTATTTTCTCCTCCTGTTTTTTACTTCTCTCCAGGGCAATGCCTACAGTTAATATTTAATTCTCATAATTCACGTAAATTCACACATCTAAGCAGAGGCTGAATATATCAGCTGGACACAACAAAGAAATTCATTGTGTACCTATTCCCTGAACGTCATTCTCTGTCTCCATGACAACCTGCTTTCTATGCTGCAGAGTTTCAAAGGAAGGTCATTAGTTACCAACAATAAAAACAGGAAATGAATGTTTCTGCATTCTGCTTTCTTCTCCTAGGAAATGTGTTTAGATTTTGCTAAAGGCAGATTGAGTACATGTTATCATAAATATTATCTTCCCCACCATTACCCCATATTTTTAGTGGGATGCATCCTCAAAGCTGTTTTTATCCAGAATTCTACCATGCCTGGCCCCAGCAACCCTATATCGTGACCATCCTCTTGTTCCTTGAAAATATCTCCATCCCCTTAAAGGGCTCAGATTCCCATCATGAGCCAAAACAAAGAATAAATTAGATGTAGCTGCCAAAGGAACAGTGATCCTATAAGACTTGGCACATCCTAAATCATAGAAGATTCCTAAAAGAGGAAGCCTTCTTCTCTTTGAACTGTGAGTTCCCTATATGGAAATGCTGAGGACCAGCTTCATTTGACCATAAAGGGGTGAGTTGTAGGATTTTTCTCACAATTCAAGGTCTCTGGGTCCCATCTATAGAGGGAAATTAATGGTCATCATCATTGAGCAGGTATCAGGTATACCTTCCCATATATAATATATCTCTCATCTCTTTATCCCTAATCTCTATGTCTCTGTGTATGTGTATATATCCATATCCTTGAGCCTTATAGCAGGAACTGTAACTAGTACTTGTATACCAAGAGAACCACTAGAAAACTGCCACCAACAACATGAGGTGTCTAAGAATAGGACCCATGCAGAAGAAGAGGCTAGGCAGCTTTGCACCATTAGGAAGAATACATACTTGGAAGGCTTCACAAGTAAACAGTCAAGTATTGTGCCAGTCATTAGGTACTTTTTGTGGGAACTGACATATAAGGGTTATCATGTGTCTCCACTGTACTACTAAGGGACTGGGCAACAACCAGACCCTGAAAGGCCCAGGGTTCTGATTCTGAGTATCTGTCCAAGAGAGAATGCTATAGAAAAGCCTGTGCACTGACTGGTTCATGAGACTCAATCAGAATTATCTGTTATAGGGACATACACAAACCTGTGAGGTGACTGGAGCACGGCTCAATGACAACTGGAGGGAAGTACTTAATCTAAATTATGAAAGGTGTCCCAGAAGGAGTCTCCTGTAGATCTCTTCTGCTTCTTAGCTTGACCTTCATATGTATCTGAAAAGGGACCTCTAGTGTTCTGTGTGAGGAGAGATAAGCAGTGTACGACACTTCTACAGCCTCACCATTCCGAAGAATTTAGAAACCAGCCCTTTAGGGTTCTCCACCACCTTTAGCCCAAGAACTACTGTTTTAAGTCTGCCTGAGACACCACATCTGCACAGCAGAGCACCAAGACCTTAAAATTATCTACTCCCTAAATTGTGGCTCTTATCTACCAGAAGTAACAAAGCCAATGAAGCATTTTAGAACAAAAGCAAAACACAGGCTTTTCCTCACAACCCATAGAAACAGAGCATACAGTTTAGCAAAGTACTGACACCCATTGTCAGAACTTTGTATAAAAGGTCCTGAAATCAGCCTGACACAATTTTACTTCCTTTGTCTGGGAAGTTTCTTGCAACAATAAGAATCACTACAAGGATTCAGCAGTGTGGGGTTCTCATATGGTCCCTTTATTTTACACTGGGACCTACATATGGCCAGGTCCTGCCCTATGGACTCTGCATGCTATACCTTTAGTCTACTGTCTAGACTCTATAAAATCCATATCCCTGGTCACATCCTAAGTCCAACAGCATGCAGAACTAACCAGTCTGAGGAGAGCCCTACCCAGGAGTGTGGAGACCACCAGCTACGCTTTCCACAGATTCACAGTGGTATCACCAAGCAGCCCATAGTTCATGCTAACCGGACTCTAGGATCACCTGTCCCTCTAATTCTTAACACCTTTGTACACAAAGTGAGAATAACTACTTGGAGATAAAGAAACATTTGGAAGAGCCCTTAGTGATGCTTGAAAACAGTGTTGATGTTGTCACTATCACCACCTTTACCATAAGAAGTTGACTAAGCAAGAGGTTTTGGTCAAACAAGACTATTTGGAGATTCTCAGGTCTCTGATGAGCTCATCGGAATCTATTCCTCTATGTAAACAGCCTCCATACCAGAGAACATGCTGGTCAGAAACATCATCCTGTGGCTAGGATAGGGTTTTCATTGTAATCTCTGTTGGAGACCTAGAAGCCTCCTCTGTGTTTGTTCCACAGGGATCCGAGATCCACAGTTACAAGATTCTGTGGAACCAAAAATCTCAGCAAGCAACCAGGGACTGCTCAGCCTGAGCCACAGGGAAGGCAGTCATCCTTTACAAGACCAAGACCTCCAATATAAACTTGGAGAAGGTCAGAACACAAACACAGCTCAGTTGCTCTCCAGATTATGGTACCCACATCCTTATGTTCAGCTGTCTCGTAGATCCAGGTCTGGGAGCAGCATTCCCAGGAAGAGCAATAAAACTGACCTGCTGGTCTCTGTTTCGAGTCTAGTACTCTGGTACAACATCACTGAAGACAAGACTCCTATGATATTTTCCCCAAGACTTCCAATTGATTTTTCCTGGATCACCTTGACTCAAGCCAAGCTACCTGGGGAGTGTGTACCTCTGAGGACCTCAACAGATACACTGGGGGAATCTACTAAGGGAACATTCTCTTTAAAGAAGCCCCTTTGACCCTTCCATCCCCTATTGGAGGACTTGACTCCCAGCTGACTACATCAGTCCCATGTGGCTGTTGGCTGAGGGATCCCAGGAGTATTGGTGTCACCCATTCTTCTAAAGCTTTGAATCTGTTTTCTCACTCTTCCTCAGGCAGAGGCAGGAGAATCTATAAAGCACAGTTGATCTGGAGCCCGCTCCTCTCCCTATCAGACCCTTCCCAAACACAAACCATGTGTTCCCAAGGGCAGGTAGTGATTCTGCCTAGCCAGCCTCTCCTGGTCTTCCAGGCCAACTTCAGAAGTCCTATTCTATCTCCCTCTCTCTCTGAATCTGCTGCTGCTCATGTGACCAAAGCTTTCTGGATGTCACTGGAACTGCTCCTGATCTCTCCAGATGTATTTTATGTGTGGTTGGGTTTCTTTTTCTTTTAATTTGTTTGCAAAAACTGATAAATATAAAATTCACATGACAATTCAGGAAATATACAAGCCAAAACAATTTTTTTATTTAAAACAAAAATTTTAAAGACAAAGTTGAAGGACTCATACTTCCCTGTTTCAAAACTTAACATAGGACTAGAGTTACCAAGATAACATAGTATTCTCATAGGATGAAGATGTAGATAAATGAGATGGACTCAAAAGTATAAGAGTAAACTATATTTTATCAGTAGATATTCAACAATGGTGCTTGAATGACTTAGTGGGAAGAATAATCATTTTAATAAATATACTAAAACAACTGGCATCCAAAAGAAAGGCAAAAATAATGCAACTCACAATATATCACAGACCTATCTATAAACTAAAAATTTTAGAAACCCTAAAAGAAAACCCTCTTGACTTTGGATCAAACAATGGATTATTTCTTGTATACAACGCCAAAAATACTAGCCATAAACCAAAACTATGCATGGTGACACATGCTTATATCCCAACACTATGAAGGCTGAGGCAGAAGGATTACAAGTTCATCCTGGGCTATATAGAAAAACCAAGTCTCAAAGCAACAACAATAACACAAATAGTATAGGTCTGGAAAGATGACTCATTGGCTAAGATCACTTTCTGTTCTTACAAAGCATCTGGCTTCCACTCCCAGCATCAGCATGGCAGCTAACAATCATCTGTAACTTCAGTTCCAGAGAATTCAATGCCCTCTTCTGGCTTCTGCAAGCACTGCATGCAGACAAAACATCCATACATATAAAATAAAAATAAATAAGTGTTTTAAATATATATTTGATATATATATTGTATTTTGTCCTGGTTAGTTTTTTGTCAACTCGACACAAGGTAGAGTTATCTGAGAGGAGGAAACCACAATTGAGAAGATGCCTCCGTAAGATTAGCCTATAGTGCCAAGCAGTGTTGTTGCATACCTTTGATCCTAGCACCCAGGAGGCACAGGCAGGCAGATCTCTGAGTTTAAGGCCAGCCTGGTCTATGTCAAGAGTTCCAGGACAGGCAGAGCTACCCAGAGCTCTGACTCAAAAAACAAAAACAAACAAAAAGAGAGCTTATGGCAAGCTTATGGAGAATTTTAATTAGTGATTGATATGAGAGGGCCAAATCCATTGTGGATGGTGTCACCCCTGGGCATGTGGTCCTGAGGTATATAAGAAAACAGACTAAGCAAGCCATGGGGAACAAGCCAGTAAGCAGCACTCTTTCATGACCTCTGTTTCAATTCTTGCCTCCAGGTTCCTGCTTTGAGTTTCTGCCCTGACTTTTCTCAGTGGTGGTATGAACCTGAGAATTGAAAGACAAAACAAACCATTTCCTTCCTAAGCTGCTTTTGGTCATAGTGTTTTATCATAGTAAAAACCCTAAGACAGCTTTCATCAAAGTTGAAAACATTTGACTTCAAATAATACCATCAATGAAATTCTCCTACATGCTTGCAAATCACATATTTGATAAAGAATCTGTGCTGAGAATAAAAAACTCCGATAAATCTTTAATAAGACAATGAACCACTTTTAAAAAAAAAATCAAAGAATTTGAAAAGACATTTTTCTAAAGACAATATATAAATAGATAATATACATATGAAAATACCTCAACATCTAGTCATGAGTTAAATGCAAATCAACTGTAAGGATATCACTTAACTCTCACTAAGATAGTTACAACAAATTCAAAACCAGACAAGTATGAGTTCCAATCTGTAGAAACTGGAATCTTCTTCATTATTGTTGATGGAAATGTAAAATAGCAGTCACTTAGAAAACTATTCTTGGGCTGGAGAAATGGCTCAGTGGTTAAGAGCACTGACTGCTCTTCCAGAGGTCCTGAGTTCAATTCCCAGCAACCACATGGTAGTTCTCAACCATCTATAATGGGATCTGATGCCCTCTTCTGGTGTATCTGAAGAGAGGGACAGTGTACTCATATAAATAAAACAAACAAATAAATCTTTTAAAAAAAGAAAAGAAAGAAAAAAGAGACCAGAAAACTATTCTTGGAATTCTCCAGATTTTTTTGTTTTGTTTTGTTTTGTTTTTAAGATTTAGTTTTTATTTTATGTGTAAGAATGCTTTGCCTGCTTGTGTATCTGTGCACCAAGTGCATGCTGGTGCACAAAGATTTCAAAAGAGAACATCAAATCCCCTAGAACTTGAGTTAGGGATGGTTGTGGTAGGTACTGTGTGGGTTCTGGAAACCTAATCCAAGTCCTTTGCAAAAGTTGCAGTGCTATAAATCACTGAGCCATCTCTCCAACCCCAATCCTCAAGGTGTAAAATATAGTTACCATCTAACATAACAATTCTATTCCTAGATATTTGTGGTGGTTTGAATAATAGCTACTATAGGCTCATACTTGAATTCTTAGTCACAAAGGAGTGGCACTATTTGAAAGGATTAGAAGGATTAAGAGTTATAGCCTTGTTGAAGGAGACAATATATCTCCCATATCAACCAGAGATAGGCTCATAAACACTGGCTTCTACCTAGTGAGAGAGAAAGACACACTTTACAGGTCCTTATGTGTTCCAGACCCTTGAAAATAAAAGATTAAAAAGGAACCCATGCCAGCATCTCACACAGTGAACTGAAGGTAATGTAAGGATTCAATTTTCAGTATGAGGCTGCTTAGGAAGAAGATTTTAGATTTGCTTCAAGAGAATTATCAAGTGGATATTTACATCAAAAAATAATATTCTGTGTGCTGGAGAGATAGTTTAACAGTTAAGATCACTTGCTGCTCTTGCAAAGGACCTAGGTTTACTTCTCAGTGCCCATATGGCAGCTCAGCTCATCCCTAACTCTTGTTCCAGGTGGATCCAAAATCCTCCTCTGGCCTCTGCAGATACCAGGTATATACATGGGACACATGCACACAAGTATATACATAAAATAAAAATAAATAAATATTTTTCAAAATAACATTGTGACAATAGGGACTGCCCAGAAGAGATAAGTTTCCTCCCATAGGAGTTTGAGTCCAAGGTCTTGAAGGCCTGTCAACAATTTGTGGGTTACCTTTAGGGATTATTGTGCAGTGTAAAATTCTTAACATGCCACCTTTGGTATTTTTTATCCCAGGTTGGGAACTTATGTCCAGATTCAGCTTAGACCATAATGACCTAGAGAATGCTGGAATAGGGTTAAAAAGAAAAAGATGATTCCATAGAAGTTCTGTGGGATGGGCCACAGAGAGCAGGTGATGCCTGTCTATCCTGTTCCTTGCCCAGGGACCCTTGTAACTCCATGCAATCAACGTGAGCCAAGGGAGACAGCTGCTTCTGCGAGCAAGGAAGTCCCATGACCCAGATAGTTACAGATGCTCTTCTACTTCTGCCAGAGCAGTGTCAGGGTACATCAGTAGTTAATCTGCATCTGAGCAGAAGGTTGGACAATCATGCTTGATGATCAACCAGCCATATAGCAGCATCCCTACACCTGCTTATGCAGTCCCCTGCCTGAAAAGTTAGCCTCCCAAGCCATTCTTAAATTGTTCTGCAGAACAAGGATGTGCAGCTGAACCCTAGAGTTAGATATAAACTTATACCTATTCTATTCTAAAGGCTAAACACTTCCTACATCTTATCTCAATCCTTCATCTTCTTTCCTTGCTACTGTTCAGGGTTAAGGCAAAGCTGAGAAAGACAAGAAGGAAAAGTCAAGTAAAATAATAATGTAAAGGCCACGAAGATCGACACAGACCACTTTAAACTTTGAAGAACCACTGCTGGGGGTCCTAGGAGGACAAGACCTTAAGGACAATGACCTTACTCTAATGTTTTACCATGGGCTACTAAGATGAACCCAGCACTGGGGCCACAGGCTAGTCTCTATTCTCCAGCACAATACTCTGGGCATAGAGCAAGAAGAGAGAACAGGAAAAATGATGGGGAGGTAAGGAGCATGCACTGGCCAATCAGGAATAATCTGAGCATCAAAGAAAGGCTAATGACTCATTGGTCAAAATAGTAGATCATGAGACTTTACAGATATCCTTTAAAATGAACAAACTGTGGGATCTGGAGAGGGGGCTGAAGAAGTAGACTAATGGTTAAGAGCACTGGCTGCTCTTTCAGAGGTCCTGAGTTCAATTTCCAGCACTCACATGGTGGTTTACAACTGTCTGTAACTGTAGTCCCAGAGGATCTGATGCAGACAAAACACACATATGCATAAAATACATAAATAAATAAATCTTTAAAAAACAACATGAAAAATTAACAAACTGAGAATCTAAGGGGAAAGAATGCCTCCACAGTGTCTAAATGCCAATTAATTGCAGAAGGAAAGGAGTAACATTGGGGACACACTAGGATGGCCCATCTGAATGAGTGTAAAGTTGGCATGTCAGAAAAGGAATGCTGGAGTCAGGCAAAGAGAGAGATGTTCCTACATAACTCAAGTTCAATCACAGGCAACGGAAAACAAATCCAAATTGAAGGGCATTCTTCCAGTGCTCTTCAAATGGCTCACAATCATGAAAGAGATATCATAGAAATCATTCCTATTTCAAACTGACCAACATAAGACACCAGGATCCAGCACACCCCTGGAGGGTCTGAAAATTAAGCTAGCAAAGGAAAGAAAAGTCTTGTCTGCAAGATATGCCTGCCAAGATCACTAGCAGCATACTCTCAAGAGGTTCAGAAGAAATGGTTTTGTTCTATACTTGAAACACTTCTGCAGGTTTGAAATTGTTTCAAAAACAAACAAAATTTTAATTTACATGGATAACAAAAATAATTTAAGTTATCAGTAACCAGTAGAGTTCTCTGAGAAGCAGCCAGATTAAAGCAGGACAAGAAGGGAGTCTCAGGCATAGCCTCTTAAGGCCCCTCTTTGCCCCCAATACATTGGCCTCCAAATCACAAACCTTCTGCACAGGCCCAACTCCTCTGGTCTTTTTTGAATTGCTACTTGGAACTCTGCTTCTGGCCTATTAAAAAGCCAGAAATCACTGCCAGACCAGAAAGTCTGGTAGCTTAAAAGTGTAAGAGGAAGACAGAAACTGAAGGTTTCATGGACGCTGCATCACTGCCTCCACCCACACAGAACTCTTTTGAACCCTTGCCTTTTTGTTACTCCTGCTTGGAGCCCTTGAAGCTCTAAAACTGCACCACCTTCCTCCCCAACCCTTCCAACACTGGAAGAGTACAGTTGCAATAGACATTTTTGGTCTATCCCTTGGTGGATAGGAATGGACAGGTCAGGGGACAAAACAGCTTTTAGCAAACAAACAGGGCTACAAGGGAGACCAGGGGCAAATTTTGTTCTTTTTCTTTCCTGGTTTAATAAAGCTGAAATCCAAAGAGTGGAATATTTGCTGAGTGGAGCAGACAGACCTGCTTTTGCTGAGTTTAGGTGAAAATGAGAGAAGAGAAGAAAGGTGGGGGTAAGGGAGTCGGGAATTCTATAGCTTTGCACATTTCTCATTATTTTGCTTCTAAATCAGCCTCCGCTAGTACTTTCTCTATTCAATAAAAGCCAAATGCAAGCCATGTCCTCTAATCTCTCCAACAGCAGCTCACTGCTGAGAAAATAATACAGATGTAACTTCCAACATCACACACTTTCTTTTTCATTTATATGCAAATAGTGACCTTTCACCCAGGCTGTCTCAAAGAAATGTTTCCTTAAAAATGCAAATAGCATGTTGCAGGCAGTTACTATGACTGAGTCTTTCTTATATTATTATCATTATTTCTTTTAACCTTACCAATGCTGCAAAAACAACAGCTAAACTGCTCCGCAGTAATAATGACTTTTCAAACCAAATCACAGGACTGGCTCTTCAGGCGGCCTGTCATTGGAGGCTGCCAACAGAGAAGAAGAATGTCCAACCCAGGCAGCAGTGTCCCCAATAGTCAGTGTCACACTGCCTCTACCCAGCAGTGGCTGCGATAGTAGCACTGCCATGTGACCAGTCTCAGCCCCAACAAAGTGCCTAGACACGAGTAGGACCACTGACCCACTCAGTTCCAAGTAGAGCTCTACACTCATCCCTGACCTGCACTGAGCTGGACAGAACTCAAGATGCTCTTGGACCTCAACAGTCACCATGCAAAACCCACTCAGAACAGTAAAGGTGGAGATTTTAGAAAGAAGTGGCTCCCAAAAGCCACTTAGGGCCAAAGAGGAAGCTAGGAGGAAGAAGCAAGCACAATCAACTTGTTCAGAGGCACTGTAGAACTAACTCATTCCTGATTGACACCTTTATCAGGCCAGGCCACAGGCTATGGACAGCCCAAGGGGAAACGTCTGTCATCCCCTTGCAGCTTCCCCTGAAGAGTTGGTTAGGTTTAGGAAAGCAGGTGGTAGATAACAAGGCTGATATCTGGCTTTCCCAAAGCCAAAACAGTCATGACCAAAACACCTTTTGAGACCAAGCACAGAAGGACTTGTTGCTATGTGAACCCTGAGGCCAAGAATAGGCCCTGCTCTTCTCTTCAGGACAGAAGAGGCAGGCTGAGATCAGAACCACAGATGGTATTCTGCGAATTACTCAGACAGCCTAGCACTAAGACTAAATAGGCAGCTGTATTGAGACTGGTATTCTTATCCACCAATACCAGAAACTCCTGGTCAAGCAATCTAGCTCAGAAAAGAGCAGGCTCTACCTCTTCTCTCTCTTGCCTTAAAGAAACAAGAGAGGATAGTTTTTTCCTCCTTCCATCCCAGTTCTTATAATTCTAAGACCCCTGCTCAAATTTAAATTTGGCTAAGGAAGCACAAGTCCGGCAGCTGCATCCTGCCTACAAACTTACCACCATGCTCTAAAGTGACATTTCTATTCAGCAACAGCCCAGTGCAAATTTTCAGGCTTAGCACTACGGAAAAGGGGGCATTAATTTTCCAGACTTGATACACAGTGCTCATTACAAAAGTGAACAGAAAGTTTTGGAGAAAATACAAATATGTCATAACATCCAGAGCCTTGTTTCTTGAGTGACTAACTGGCAAAAGAGAAGGATGTCCAGTGTGAGGGGTTAGCAATGTGTCTTCAGGTCCCAAAATCATAGCCCCTGTACTAAGTCAAAACTCTCAAAACCTTTAGGGGTTCTATAGGAAAAGTTGAGTTCTAGCTCTTCACCAATGCTAATTGGGGTTCATACCCATTCTATATAGTACTAAATACCACCAGGTTGGGGACAGGTACACAAGCAACCTGCCAACAACTCAGACCACATAGCACCCCCATTCCTTCTCCTCATGCCTGGATCATATGACATAATTCCCACCTTGCCCAGGCATCTTGCTCAATGTGACCCTAGGTGGCCTCTGCATATTCACACTGGCCCTTCAAAACCCTGTCTACCTGCACTCTCCTGGCACAGGCAATGTTTTCAGGCCATAGTCCCACATGGACCCAATTCTCCCTGGACATATCTATACAAACTGAAACCCAGCTCATCATTGCCTGTACACAAAACCATACTCCTGAAGATGAAGCAAGCTACTGGGCAGAGACTCTGAGAAGATTAGGGATGGCATAAGAGCCCAACACTGTATCTGACAACCTCTTCTCTTTCTAAAAATGGGACTAATCCAGAGCCAAACAGACATCCTCATTGAGCAGATTAAATCATCTTTGGAGCCAGGCATGGTGGTGCTTGCCTTTAATCCCAGCACTCAGGAGGCAGAAATAGGCAGATCTCTGTCAGTTCAAGACCAGCCTGGTCTACATAGCAATTCCCAGGACAGCTAGGGACACACAGAGAGGCCATGTCTCACAAAGCCAAAAATAAGGAGCTGGAGAGATGGCCCAAGCAGTTAGGAGTACTTGCTGTTCTTCCAGAGGACCAGGGTTTGATTCCTAGGACCCACATGTAGTTCACAACTGTCTGTAGCTCCAGGACTAAAGGATCTGATGCCTCTTCCAGCCTCTACAGGCTAAACATGTATGTGATGCAAAGACATACAAGTAGGCAAAAATCCATATACATAAAACAGCATTTAAAAAAAATAATAAAACATTTTATGGTTATTACTTCTTTTAAAAACAGCGTTGAATTTTTAAAAATGAAAAAAGGATGAAGCAATAAATGAAGTTGGTCTTACAAAAAAAGCACACTCACTCCTAAAGGCATTTGCCAAGAGGAGAGGTGAGTTAAAACTGCAATGGGTGGCTTCTAAGAACACTAGCTTGGCAGAAGCCTGAGATCAGACATTTTAATTTGAATGAAAACGCCTCTCACATGGTTTCGTTTTTCTTTTTAAGTGGCATTTGGGAAAATTTAACATAGATGGAGAACACAAAATATGCAAGAACCTGAAGTGACAGCCCCTTCTCTTTGGAACCGGAGAACCTGCTCTCAGCTGCGCAGTGGACAGTCAGAAGAGTCTTCAAAAAGCAGAAGGTCCATGGGGCGCAGCAATAGCAGCTATTCTGTTCCTTCAGTTAAAGTCACCATTTTTCTTTTCCTTGTAACAGTGTTTCATACATCCTATACTCAAATTTACTATATAGTGAAGGATGATTGTGAACTTCTGATCTTCCAGTCTCTAGTTCCCAACTGCTGGGATTACAGGTGTACACCATCATACCCAGTTTATGCAGTACTGAGGATCAAACCCAGACCTTCATACACCCTAGGCAAGCATTCTGACAATTGAGCCACACCCCTACCCCTTCAATCTGCTAGCTGGGCACCAAACCCAGGACATTGTGTTTGCTAGGCACTGAGCTCAGGCTTCTCCTCAAAACCCTTTTAATGCTACCCCCTCAAATTTCCCTATAAACTCAGACCACAAAATTTAAAGTTAAAATTACATCTGTAACCAATGAACTTTTGATTACTCGATTATTAAGTGCACAGGAAAAGCAGAAAGGCAGTCCTAAGACAAGAAGGGAAGAAAAGAGGATTTGCTCAGGAATCCACAGAGAAAAGCCAACAAAGAGTGGCTCTGCACTGGTTTTTTAGGGTTAGCATAGTAGAGCACAAAATACTTGAGTCATTAGCAGTGTTCAGAGTACCTGTGAGTCAGGACCACCAGAAGGAGCCACCTCTGCCACCTCTCAACTTTCTATTTCATGCCACTCTGGATCCAGTGCTGACCAAGGTATTCTGACTGCTCCTGAACCCACTTTTACCTCCAGCCCAGACAGTAGGATTGCTCTATCCTAAAGAACCTATTTTTCCAAAGCAGAGGTGCCTTTCACATTAGTTTATATAGGAAAGGTTCAATCCTTAACAATCTGCTTGCTTACAGTAAGCAGCTATTGGAGGCCTAATAGGTTCCTGGCACTTAGTTTGTAGGCTCCTTTTGATTGTGTTCATCCAGAGCCGGGTCATGCAAACTAGCATTCCAAATAGTCTAGCCACTGCTAAGCCTGGCCATGCCAGAAGGTGGCCTGCTGGGTTCTGAGCCAGTCGTCCTATGTGCCTGGCTTTGGCCTTTACTCCATGTCACATGCTCATGTACAATACCACTCATTATCATCATCTGCACGTTTGATAACCAGGACCAAAGGAGGACTAATTAAAGGAAGTGAGAGGTCCAGGTAGCACCATGTCAGCCCTGTGACCAACATGGCACACAGTCAGTGGCCCAGAGCAGTCAAGCCTGGACCTTTATATCAGCACACCCTGCCAGCCCTTCCTGACCTCTCTGAACACTCACAAGTATTCAAGCAGAAACTACCACAATACTAGCACAGAACAACTTTGCAGTTTGAAAAGTGAGGAAGGTCTTCTCAGAGCAGGCTTTCATCATGCAACCTCTGGGAGTTTAAGACAAGAGTACAGAATCTACTCATTTGGGGTTACCCACAGGCCTGCAGGCAATACCCTCAGTTGCTCTTCAGACAGAAGCTGGAGAGATTCTCAGAACTACACCTGGGCTCTGTACTCTAAAGAGCAGGGAAAGCAGGTTGATTTGGGATGAAAAAGCTTACAGATCTTGAATTTTTGAACACTTATTGCTCTGCCTCCTGGATCAACAAATTCCTTGAAGTCTAGCACCACCAAAGTACCTGGGAATCAGCTCATCTTTCTACAAAAGATTCTCTGAAACGGCTTCTTTCTTTATGAAAGTAAACTGACTCAACTGTCCTCTTCTGCATAAGGAACACAATTTAGGAGAGGTAGGGCCATGCCTCAGTTGACAACAGCATCCCACTGGGTGCATAAGAGTATAATCTTTGTTTTCCACTCTTTTATTTATTGTTAGTTAACACAGCCATATGGACTGAGGTAAAAATTACAGTCAAGGGCCAATGGGAAGAGGCTGTAGTGGCAAAGAGCCTGGGGCTGAGGGGAGCCCCCCATAGCTTGTCAGGTAAAGGCCCAACACCCCACACTGTTGCCAACTTAGAGAAACTAGCACATCCCTTTAGTGCCAATTAGATGCTCCCCTCCTAAGTTTGCCTTAGCACATTCTTGTTTTTGTTCATTTGGCCACTAGCCTCAGAGATACCTTCAAGACTAAGATTCTTTTTAAACCAGTGGGACAAAGTTCATCCTCTTCCTCTCCCAAAAGATCAATTTAAATAGTCACAGTTATTGTTGATTATTATTGTTGTTGTTATTTTACAGCTACACCGTCTGACCAAACACATGTAATCTTCAAGCCACTTCTCAGAAGCTTTATTTCAGAAATTAAACAACCAACTTTACCTGCCAATGATGTCCATTGATTCAAAGATGATATTGAAACAAGAAAGCAACCACGTCTGAAAGGAGCAGGCAATGAGTGGCCACAGCACTGACCTACAAACTTCCCTATACTTGTTTATTATCCTGATTCATAAAAAATATAGATCTCATGAACAGAGCCAGGTCCTCCAGAGCACACATGTGTGCAGTGGTATCTCTGTGTTCAAAGCTCAAACTGACTTCCTAGTTTTAAATATGAAAATCCAGTTACGCTGACACTACAAACAACTGCACACCCCAACCACACAAACACACACAGGAGGAACTGAGAACAGTAACACCAAATGCTACCCATGGATCCCACAGACGCTCACTCCCTGGGTGTTGCTCCTGAAGTTTGGAAGTATGTGACAAGAAGACAAAATGCTCCCAGGATCATCTCTTCTGGGTACCTGGAGTGTGTGTCCCACAAGAAACAGCCAAGCTCCAAGTCTCTGCTTCAGATAGACCTGCGTATGGGGTTAGCATCCTTCCTGGACACACAGCCCAAGCATATCTGTGTTCCTTTTCCAGAAATACAGATAAAGTTTCTTGTCTTGATCCACAGTGTCCTCATCCCCTAATGCCTTTTCTGTTAGACACACAACATGCCCATGAGAATCTCAGAAATGCAGGAAGGGCAGAGAAAGAGGAGGAACACAAGCCCAGGCAGACAGGGAGAAGAAAGCCTTGTCCTTCAGAACAATTTAAAAAGACATCCCCCAACCTGCTTTTTCTGCAAAGAGAGCCTTCTTAGAAATCCTCTCTGCTCTAGTCCTTCCCTCTGTCCAAGGGGAAAAGCTAAGCCCTGAGTATCTGCCTTTGTCAGCAAAAGAACATAACATTGACTTACCTTTCCCCACAGCTATTGTCTGTCCTCTTTCAAAATGACATCACGGAAAGCAATCATGAAATTTACATGGGGGGGGGGGGGGGGGGGGGGGGGGGGGAAGGCAGCTGCCTCCCTCACCGCAGTCACGTGTGGGGAAGCCTGTGTGTGGGTTTCAATTAAATATCTTCTCCCCTCAGTGTGCGAACTCCTAAGCCAGCTAAAGGCGATGTCTCATTTACTTAATGACCGCTCTCATTAGCAGCGGTGGCACGGGCTGGCGGAGGAGGCTCCTTTGTAAATACGCTACCCATGAACCCTTGGGGCTCCAATATATCTGTTTACTCTCTGAGGTGAAATAAATTTACAGTATAACATCAGAAAGATGGATCTGCCAAATTAAAGGTGAGAGGTGCTCCAAACCAATAGATTTCCTGTTTACTGTTCTGAGCCTCACCAAAGAATGTGCCCATATCTGCCTAAATATATCTATAATCAATATACAGCATGATTGGGTTTTATCAAATGTAAAACACACAAAAGAGCAAGAAGCATTATGCCAACCAGGCTCACTCCCCTCTTCTTTTTCTGCCAGTGGTTCAGTCCAATAATTCCTAATAGCAGCGACCGGAATGACAGATGCCCTGGGTTAGCATGGCTCTGGCGAAAGTGCTTTACAATATTTATTGGTGGTTAGGAATACAACCTCCCATCATAAAAAATGGATTGCAGAATTTATTTCTCAAATGAACTAAAAGTATTATATGGGCTCATCTTCATATGGAAGTACCAGGAATTAGGGTGGAATTTTTTTTTTCAGGAATGATACTTAAGGCCAAAGATTGAAACAGTAAAGTATACTCACAAGGAACAGAGCAGAAAATATTTTTTTTAATGTTACACTTTCCCTTTTTGTTTTAATGTTTTGATACTGAAGGTCTCCCAAAGAGTACTAAAAAAAAAAAATCTCTAAGCACTGCTATCCTGACCCTAGAAACATAAATTTACTGTCTGCAAGGAGCGATCCCAAAAACACCAAGAAGAAAAGTCTCTGGGACACACACCCTAGAAATACAACCTGCCTATCAACTTCCTAATCTGTAAATTCTCGGTTTTTCTCTAATTTACAAAGCTGAACACAGGAACGACCTTAAGAGAAACCCAGGGTACTCTTGTTTGTTCCCCCAAAACTCATCCTCATACTGACAAATCAGAATTGGAAATTGCACTGGAAAACACAAAAATGAAAACCAAATTAAGATCCTGAGAAGACACTACTGCCACATCCAGAAAACAGAACATGCACAGCACAAAGGTTATTTCAGGTTTTAATAGAAAACAAATAATGTTTCCTGGCAAGGAATTGTTGTACAGAAATACAATGTCCTGCTTGATTATCATAGATAGGCTTGGGCCACCAGAAGTCTGAATAAGATAGAGCAAGTATGCTAGCTTTTGCAAGGAGAACAGGTTGTAAGGACCTTGTGGAATGTAAGCAGAAGCCTCTCCTTCATGAACAATTATTTCTAACACGTAGTTCATTCTCTATATATTATACATAAAACAAGGAGCTTTGTTCCAAAATGCAAGTTAAGTATGTTATTTCTTACACATGCAAGTAAAATACAAAATTCATATGGGGCATTTATTTAGATCAAGCAAAAATGAAACAAATGCAAGCCTGCAGTGGTCAAACAAGCTGAAATATTAATTAGTCCAGGGAGAACATTTGAGAGTCCTACAATGATTGCCCACCATTTTCCTATTCTTCCGTGAACTCCTATCCATTAGCATAAAAGGACACATTCAGCTGAGAGCACCCCTCAAAATCCACCTCTATCTCCTCTGAACATGCTGTCAGAGCTGGATATTTTACATCCTAAACCTTTAGCATTCAGAAATTCTATTAGAGCCTTATCGGCAGAATGCAGGCTCGGGGTGGCACTGTGTGCCATTGTTATATGAAGAACGTGGGATAGAAGGGAGCCTTCTCTGCTGTGTTGAATTAACCTTACTACCCAGCTGTATTGAAGGCTCCAGGAAAGCCATTTAATTCAGATGCATGATAATCAAACTTAAGAAATAACACAAAACAGAGAAGACAAAAGGGAGAAGCCAATATGTGCAACAAAAAATCTTTGTGGGGCATCATTATTTTCTGAGGGAATGGAAAGTGTTTTTGCACAAACCTCAGTCTGTCAGCATCTCCTATCCCTTCGAGCAGCCACAAGCTTCGAGAGTTTTAGCTCAGTGGACTAGAATATGCTCCAAATCCTGCCTGGGGCTGCACTTTGAATATGCAAGGAAATCGCAAATCAGTAGCCAGGGAGAGCCCAGGACTGGCAACCTATCTGGTAAGTTAGAGATGTAGAGGGTTCTCAAGCTGGTTTGAGGAGTAAAGATTCAAGATCTTTGTCTAACCCTGTTGATGAACAAAGCAGGGGTGCCAGGAAAAAAAAAGCAGAGTGGAGAATTTCTCCAGCCAACTCTGAGGTTTGATCATCTCCCTTCGACCCTGAAAGGAGTTGAGCGAGAGTGGAGGCGTGCCGCAGACTGATCAGCACTCTGGACAGCGCTCCCTTCACTCCACACCCCCACACCCCCACCCCCACGGAGCTGGCCTTTGTTCTCTAATCTCCAAAGCCAGTATGCACTAGGTCCCCAGTTGCCAGTTCGCCTAGCAAGGCAAAGCAATTCCAAAAGTGTATACTAGCAACTCAAACAGCTCCTGCTTGTGACAACAGCAAGGTATAATTTTAAAACTTTTTTCCCTTATATAAGATAAAATCTTGTCAGAATTTTTAAGACTCATAAAACATTTTTTTCAATAGCGTGCTGTTCCTTTAAGCTTTATTTCATAAAAATCTGAAGACAGGTTGCACGTGCCTTTTTAAGTTTGGGAAGATCTACAGGTAAACAATTTCTGTTGGGTTGGTGGGTCCACAGACTTTTAAGGGGAGGAAGCGGAGAGATTTGAAAAGCCAAGCTATGACTGCTGCCGGCTCACTCGGAAAGTGCTTTGTGTGCACTGGGAGAGCAGACTTAATTGTTGCTTAACTGGTAGGATCATTTCAAATAAGGTGTAATTACTTGTGCAAATCCGCACACAGACATTCCAAGTGTCAGTTCATTTGCTTCATAAAAACTCTTTCAAGTAATTTTGTTCTAAACTTTCTGCATCTGTAATTGGCACCACCTTCTCCAGTGACCAGCTGGGGGTGAGGTTTTCTTGTTTCCTTCTGAAAGCTTCCCGCAGATGGGCGCCTGCCTTAATGCTGCCGGCGACAATTAGGGCGTTGTGTGCGCAGCCGAGATGGTCAGCATTAATATTGTATAGAACAGCTGAGGGCTGGGGGGCGCTGCCCCAGGCAGGCCCTGGCAGATGGAGCAAACAAAACCAGGAGCCACTTTACCCACACTCCAGGCTGACTTTGTGTGCTTGTCTCACACTCGCAAACATTTGGCAACCAGTTTATGAGACTCTCACACACACATGCACACTCATGCCTTGCAACTATGAGTGTGATTAGGGTGTATCTAACAGAAGAAGACACAAGACCAGTGTAGATGTTCCCATTCACACAAAGACATGAAAAGTCACAGTCCACCTCCACTTTCCCAGCCTCCTGGGTCAGGGGCTGCTAATATCTCTCCCTCAGTTGGCCAGCCAGCAGTCCTGAAGAGAAACAAAGATACTAGCAGACCCATTACCCACCATCCACCCGACTTCCAACCATGGGTAAGCTGTGAGGCTTTCACAGGGTTCTGTGCTGTCAGCACTTCTGCCGAAAGGGACCCAAGATGTCCCCAGGGTCTCTGGCTGGCATTCAAGAGGAGTACATGTCTATCACTTTCTCAGCCTAGAAAAGAACACTGAGCACTGTCAGGGCATCCTGGCAAAACTAGGAACAGCCTGGGGAGGGGTGCAAGGGACTGGGGATGGTACGCACCCAGGAAGCTCCCGCAGAGCGTCATCCTGGCCAGATGAATGAACCTCTTCTCTGGAGCCTGGATACAAGTCACTTCATGCTGGAAAAAGTTGCTGCACAAACTTCTGTGTCCCAGGACCCTGGGAGCACAGACCACAACCAGCCAATCAAGACAGAGCACATAATCACAAATTGATGCCGGCTGCCTGCCAATGAGGCTCCCTTCCACACACAATGGGCCTCAGGCCCAAACAATGGACCCCGCCTGCAGGGCCAAAGCAGGGGAGTAGGAGAAGCAGAGATAGCCCCTCCCTATACTATAGATGAACAGCGAAGGAGGAGATGTGGCTAGAATTGGGCTGTCACACTAGATCAAGCCTGCAGCCTGGTGGGAACAGTCAGCAAATGGGAGGGAGAACAGGCCTTTTCAGGGATGAGTCCTCTACATTACCCTAAGTACAGGGTAGCCTACTGAGGCCCTTTTGAGTAACCAACTTGGACACTACAGGTACTCTCTGAGCTCCCCAATACTGAGGAAGCAACTATCCAGGTAGGCACCAGGGTGATAGCCCTAAGCTCTTGTCTCCCAGTTTATGACTAAGCCCAATCCGGTCACTTCCATTCAGGAGCAGTGTCTATAAGGGTGAGGCAAGAGGGCTGTTAGAGCTCTGTGAGAGGCGTATGCAGAGTGAGCCTGCTCCTCATACCCTGGGATCTCTAACAAACGTAATGCCCACATCCAAAATGAAGAAAAATGGGCAGGCAGTAGACAATCAGGAGTGGCCCAGGGAGGCAGGAGGCAATGATCTCACTCAAGTTGGCAGATGTTCTAGGGGATGGGCCAAGCTATCAAGGGATCTGGGGCACTAAGGTTAAGAGAGGGCCACATGGGATCATAGGGTTTCTGAGTGGTGCCATGAGTTGAACAGGGCAGAAGTCTATGGCTTTTTATGAATGCCGGAATGCCTATTAGTCGCAGAGAGATTATGACAACCTAGGCAAGGGCCACATGTATGAGTCTGGAGTAGAAGTAGGACTGTAAACAAAGGTGAGTTGTGTCTCTCAGAGAAGAGTGAGTGATGAGTGCTGAAACTGGTTGAGGTGCCAGGAAGGAGAAGAGAAGAGGTGGGATCAGGGAGAATAGAAGGCATGTAGAAAGGGGGAGCAGGGAGGACATTAGAAGCAGGGAAGAAATGAGGAACATGGTGAGTAGAGGGAGAAGGAAAGAAATTGAGGTAATGGATATGTGAGTCAAGAGGAGACATAAGGGTTGGGAACAGTGGGAGCAGGTGAGAAACTGGAATACAAGGGAGTAGGGCAAGGGAGAAGAGAGAAAATTGAGAGCTGAGATAAAATAAGAAGTGGGGAACAGGGAGGGAGTGGAGAACAAAGGTAAAATGGGGGAACCGGGGAGGGGGGACAAGAGCAGCTGAAGGTTATAGGGAACTGGAGCAGAAGTGAGAGTAGGAGAAGGTGGGGGACAGCTACAGGTGCTGTGATGGACAGTCAGGCCTCCACTTTCTGTCTGTCCCTAGCTATGGTTGTATATCTTCTTAGATGAAGTGATCTTGAACAGGTTATCAATGTCTGTGGGACTCAGTTTTCTTATGAGTCAAAGAAAGATCCAGGAACACTACACAGGGCCAGAACATGTTGGCACTGCTTCACTGAATATAGTCACTGTCCCTTCCCCCCTTCCCACTTCAAGAGTCTACAACCCAGCAGCCCCTTCTGCATCATGACCTCCCCCCCCCATGCCTGAATTTAAAAGGCCCATTTGTTCCATCTGACTGAAACACCCACCCTGAAGGACATTAGCAGAAATCGAGGAGACACTTCTGGAGTGCTGCTTCCTTTTAATAGACCCTAGGCTGAAAACTTGGGCATGTTTTGAATTAGCAAGACAGATCAATCCTAACTCTGAAAGTTGGCTGATTTAGAAGGCACTCGAGCCCCAGCAGCTAGGTACTGAAGGCAAGCAGTACTTGCCAACACCATGTCAGAGCTCACAATGTGTGTGCCCAAGAGAGTTTAGAAGTATTTATTTGCCCAGGTCACAGTCCTATGTTTAAAGCACAGCTCTGGCTGTTGACAGCAGCTGTTAACCCAGCTTTACTCTGGGCTCTGGCTAGATGCAACATCTGCCTTCCCTGGACTCTCAACCATAAGTAGCAACTGCAACTAATCAAAAGAGAAGTTGACATTATCTGTAATGACATTACCAGCATGCAGCACCACACAATGTCTCTGCTAGCTTATCCTAAGTTCTAAAAGTATTCTAAGAGTCTCTAAAAAGGTACCCCTAGCACACACTCTGGGTCTCTCTGCTCTGACCCCTGGGCTCATCACCATGATCCAGAACTTTAGAGCTCCCAGATCATCTATACAACCAGAGCATAGGAGCCAAGATTTCTGCCATGCCTAAGTCTCAGCTTGATCTGCTTAAGATCTCAGGATTCTAGAGCCAGGACTCCATCCACTGCTAACCTACTGCTCTGATATGGGCAGAATAGAGCCTGGGGAAAACTATCCTGCAGAATTGGCAGAGGCAAGGAAGGTCAACTGAGTGACTGCCAGCCAGTGCTCTAAGCAAATTGGTCTGCAGTGCAGAAGTATCTCCAATCAGAAGCCCTCAAGCTCCCAAGAAATCCAAATTCAGCATCCTAACAGCAGATGTTATAGCAGCCCAGGCCTAGGAAGCACTACTGAAAGGGAGGTGAAGAGAGCTACCCTTGTAGCATGAACTATATAAATCAGACCTCAGGTAGGATTGGAATCAATTCCAGAGACTTCCTTCCAGTCTATCTCCTATGTGTCAAGCTAGAATAGGGTGTAAGGGAACTCAGAGTGACTTGCAGTGAAAAGCAGTTCAACCAGATGCCCAGTTCAGCTCATTTCAGGCATCCAAGTGAATGAGTAGGAGCCTGTTGGCCTAGGACACTCTGCTTATTCTAGGGGAGGGGTATTAACTAAACCCACAGGGGGGATAAAGGGGTTGTGTGGCTAGAAGGGAAAACACATTCAGTGGACTGTTCACTTGGGCTCAGAGCAAAGAGCCTAGGCATGAGCTAAGGAGACTCTACCCAGGGTATGAGCAGACCCAAGGAAGCCAGACACAGTGCCCTTAAGTCCCCATTACTAGCCATACTGGGGCTGGGGAGGGAGAAACAGATATGCTCAAAATCAAATTATGGAACATAAGGGATAGCCTCCTGACCCCTTGTTCCAGAAGCAGCCCCTTAAGGCCTTCCTTACCAGAACATAAAGAGACTAAAAAGCAAAGAGCAACTGACAACACTGGAAAGATGGGAGGTGAACAGAGACAAGGACCAGATTCATAGCCATGGCTGCAAGGGTGATAGATAAAAAGATGATACGGACCAAGGAAGGAAGGGCAGAGAAAGACCCAGGACAAAGGTCAAAACTCAGTAGACTCAGGAACAGAGAAAAGTGGGGTGAAGCTTTGAAGGAGACAGATATGTAGATTTACACACATTCATAAAGACTTGTCAGAAACCTACTCAAGAACAGCAAGAAAAGTGAGCAGCTGCTGGGCTCCCCACTGACATTACCTTCCACCCTGCAGGGGTCATACTGCTTCTATGTGCATGTGCTTGTGCATGCACACTCATGTGAGCTTAGGGATGCCCTGCTCCAGGCTCTGTTTAAGTGGCTTTGGAATTGTGTTGCCAGAACAGATGGCCTCAGAGATAAAGCAGCCAGGCAGCCGGACAGAGAGCAAGCTGTGGGCGGTTGCCATGGCAAGCTGGGCTAGCTAAGTCTGCTTGTTAGCAAAGAGCGAATCCAATAGAAGTCACGACAAATGAATGCATGGAGCAGGGAAGTACCTGAATAACCCCTGAAGTCTGATACCTCGGCAGGGCTAAGGTACAAGGGAAACAGCAATCAACTCCATGTTGGGAGATAGGCTGAAATATAACTCAGTTGGTAAAGTACTGGCCTGACAACAACAAACTCTTGGATTTCATTCTCAACATCTCATAAAACTGGGTGTGGTGGCACACACTTGTAATCTAAGAACTAGGGATGTAGAAGCCAAAGAACCAGAAGTTCAAGTTCATACTCAACTACATAGTGCATTTGAGCCCACTCCTGTGACTAAACATTCAAATATATAAGCCTATGGGGTGATTCTTTTTCCCCCTAACTTTTTATTGATTCTTTGTGAATTTCACATCATGCACCCCAGTCCCACCATCTCTCCATCCCTTCATATCCACCCTCTGCCCTTCAACCTTCCCTTCCCCACAAAATTAAAAACACATAAACAAAAGATATACAAAACAAGTACAGAAAGCATCTCATGGTAGAAGCTATATTGTGTCACAGTGTGTCCCAGGCAAGGTGCAGAGCTTCAGCCAATGAGGGGCAGGGTCAACTCATCTGCTCTCATGACCCAGGAGTGGAGGAGGGCAGCTCTCCTAACTGCATCACGTGGCAAGGAGCAAGGGGGCAAAGTGCATCACCCCTCGTGCATGGGGGCCATTCTTATTCAAACCACCACACATGCATACTATATATTCACACATAGAAATATATATATACTTACATACGTATGTGGTATAAATATGCACATAAATATACATGGCAAACATTATATATATATATAAATATATATATATATCTATCACATATGCATATCATTAATTTTCTTGGGGAAACAAAAAAACATCTATTCACCCCAGAGAGATCACTAACAGACCAAAGAAATGGATCCATACAAGTCCAGCCTGGCAAACCAATGAGTTTATGGCGTTTACTTACAGTAACTCAAAAGCAGTTATATTACCAGGAAGTCCCCAGGCACCTTATAGGCAGCTACATCATTAAAGATTCTTGTATAGAATCTCATGTAGGTGATCAAAACTGCTCTGTTCAAGATGGTAATAGTCATGTTCAGCTCAGAGGAAACAGGCGCACGCACGCGCGCGCGCACACACACACACACACACACACACACACACACACACACATGAGCCCTGGGCTTGCTGCAGGAGGCTGGGCCTGATGACTGCATACAGTAATAGAATAGTGCATTGGATGTGCTGGAAGCTTACAGAAGGAACCATGTTAGAATGTAGTTCATTAGGATTCTCAAGTCAAAAATTTTGCATTACCCTCACTACCTGTCCTTGTTGTTTTCCACCAACCAAGGTCAAGTTTCAGCTTTGATGCTCAACCTTTGCCCTCCCACCACCGGACATTTTTATATGGCCTTCCCATTAAATGTCTCTGACACCTATTCCCCCCATTCAGTGTGGGAGGACAGACAGATACACTGTGTCAATCAGTTTGTTAGTAGCTTCTACATATAGGTTCCATAAAGAACATAAAATTACCCCACCAAGAACGGTGTGTATCTCCAGCCTCCTGCATTTTGTTTATCCATGCCCCCCCCCCTTAGGGATCTTGGTGCTTCTGGAATAACAGTGTGAATCTGCTTAACATGAGACATAGAGGCCCCATCCTTCTATGGAGTTTTCACCCACATTTGTTATGTGAATCATTGGTGTTTCAGTGTCATCAAAAAGAATACACATGATGAGATACAGGGTCCCCTTCACTTCCTATCCTGAACCATGCCCAAAGCCTTTGGATCCTATTCTGAAAGTCATCACTAAGCTAGAATTTGTGCTTGAAATGGCAACAATATCATCCTATGTCCCTTTCTTCAGAAACAGGAACTGGCTTAGGACACCCTCATCCCAGGAGCATTTGCATGTGTGTCATTTAGCCCCCTCTGAGCTTCCTAGGACACAAGGCAATCACAAACTTGCTTATCCGTGTGGGGGATGTTGTAAGCCCTGGAGTGGGAACACAGACTTGAGCAAGAACCCTACTACAGCTGCCAGAGACCCCTTCTTCTGGAGACCCCACCTGACCAAGAAAGCAGGACCCCTACCAGGAATTAGCCACCACAGGGGCTCTATAGGCAGTTCCTAGGGCCTATCCAAGTAGGCAGGATCCCACAAATCACAATAAGTCATCAGAGTTAGTTCTCAGTGGAGGTGCAGAGATAAACATTTGAGGTTCATTTGGACCATGCCTGGCTCTTTACCACCACCCTGATCCTGCCCTGCCCAGTCACTTAACCTTATGACCAGAGGCATAATAGAAATCCCCTGGACACTGATAAGTCTGTGTGGACTCAGGCCACTAGAAGCCTGACTCTGGGGAAGGCAGAAATGGACAGTGAGTTTGAAAGGATACCTCAGTCAAATCTTATATGAGCCTGAGCCCAATATGCCAAGCTCAGAGGATGACCTACTGTATGTGTTGTTGGGGCTTAGATATGAAGCTTGCCCCCTAAAGGTGTACTGAAAGCTGGGTCCTTAATACACACAGTGTTCAGAGGTAAGGCTTTGGGGAAGTGGGATCTTGAGGGTTCTGCCTCATCAACAAAATTAATTCATTAAAGAATTCAAAATCTGAACAGATTACAGGATTGTTGTGGAACTGTGAAATATGGTGTCTATTTTGGAAAAAATAGGTCCCTGAAAGCATGCCTGTAAAAGTATGTCTTGTTCCTAGACTCCTTTCTATCTGCCATAACATGAGTTGCTCTGTTCACCACATGCTCTCCATCATGAAAATGGAGCTCATTGACAAGGCTACAGGAACCAGAATGAGCCAACCATGAATGGAAACTCCTTTATTTTTATTGTTACTTTGTCACAATAACAAAAAGTTTAACTGGCGTGTGTGCGTGCGCGCGCGCGCGCACACACACACACACACACACCATTAAGCCCCTACACCCCATTCTCAAATTCCATAGAATCTAAACCAAATAATAATACGTGGACATTGCCCTAGTTAGCATTAACTGTCAGCTTGGCACAGTCTAGATTCACCTGGGAAAAAACTCAATTGAGCAATTGTCTTTATCATGGGCACGTCTTTGAGAGATTGTCTTGATTGTTAACTGATGCTGGCAGTTCTAATCCACTGTAGGTGGCATCATTCCATGGGAAAGTAGTCAGGACTACATAAGAAAGATAGCTAAGCATGAGCCTGCAAGTGAATCAGCAAGCAGCCTTCCTCCATGGTTTCTGTTTCAAGCTCCTGCTTGAGTTCCTGCCTTGACTTCCCTCAATGGTGGAATGTAAATTTAAATATAAACCTTCCTTCCTTGAGTTGTTTTTGGTCAGAGTATTTTATCACAACAACAGAAAGTGAAGTTTAACAGTAACCATACAGCAGCTTCTACTCTTCATATACACAGGGTGTTGCTATCTCTTTATCACTTCAGCAAATTGGAGCTGAACCCAGGTCAATGACCAAATAGTTGAGGCCAGAAAAGAATTATAATTGGATTCCAGGTCTTCTGCCTCTGAAGAGTGCTCCCTTATCTACTAGACTTCACAGCTCATAGCAGGAACCCACAGACGGAAAAAAAGACAGGAGTCACCAGACTAACCCCAACCCATTCTCAACTGCAGAGACAGAACTACCCAATGGAGTTGTTGGTGAGCATGTGCCTGCCTTCACATCTGTGTGCAGCTGTGCAGTACTTATACACTACTAAGTGTGTACATGGATGAACAGGCTGAGGAAGCTTGGAGCTCAAGCCTAGTAGCTTTCATACCAAGATAACCCTTAGGCAAACCTTGACCAGATGCCCCCTCTTGAAAATACATCCACTCATCAGCAACCACCATTGACCCCACCAAACCTTCCAATCACCATCTTCTTAACCCTGGAATTATCAGACTGCCATAAATCTCCTTCCTCCAGTCATGAGGGCTTTCTTAAAGCAGCCAAGTCCTAAATGGGAAGATCTTGGCATATGCCTTTAATCCCAACACTCAGTAGGTAGAGGAAGGTAAATCTCTAAGACCAGCCTGGTCTACAAAGTGAGTTTCAGGACAGTCAGAGCTACATGGAGGAACCTTATCTCAAAAATCAAAAACAAACAAAAGTGACCAAATCCTGCCCATAGACTAGGGTGCTTAGGCTATTTGTTTCCATGAGCCTTTGCATAGAATGGCCTGAGCCACAACTCTTACTCCTGCTATTTCAAGAGAGATCTCAATTCAAGCATCCTTCCTGCAAGAGCCCTTTCAGGCCATGCCTGAATGTGTGTTCTTTGTGCCTCATAGTGTCTCTCACCTTTCTTCTGTAACATAAAACCAATCTGATGAGGTATGCTGAAGCCCTCATCAGAGTCAGCATAAGTCTAGAAGAATGAGGAGGTTAGGCTGACCAAGCCTCCAGTCCCAGGAGAGCCAGGAAGAAAACTTGACTAGCTATCTCCAGTATGAAGCATTACCCAGATCTTGTATAGGTAGGTGTGTTTCATACTTCATGCTCTGAACTGAACCATGTAACTATCCCTGTGTCAGGAGACCAATGCCTGTTTTCCCTAGCATCAGTGGGATCAGTGGGATAACCCTGATCCACTGATTCCACTAGATCAGTGGGATAACCCTGAGACTGATTTATATTCTATGGTAGAGATATGAGCATAGACATCGTTAAGACTCCCTAGCTAGGTCCCAGATCCTCCCACTGATACTTTGGCATCCCTGCAACCATCCCATAGTGGGGACTGTGCCCTATCAGGCCAACTTACTTAAGGACAAAAGGCCCCATATTTACTCTCTACCTCCAGAACACTACTCCCTCCTTCCTTCTAATCATCTCCTCCCCAGTGATGGTCTATTAAGCTACCCCTTTGAAAGCTCTTTCTAGATCTTCTGGTGGCCCTGGTCATAGTTAGAATTGTGTAAGTCAAAGTACCAACATCTGTGCTGTCTAGTTATATGTCAACCTGACACAAACTAGCATCATCTGAGAAGAGGAAACAATTGATAAAATGTCTCCATAAGATAGGGCTGTAGACAGGCCTGTAAGGCATTTTCTTAATTAGTGATTAATGGGGGGTGGGGGGAGACTCATTGTGAATGGTGCCACCCCTGAACTGGTGGAACTAGGATGTATAAGAAAGCAGGCTGAAACCATCAGAGGCTCCCTCCAGCAGCTGATGGGAGCATATGCAGAGACTCACAGCCAAACATTAGGAGGAGAGAGAGCCCAAATTGGAGATCTCCATTAGGTCCCTCCCCTCAGAGCTCAGAGAGCCCCTCAGACGGTGGAAGAACTGTAGGAGCCAGAGGGGTTGAGGACACCAGGAGAACACATCTCACAGAATCAACTAAGCAGGGCTCGCAGGGACTGACAGAGACCGAAGCAACAATCATGAAGCTTACACAAGTCTGTGCTAGGTCCTCTGCATATACGTTATGGTTGTCAGTTTGGTGATTTTGTGGGACTCCTAACAGTGGGAGTGGGGAAGCCTCTGGCTCTTTCACCTGCTCTTGGGACCCTTTTCCTCCTATTTGGTTGCCTCCCCGAGCCATGATATGAGGGTCTGTGCTTAGTCTTATAGTAACTTGCTATGCTGTGTTCAGTTGATATCCCTGGGGCACCTGATCTTTTCTGAAAAGAAATGGGGGAGTGGATCTGGGGGAGAGAAGCTGGGGAGGAACTGGAAGGAGTGGAGGGAGGGAAACTACGTTCAAGATGTATTGTATGAGAGAAATTTCTTGAAAATAGAAAAAAAGAAAGCAGATTGATTAAGGTTGATGAAGAACAAGCCAGTAAGCAGCAATATTCCATAGACTCTACACCAGCTCCATTCTCCAGGTTCTGCTCAGTTTGATTTCCTGCCTTGGCTTCCCTCAAAGGACTGTGACTCTGGATATGTAGGCCAAATAAACCCTTTCATTTCCAAGTTGCTTTTGGTCATGGTTGTTTCATCACTGCAGAAGTAACCCCTACTAAGAAATCATCTCTCCATCATTGGAACAAATGAGTGGCTAAATCAAAACTGCTCTAGTGCCTCTCTCATGGCCTCAGAAAATTTTGGACAAGATCAAAGGAAGGATGTTAAAAGCAGCACTGAACTCTTCATAAACGAAGGAGACGTTATGTGGTAGGAGTGTCTCTAAATAGACTCAGGAAACAGATCTTTGAAAGTCTAGAAAAGTAAAGAGAGGCCATCCAGAAGACAAAGTCCCTCACAAAGAGCTTCTTTGCAGAAGAAGAATTGTGCACCTGCCCAGCACCTATGTAAGAAACTACCAGAAACCTTCCCTACAGAACAACCCAAGGGGCACTCGAGGAGAAACCCAGGGGCTAGGGTAGGATCTCCAGCCCTCAGGCTGGAAATGATACAGAGCAAGATCTGGCTCAGAGGCCTGAGAGTGGGCAGCAGAGGCTGGGTCTCATCATACTTTCTCAGGCATCCTCAGAAGAACAGGTCCTCACAACACTATATGTGCTAGGGTTAATTAGGGTGCCTGGAGGCCACAGAACCAAGGGTTAGGCTGTGCACTATTCAGCACTCCAAACTTGTACCTGGTACTCTCACTGGTAGTTACAACCAACATCTACCCCTTGCTTCCTCCTCTGAGCTGCCCTAAGTCCAAGTCTCAGGTAGAAGCTGGCATACACCCCTGGTCCCTCTCAACTCTCCTAGTCCCAGGACCCTGTCTTTGGGCACCTTTCCTGAACTGCCTCATAGATCCCTGTGGTGGTTTGAATAGATACGGCCCCCATAGATTTATGTGTTTGATTGGCTGGCCATAGGGAGTGGCACTATTAGGAGGTGTGGCGTTATTGGAGGAAGTGTAGCCCTGTTGGAGGAAGTGTGTCACTGTATGGGCGGGGCTTTGAGGTCTTAAATGCTCAAGGTGAAACAGTCTTCTCCTTGCTCCCTGTAGATCAAGAGGTAGAACTCTCAGCTCCTTCTCCAGACCATATCTGCCTGGATGCTGCCGTGCTTCCTACCATGATGATAATGAACTAAACCTCTAAAACTCTAAGCCAGCCCCTAGTAAATGTTTTCCTTTATAAGAGTTGCCTTGGTCATGGTGTCTCTTCACAGCAATAAAACTCAAACTAAGACAAATCCTTAGAGAAGACAAGGCCTTGGAAGTGCCTGGGGGTAGAGAACAAAGTGAGTAGAAATGAGATAGATAAGGGGAAAATCCATGACAGCCCCTTCCAGGATGGAGGGGAACACAGCTGAGGAGGGATATGTGGAGAGATGGGAACATGAGTGTAAGTAGCATCTTTCTGTTCACCACTCCTCTCTAATTGCTTTAAAATTATATAACTTGAACTGAAGAGAGGGAGGATTTCAGCTGGCCATCCCCAACCCAATCAAAAGCCAAGGCAGAGGGGAATCCTTCTGCCACCTGGGACCTCAACTTGAGTACCTGTGACCTGACCCAGGACCAGCCCAGCTCCCTTCCATATTAGGGTTGAGACTGGTGGACATGCAAAAAGGGGGAAAGCTGGAACCATGGTGTGATAGTTTAAATACTCTTGGCCCATGGGAAGTGGCACTATTAGGAGGTATGGCCTTGTTAAAATAGGTGTGGCCTTGTTGGAGGAAGTGTGTCACTGTGTGGGTGGGCTTTGAGGTCTCCTAGTGCTCAAGCTATGCCCAGTGCATAAGAGAGCCTCCTCCTGGCTGCCTACAGAAGACAGTCTCCTGCCTGCCTTTGGATCAAGATGTAGAACTCTCAGCTCCTTTTCTAGTACCATGTCTGCCTGGACACTGCCATCTTCCCACCATGATGATAATGGACTGAACTTCTGAAACTATAAGCCAGCCCCAATTAAATATTGTCCTTTATAAGAGTTACCTTGGTCATGGTGCCTCTTCACAGCAACGAAACTCTAACTAAGACACATGGTGTATCCGAACATAGGCTGAGACACCATAAAACTGATGTGTGGAGTGAGATAGTGCCCTCAGCCTCTCTTGCACAAATGGAGTCCACATCAGGCCCTACACTTCCCCTCTTAGGGCTCCTGGGCTACAGGCTACTAGTCTTCTGGTCTCAGATACTTTCTACAAAATTCAGCCCCATTGTTACCAGACCCAGGGACCAAGAAGTAATACAGATGCCATGGTCCTGTGTACCTGCAAAATTTCAATGTAATTAAAATCTATTTGTTTCCTACAACTGAGAGATCTATAAAGAAGGCCTAAACCAGATTCTCCCATAGACCTTGTGAGAGGGATGTGTATGAGTCAGCTGCAAACAGAAGTATATCATGGAGTTTTGGTTATCCATTCAAACCTCTAAATCCTCTCTTAATACATATCCTGTAGTGTCTGGAAGTCCCCTTTTCTCTGACATGCTAACTATCCAGAACACTAGACTCAGTCCAAGAGAGGGCTCACCCTGCTTGCATAACCCAAAGAAGCCAGCTCCTTTTAAGCCATCACCAACACAGAGTCCCTTCTGGACACTAGCCTTACACAGTCCTATGATGGACATCTTTTCTGTCAAGCTCTTTAGGCTGCAACAGAGCCTCAGGAAACAGAACTTATCAGCTCCATCCTGGCATGTATCCAAAGCCTTGGGGGCTTCTGGAATTAATTCCATGATATCCACTGTCTCCTACTCACAAGCCCCCAGTCCTGATGTGAGACAGTTCTAATCTATCAGAAAGGTTCTAACAAATACCTGGCTTTAAAAGTAAGGGAGCAGCAGGATGGCCATCCTCTACCCAAGCTCACGCTGCAATGTTGCTGAACTCTCAACCTCCAAGAAACATTTTGGGAGACTGCCTACAGCAAGTGCCAAGAAATGTCCCTGTGCTGAGGATGCCTGTATAAAACTCCAGGAAACTACACAGTCATTATCAAAGTGCTTAGAACCAAGGTCTGGAGCTTTCACCATCCCTAAGGGACCTCCAGAACAGAGAATGGTTCTTACCTTCCCATCTGGACAATGGTGTACCTGAACTCAGACTCCTGGGAACTTGTTGTCACCATACTTTAGTGCTCCAGTGCCTAATATCCAAATATACCCCCAAATCATTACTCACAATCACTCACAGAACAGATTACACATATTCAACATGTGTGCACATATGCATCTGCATACACAAGTATAAACATATGTAGCCAATTACAACCCAAGGTCTCTCCAAGCCAAGTATCACACCAGGCTAACTCTTTCAACTGAAAGGAAGCTTCAGCTAGCAGGTTCTAATGTCTCTCAGCAGCCCTCTACTATAGCTAGCAGAAAACTCCATCAGACACAATCTATGCTAATCTATTGTACACACATAATACAGATAATACATAATACATATTCAACCACTCACACATATACACATATATACACATATTTGATACATCATACACATATATGGTATATGTATCAAATGCACATGCATTTCACTAACACATACATATGTACAGACAAGTACATGCATGCATATATGTTTTACTCCCATACTTACACACCTACATGTACACATTCAAATATTTGTAGGCACATGTACATATTCATGTATGTCTTAGTTTGGGTTTTATTGTTGTAAAGAGACACCACGACCATGGCAATCTTATAAAGGAAAACATTTAATTGGTGCTGGCTTACAGTTTCAGAGGTTTAGTGCATTATTGTCATGATCAGAAACATGGTAGAATGAAGGCAGGCAAGGTACTGGAAGAGCTGATAGTTCTACATCTTGATCCGAAGGCAGAAGAAGAAGACTGTGTCACACTGGGCATAGGAGGCCTCAAAGCCCACCCCCAGAGTGATAAATTTCCTCCAACAAGGCCACACCTCCTACTAGTGTCACTCCCTATGTCCAAGCATTCAAACATATAAATCTAAACATATAAATCTATGGGGCCATTCCTATTCAAAGCACCTCAATATATATGCAAGCATATATACACACACATACATACACTACACACATACAATCATGTCTACATTGTATAAATTTGTACTTATACATGCAAACATATCATACATATACACACATATGAGTGAAAGACACACACCACTCATTCATGTATGTGCACAATTAATGTACAAATATATTTATAGTATACCTGGGTACATACATATACTACTCATCTACATGAGTGCATACACACACACACATAAATGGAACACTGTGCAACACACATACACATGGTGTGATGATTTGTATATGCTCAGCCCAGGGAGTGGCACTATTAGAAGGTGTGGCCCAGTTGGAATAGGTGTGTCACTGTGGGTGTGGGCTTTAAGACCCTCATCCTAGCTGCCTGGAAGCCAGTATTCTGCTAGCAGCCTTAAGATGAAGATGTAGAACTCTCAGCTCTGCCTGCACCATGCCTGCCTGGATGGACTGAACCTCTGAATCTGTAAGCCAGCCCTAATTAAATGTTGTCCTTATAAGAGTGGCCTTGATCAAGGTGTGATATCTACTCACAACAACACATACTTATACATGTACTGCCTGTTCATATCTTTATGTACCATCTATTTGCATACATACATACATACACTGCTGACATACATGCATGTTCATGTACATCAACCTAAATTCATGCCTGCACAAGCGTGTGTTCATTCACACATTACCTAACAAACTAAAGATTGTTTCACGAGAGCAGACATAGTTCAAATGAAAAGATAAGACAAAAGAACAAGAGATTCAGTGAAAACAGGGGCTTGACTGGGAAAGATCTATGGAGGGAGAGGTCTACAGTGCAAGAACCAGAAAACCTGATGTCTGCTTACAGGCTGGGAAGTTAGATTCCGGGAAGGCAGAATTGGTAAGGGAACTGATTTTTTTTTTTCTTTTTTGGCCACTGTTAGGGGTAATTACGGAAATAAGATGAGTAAGTGGATAAAAGAATGTCAGGTGATAAACATCTTTCATGGTCAACTATCACTGGGAGTCAGTCAGGCAAAAAGACAAAAATATTTTAAAAATGAGCTATTTTATTTCTGGAAACCAAATTACTTTAGTTTCAATAATTATCATTGTTAAACCAAAATGTAGAAGCTTCACAAAATGGTGTAGCCATGGCTAACAGCTGCATGTCCTGAAGCCAGTCTGCTACAAGGACATTAGAGAAAAGTGCACAGAGAATGAAGGTTGAAGGTCATAGCTTCTCTCATGAAATTTCCTTCTTGTAGAGTAATGGGTGGGAAGACAACAAACAAATGGGGAATGGGGACAGTACAGGTAGTACAGGAAAAATGAAGCAAGGATACCCAGGGCTGCAAGGCATGGGAGCAAGAGAGCCAGGTCAGGAGAGCCCAGCAGGGCATCCTGGGCTAAGCCTGGAGGACACCTGCAGGGGAATCAAAACAGCAGGAAAGCAAAAATGGGAGAGGTAAATGAATAATGAGCTGATTGGCAAACTAGTAAACAGCAATTGCTTGATGAAAAATGTTTGCAGTGCAATTAGCAGCTGTTCCATAAATAAAAGTTTAACTGTGTTTATTGTGAACTGGTTGAGCCACAGCAAATAGTTCTCAATGACTGTGTAGCTTCTAATGTTGCTTACTTAAGAAACATCTTTGATGCTTGATTCAATATCTTCTCTGTGTCCATTGTCTTAAGATCACTGACACTGTCCTGACTCAAAACAATAACTGAGGCTCTGAATGTTCTTGGATCACATATAACCTCTGATGACTTACCTAAATACCTATGGTGTTTGTTGCTCAGGTGCCTGTTCCCTTGTGGGCTGAGCATTCACAGTTCACCTTTGACTCATTTGGACCCAATAGGATCCAAGTCAGACTACATTGTTTTACTCAGGAGCCAGGAGCCACAATCCCACTCCTACAAAAACCTACTAGAGCTCTAGTATGACATAATTAAACCACACTTCTGATTTCCTGATGAACATAAATATATGCATATGTCCATTCATTTGTTTATTTTTGTGTTTTTAAAAAATATTTTTGTGAGTTCACATGTACCATGGCAAGCAGCAGATGCCTTGGAGGGCATCAGATACTCTGAAACTGGAGTTACAGGCAGTTATTAGACATCATGTGGGTGCTAGGAATCAAACCTGGGTCCTCTGCAAAAGCAGCAATTGCTCTTAACTGATGAGCCATCTCTTCAGCCCTTCATTCATTCATATTTTTTTTTTAATCACTGTCCTTCAAACAATGGTTCATTCTTCCCAGATGAGGTGGTTTGAAAGAAAATGCCCTATAGGCTCATAAGGAGTGGCACTGTTAGGAGGTGTGGCCTTGTTGGAGTAGGTGTGGCCCTGTTAGAAAAAGTGTGTCCCTGGTGGTAGGCTTTGAGGTTCAAGATGCTCAAGCCAGGTCTAGTGTGACTTTCTCTTCCTGCTGCCTGCTAATCCAGATATAGAATTCTCAGCTTTTTCTCCAGCATCATGTCTGCCTATGTGCCACCATGCTTCCTGCCAAGATGATGAACTAAACCTCTGAAACTATAAGCCAGCCCCCACTAAATGTTTTCCTTTATAAGAGTTGCTATGGTCATGGTGTCTCTTCACAGCAATAGAAACCCTAGTCAAGACACCGGCCACCTGTGTAAAACCACCTGTGACGGTATGGTCACTCTAGAAGATACATCCAAATTTGTGCATTGCAATACAATGTTGACACCTACACAATTCACCCTTAAAAACACACAAGTTAAAAAAGAAAATCACCAAAAAATTACAAAATGGTTTAAGTAAGTTTAAAGTTTTATGTTGGGCCACATTTCTATCTATCCTCAATTGCATATAGCCTGTGGGCTTTACACTGGACAAACTCACGAATCTAAAGTGACCCTACAGTCTCACTGTCATGGGTTCAATTTGTAATTCAACTGCTCAAACCTAAAGAGTGCTGTAGTAACAGTTTTTGAATTTTTGTTTAAAAAAAAAAAACCAGAAATATTATAAGAATATATTTTCATTTTAATCCCAGGTGTAGGATGTGGGGCTGCCTCAGATTGTTTACCACAGGTGACTATGATTTGCCTCATGCTCTGATGGGGGTGTGATTTTGCCAGCTGCAGTCAGTTTCTGCAATTGGTGATGTTTGGAATTCTGGGAACTTTTCAGAGGGCATATAAATGATAGGGCCCGGAGAGGTGGGTTGGGCAGTTAGTTGATGTTGGTAGGTGTTGGTCAGTGTTGGTCAAGGTTTGTTACGTAGTTGTGTACAGAGAAGAAACAACAAGAAGAAATTAGATATCCTGATGACGAAGATCAAAATTACCTGAAGGAACGTGAAGCCCCTAATCACTAAGAAGTAGTTTAACAATAACAATGCCCCCTTTCCAAACCCTGGCTTTATTCAGGGATCTCTTTTCTTTCCTCTCTATCCTTTTTTCTCCCCTATCTAGTGTTAGGGGGGTTAAAAGGGTGGAAGGAGGACCCACAAAGTAGCAAAAGACTGACTACAGAGCCCCCCCCCATTTTTTCATCCTAAGTATATTCTGTCTCCTAATACCAGGTATTCAAAACAAATCTTCCAGAACTTGAGACCACATTGCCATAGCCTGTGTTTATTTTTACTTTTTAATTGGTGTGATAAAACACCATGACCAAGCCAACTTATAGAAAGTGGGGTTTATTTGGAGCTAATGGTTCCAAAGAGATAAAAGTCTATCACCATTATGGAACGGAAGGATCGAAACAGACAGGTATGGCAGCTACAGCTAAAGGCTAAGAGCTGAGGGCTCACATCTCAAATCACAAACAGGAAGCAGAGAGCACAAACTCAAAATGGCACAGTGTTTATGCTCTCAAGTTCCACCCCATTGACACATTTCCCCCAGCAAGGCCATACCTCCTACGCCTCCTCAAACAATGCCACCAAGAACTTCCAAGGTGAGTGGACAAAGAGGGTAGGAGGTGCTCATTCTAGGCTCTTACTCCCTAATGGCTCTGGACCTGGAATATTCTTCACGCCAAACAGTAGGGCCCTGCACTCTTAGACATTCAGAGGAAACTCCTTGAACAATCACAAACACTGGAATTGTCTGCTTCTACATGTAATCTGGCTCCAGAAGGGTCATCTCTTTGAGGAGAGATGCACACAGCATAAGACTCCCCAAATCTTCACTCTATGCAAAACTTGTCTCAACCTTGCTGCTCATTCTCTGTCTATTTGTTTGGGGTTTTCTCATTTATTTGTGAACATTTTATCCATTATTCAGAAACTGGTTTTCATGTTAACACATTCAGCTGTGACTTTTTTCCTTCTATTGTAATCTTTTTGCTACTTAATATCTGATCCCTGCTTCTGACTTGCCCTCCTAGTGGCTCCTGAGTCTTCATGGGAAACCACTCCTTCCTGTGACAGCCTGGAAGCACTCTGTTGCTTCAAATTTTACGTGTTTTTAATATTTTCAGAATTTGTATCATCAAAGAGACAGGGCAGTGTTGCAAACTTAGAAAACAGAATCCCCAGGCCTGGTATTCCACATATCTGTCCACATATCTCTCCGGAAGCTGAAGCACCTACCCATGTATGTTTTTCTCTCCCACCAAGCAAAAGTATTCGGGGCACAAAGAAGGGAAAGGAAAGAGGATACAGGACTCTTTGAGCAGATCTCAGTTATGGCAAAGTGGAAAAGGCCTTTTATATTTTTTGTTTTGTTTTGTGGAACTGGGGGTTAAAAGTTAAAGTATCAGCTCAGGACCCCCAAGACCAAGTTCTCAACACAAAGGAGATTTATTTTCCTCTGAGGCAAGGAATAAGAAACAGACAGAAGATGGAGGATTAAGGAAAAGGGGAAGGGAACAGGGGAGATGGAGGAGGGGTATTTGTTCCCTAGGGACAAAGGACTGCCTCTAGGTAGAAAGGAAACAGGCACAAGGAAAATGGCAGTTCATAAAGGTATATGGGGAAACCCCATTGTGATGACTTGAATATGCTTGGCCTAAGGAATGGCACTATAAGGAGGTGTGGCCTTGTTGGAAGAAGTGTGTCACTGTGGAGGTAGGCAAAGAAGAGCTTCCTCCTAGCTGCCTGGGAGACAGTCGTCTCCTGACTGCCTTCCGATCAAGATGTAGAACTCTTGGCTCCTTCTCCAGCACTGTGCCTAGATGCTGCCATGATTCCTACCAGGATGATAATGGACTAAACCTCTGAAGCTGTAAGCCAGCCCCAATTAAATGTTGTTCTGTATAAGAGTTGCTGTAGTCAAGGTATCTCTTCTCAGCAATGGAAACCCTTAACTAAGACACCCATGTTAGGATGAGTTGGTTTGTTTTGATTGGAGATGTTAATTAGGTGAGTCAAAGGGAGCTTTTGATTGCTGGACTTTAATACTTTGATGGCTAGACCTTTGTCCTCAGCCTCAGGAGGAGGAAGTGGCCAAGAAAATAAGCCTTGGTAGCTAGCTTTAAAAATGTAATCTAATGGTTTTTAGCAAGGTAGCAGGAATCCCAGAGAATGGTAAGGTCTGCCAGAGCCATGCTCACCATACTGGAGCTGGCTTGCATCCCTTCAACTGTTGAACTTGAGGTCTTTTGTTTTGTTTTTTGTTTGTTCATGTGTTTGTTTTTGAACCTGGGGTCTTATGGATGTGAGTGCCATCCCCAACCCTCTTTTTACTTCTTATTCTGAGTCTCATTAAGTTGTTCAGGCTGGCTTTAAATTCACTTTGTAACCCAAGCCGGTTTTTAACTTTCGATTTTTCTGCCTCAGTTTCCCAAATAACTAGAATCACAGACATACATTCCTAAACCCCCCTCCTTCAGTCTGTTAAAAATCACAAATAACTGTTACATGTGAAGCCCCAAGGACAGTGCTCAGCTGACTTAAACATAAGAGGAAGCTCAGCACTTCTGGGCCAAGCCATGCTCCTCTCTCCTTGCCTCCACTTTTCTACCTGTTCTCAATCCACAACCAGCTGATAATCCTCCCTCCAACCCTCATCCCCACCCCCACTTACCTTCCTCTTTCCTTTTGCAGTATTTTCTGACTCCCGTAAAACTACACTTTCTAAGCACAGGAACATTTTTCTCCCCTCTGCCTAGCATCTTTTGTAGTACCCTGTGTAGTGACTGTAGTTTTAGGAGTCAGGAGGCAGCCATGACCTCCTCATCTGGCCAATTCCTAGGCCCAGTCATGGATTCAAGGCAGGCACCACACCACATTGGCGTGTCTCCAGGCACAGTGCCCATAAAGCCCAAGAACAGTAGTAATGAAAAGCAAACTACCCTTTAATTTCTTCCTAGACAAAGTTTCTAGCAAAACAACATTTTAATTTAAATTCTGATTCTAAGTTCATTCAGGAGCTGCTCCAAGCAGAGATTTCATTATGGCTTTAATATATTTTATTGAACATACCCCATCAAGAAAGGTAATGGCACAATCATACTGTCTCTATTTCCAAGATTTCAACTGAGGCCAAGAAAACCAACCATAAAAATGTAATGCTGTTGTGTTGCAGACAGAGCAAAATGGCCTTACTTGAAGAGATTTGGGACCAGGCTAGAAAGGGGAACCAGAGTTTCTGTGTGCTGTTCTGTCCTCACTCAGCTTCCTGAGTTTGAGACTTAGAAGGTAGTTTGCACTTTGACCTAGACACAGAGGGCAGCTGCTGGCCTTTTAGGCCCCATTGGGAACAGAAACACATAGCACAGGCACCCAGCATGTTGCCAGAATAAGAACCTAAAAGAAGGTTTGTCATCCAGATAAACCAGGTGGTAACTGCAAGCATGAGATAAACATCAGGTCATCTTACCCCACAGAAGGGCTATCTAGCCCTGTACATCGTACTCCTGTGTTCGACTGGCACCCTGCACAGCCTGCAGGCTGTTCAACAGAGTATCCAGAGAGACATTCTGTTGGAGAGTGTCCTTTCTAGGTGCCTCAGTTGATCTGCGTCTCTTCCATGTACCTGGGCTAGCATTGCTTCTTCCGGGCAGCTGGTCTAGTAGTCTCAGTCTTTGGAACTCAGCTTTGTTAGTGTTTTTTTGCAGCTTGGCTGTCCTTCCTCTAAGAAGGTCTCAGCTTTTATTGCTTACTCTGGGAGAAGGTAGGGAATCTGTTCAGTTTCAGGGACTTCCTGAAGCTATTTTGAGTTGTTTACCTTTCTGTTTAAAGAGCTTCTGGAAGGATAGAATGTTTCAATCTCAGAAGAAGTTGTTGCACAACATATGGACACTGCAAATTTGCAATGTGCTCTCTCTTGCCTGCTTGATTTTGCTCTCACTAGCAAGTCCATTCCTCTACTGGCTTTAGAGTCTCCTTCTTTGGGATTTCAGCATCTACTGAAGACCAGCTGAGACATGAGCTTTGTAGACTGAATGACTACTGGATTCTTGTACCTTTCTATTGCTAAGCAACCATAGTTGAACTAGCTGGACAATAGCCTGTAAGGCATTCTAATAAATCACATTTTTTTCATTTATTCTATGTTTGTTCCTTTAGAAAACTCTGACTAATACAGATTTTTTTTTTTTGGGGTACCAGAAGTGGTTTTTAGAGTAACAGAAATATAAAGGTAAATTTTTTTAAATATCTGGAAAAGGTGTTCCAATTTACCAACACCTATGGTTACTGAAGCCTCTCCTGAAAGCTCAGAGAGTACTGAAAGTCCATGATGTGAACTATTTTACAAACTTAAGGAGACAAATGCATTGGATTATCCTGATTCACCAATTGTGAGAGGCAATAGATTTAATGATTCTGTATATAAAACTTTTAACAATTTGTGGAAAATAAGGGAAATGAAGATGCTGGTTGCTTGTTCCCAGCATCTCTGGATAAATTGACAAAGGAAAAGAATGAGCTCTATGATAAAATTAACCAACTTCTAACATCTCAGAATACAGTGGAGGAGAACAATGAACTTAGTGATAAAATTGACTGACTTCATGTGCACATAAACAGTCTGAAGGTTTCTAAGTGTGCCCTGGAAGAGTATCTTCTCTCCAGCAGCCACAGAGTTCAAGTTGCAGAAAATCAAATTAAAGTCCTCATTATAAGGTTGGCTGAATTATGGCAAAAATTCAAGTTCCAGCTTCAGAGGGTGTCAACCATTAAAGTAAAGGCATTAATTGTTAAAGAATGAGATCCTGTAACTTGGGATAGGGATATGCGGGAGGAGCCTACAGAAGCTGAGAACTTTGAATCCTCAGGTTCTCAAAGGTTTATCTCACCCGAAGTAATCTCTGCCCTCCGAAGATGAACTCACACCTCAACTCCTAGAAAGATCACCTTTTCCATGTTTGACTGAGAAAATTAATCGTTCATTGTATGCTAAACCAGCAGTGACTTTCTCTGAAGGAAATCCCAGGCAAGACAATACTGATGTCCCTCAGGGCCACCAACAGCTGCTTCTAGACCTATTAGAAAGTATAGTCCACAGAGAGGTGGGCTACAATACTAACGAGTTTAAATGAGTTTGCTAACTCATTCAATCAGAAGTCTGGAAAATATGTGTGGGAATGGATTTTAAGGATGTGGGATAATGATGGAAGAAACATAAACCTGAATCAAGCTGAGTCTGTTCATTTAGGCTCTTTGAATGATGATTCTAGGTTTAATTATGAAAGGTAGCACAGTCGGTTTTTTTTTTTTAAGGTGTCAAAGATTTGTTTGAATGATTAGCTAAAACATTTGTCAAAAGATGGCTTACAGCCAAGGAGTTGGAGATGCCTGGTATTCCTTGGCTTAGTGTTGATGAAAGGATTTTAAGGCTCAGGGAAATTGCAATGCTAGAGGGGATGTGCTGTGTAAAACCTAATTCTCCACAAAGGGAAAGGCCCAAGAGATATGCCCTTTGTTAATCCTATAAGGTGCAAAATAGTGAGGAGGGCACCAGCACATTTGAAGAGTTTTGTTGTTGCCCTTTTCCTTGTGCCAGACCTTAAGGGTTGGCGCCACTGCTGCTAAATACAGTGGGTTTAATTGGACCCTGAGATAGCAGGGGCCAGGTGGCAGCACTAAATTGCCAAAGGCAAGTTAATCATAGTTATCATTGTAATGAATACCATATACAAAGCCATGTTGATGATGGTCTGACCCATAATGGTCAGCACAGGCCAGGTGGTGGTGGCGCATGCCTTTTATCCCAGCACTTGGGAGGCAGAGACAGGCGGATTTCTGAGTTCGAGGCCAGCCTGGTCTACAGAGTGAGTTCCAGGACAGCCAGGGCTACACAGAGAAACCCTGGGGGGGGAGGGGAGGAATCTCAAACAAATGAAAGAAAGAGAGGATTGATTGGATTGTGGCAGAACGGAATCTCAGCCCATGAACCAATTCCAGTCTTGAGCCAGTTTACAGACCCAGAAACTTTTGAATGAAGGGACAGCCAGGTTCCCCTTGCCACCTGAAGAAGGACCTTAATAAAATACCTAAAAGTTTTACTGTTAGCCTTTCTCCAGTCTTTCCCTAGAAGGACTTACAGCCTCTTACAAGGTTAACTGTATCCTGGAGAAAAAGAAACAACCAGACTTTCCAGGGACTATTGGATACGGGTTCTGAATTGACACTGATTCCAGGAGATCTCAAGAAACATTGTGGACCTCCAGTTAAAGTAGGGGTTTATGTCAGGTGATTAATGGAGTTTTGTCTGAAGTCTGACTCACAGTAGGTTTTGTGGGTCCCAAACTCATCCAGTGGTTATTTCCTCAGTCCCAGAATGTATAATTGGGATAGATATTCTTAGAAATTGGCTGAATTCTTTTTTTCTTTTCTATTGTTTTGTTTTGAGACAGGGTTTCTCTGTGTAGCTTTGACTGCCCTGAAACTAGCTCTGTGATCAGGCTGGTCTCGAACTCATTTGGGATTCTGGAGCAAGGCTCAACCATCATCTGCAAACAACTGTTTTTTCACTGAAGGACAGCTCTTGGCCTGTTATTGGGCCTTAGTGGAAACTGAATGTTTGACAGTGGGTCACCAAGTTACCATGTGATCTGAGCTGTCCCTCATGGGTTGGATGTTATCTGACCCACCAAGCTATAAAGTAGGATGTGCACAGCAGCAATCTATTATCAAATGAAAATGGCATATATGCAATTATGTCCAAGCAGGTCTAAAAGTACAAGTAAGTTACATAAAGGAGTAAATGCCTTTGCTATGCTGACTGCCTCCAAGCACACAACGTATGGGGGTGTTCCCTATGGTGAGTTGACTGAGAGAAGATTAGGGCCTTGTTTACTGATGGTTGGTTCTGCATGTTTCTCTGGTTATCTCTTTGGGCAGACTGTTAAAGCAACAATGAAGGACTGTTAAGAAAAAAGTCTGGGGCTGAAGAGATAGCTCAGCAGTTAAGAGCACTAGCTGCTCTTCCAGAGGTCCTGAATTCAATTCCCAGCAACTACATGGTGGCTCACAACCATCTATAATGGGGTCTGAAGTCCTCTTCTGGCACACAGGAGTACATGCAAATAGAGCACTCATATGTTAAATAAATAAATAATCTTTTTTAGAAAGAAAGAAGAAGAAAGGAAAGAAGAAAAGAAAAAAAAAGAAAAAAATCTTGGTCAAGAGAATAGAATTTCTGTCTTGAGTACAGATCTAACATTCCAGTGCAGCCAGACCAATCTTCTAGCCAAGAGACCACAACTAGAAAGGTGAGCTCACCTTAAACCATGTTAATGAATTAGAGAGAATAATTATTTGTTCTTGGGCTTAACTCCAACTTACTGTATCAACTATTACTAAACAGATACTCCCTCACTATTGCAGTTTCTTACCCCAGGATAGGACAGAAAAAGAGAGCCAACATCTTAATGATTTTTAAAGAAAGAAGTTTAAAAATAAGAGGAGAGATTTGTAAGAAATATTAAGCATGTGTTTTTTCTATCAAATACTATCAACTTGTGTTTAGGACAAATAATTCAAATCTTTTTGTATTCTCCACCTTGTAAGACTATTTTTATGAAAATGTTTTAACATCCCCCTCCACAGACACACACATATAGAGTAAACCTTTGTTTACACAAAAGCCTCCTGATGCATTCCGGGAATCAGATGATCTGGAGCAATGGCTTCCCTCCCCCCATCCCCAGTGACCCCTTTTCTCCTCCTTAGCTTCCTGTGTGCCAATTCTTGAAGACTAGCCAATCAATTAAGACTGTGTGGTCAGACACCAGCCAATAGGGGGAAAACACAGTCACCACCTGAGTTACAATAAAAACCGGGTGCACTTCCTGTCTTGGTGTGTTCAGTCTCCCAAGCACACCATTTTGATCAATAATAAAGCGTTGCTTTGTCCAGATACTTTGAAGTAGTGGTCTTTCTTTGTGGCTCTGAACTTAATTCTAACAGTACCCACAAGCATGTCCACATGCACACTCTGAGTGAAGTCAGAGACTTGAAGAAACCTAGCCATTCATTCCCTGACCACCTTGCCAGTATTGTCCACAGCTAATGACCACAACTGCCCCAGCTATAAATAGAATACAGTCCTTCAACTTTACATCTGACTCTACACCAGCTATGATGACTACCCTTTAGTGTACATAAAGATCCCCAGGGACAGCTCTCTGCTCCTCCGTGTTCCAGAGACGTGCATCTTCTTGTGGAGTGTCAGCCTCATCCTGTAAACAAGATGAAGGTCGGTGTGAACGAATTTGGCCATATTGGGTGCTCAATTACCAAGGCTGCCTTCTGCTCTGTGCTTGGCAAAATGGAGATTATTGCCATCAATGACCCCTTCATTGACCTCAACTACATGGTCTACATGTTCCAGTATGACTCCACCCATGGCAAATTCAATGGCACAGTCAAGGCTGAGGATGGGAAGCTTGTCATCAATGGGAAGCCCATCACCATCTTCCAGGAGTGAGATCCCGCTAACATCAAATGGGGTGATGCTGGTGCTGAGTTTATCGTGGAGTCTACTGGCATCTTCACCACCACTGAGAAGGCTGGGGCCCACTTGAAGGGTGGAGGCCAAAAGGGTCATCATCTTCACCTCTTCTGCCAATGCCCCCATGTTTGTGATGGGTGTGAACCATGAGAAATATGACAACTCACTCAAGATTGTAAGCAATGTATCCTGCAACCCCAACTGCTTAGCCCCCCGGCCAAGGTCATCCATGACAACTTTGGCATCATGGAAGAGCTCATGACCATGGTACATGCCATCACTGCCACTCAGAAAACTGTGGATGGCCCCTCTGGAAAGCTGTGGTGTGATGATTGTGGGGCTGCCCAGAACATCATCCCTGCAGCCACTGGTGCTGCCAAGGCTGTGGGCAAGGTCATCCCAGAGCTGAACAGGAAGCTCACTGGCATGGCCTTCCATGTTCCTAACCCCAGTGTATCCACTGTGGATCTGACATGCTGCCAGGAGAAACCTGTCAAGTGTGATGACATCAAGAAGGTGGTGAAGCAGGCATCTGAAGGCCCACTGAAGGGCATCTTGGGCTACACTGAGGACCAGGTTGTCTCCTGAGACTTCAACAGCAGCTCTCACTCTTCCACCTTCGATGCTGGGGCTGGCATTGCTCTCAATGATAACTTTGTAAAGCTCATTTCTTGGTATGACAATGAATACGGCTACAGCAACAGGGTTGTGAACCTCATGGCCTACATGGCCTCCAAGGAGTAAGAAGCCCTGGACCACACACCCCAGCAAGGACACTGAGAGCAAGAGAGAGGCCCTCGGTTGCTGAGGAGTCCCTGTCCCAACTGGGCCCCCAACACTGAGCATCTCCCTCACAATTTCCATCCCAGACCCCATAGTAACAGGAGGGGCCTAGGGAGCCCTCTCTACTCACTTGAATACCATCAATAAAGATTCTCAGGGACATTCCCTATGACTGAGTACAGTGACCAGTCTTCAGTGAAACCCTCCTTACTAAAAAGGTGAAGCCCTGGGAAACAGGCACTAGGCAAAGGTGAGAGCATCCACCAGCCTCTGACCCAAGGTGGGGACCATTTCCTGGCATCTGTCCTGGCTCTAGGCCAGGGCGGGGAGGAAATACCACCACTGGGAGATTGCTCCTGACTTGATGTGCTCATTCCCTCCCACCTTTTCTCTCTGATGGAGGTCTTTAGGCAGGGGAGGGTGGAAGACTGTAAGCACTTAAGTTAATTGCATTAAACAATCCTAGCACTGAATATAAGTGCTGAGGCCCAGGGGGAGTAATATGCTCCTTCCAGTTAGCACTATGTCACACTGGAAGCTTAACAGCCAGGTTCCCAGAGCAGGGACCCGCCACCTACACAAGCACACATGGGGGTGGGGAGCAGACAACCAACAGCTTTCATCTCCAGCTTTGATAGAGGAGACATGAAAACCAGGGAGAGGGCTCAGAGTCCACCAAACTAGGTGGCCTTGCCTCCTGCTTGCTGAACTTGAAGCTGCCCACAGCCTCATGACTCAGGACTAACATCACCCCAACCTCTGGTCTTCCTGTCCCCTTCAATCCCTAAGAAAGGATCCTACAAAGACTCCTGCTTATCACTCCTGCCCCAGAGTTCCATGGAAAGATAGATAGATAGATAGATAGATAGATAGATAGATAGATAGATAGATAGATAGATGATAGATTCACATATAAAGAGAGAGAGCATGAAAAAGTTTCATATATATACATATGAAACTCCTTCTCAACAGACAGTGCCACATAATTCTCCTGTCTCCATATTCAGGGGTGTCCAGCTGTCAACTCTATTTACAGTTTTATTTCTGTAAATTGATGAACAGCTCAGGACCCAAGGACTAACATAAGTCCCTACCCAGATAGCCCAACCCCCTAGCCCTGAGCTCACAAGACTTAGACCATTGGCACAAAGTGTCAAACACCAAGGGTACCCAACCTCTTCCTGAGCAGCTGAGTTCTGGCAGAGTAGAGACTGTGGACAGCCCAGAACCTGTGCACACAAAAGGGCCACTCTGCTCCCCTGTTTTGCAAATAGTCAGCTTCCTTAAGAAAATGGCAGCAGGTAGTGGTGGTGGCTCACATCTTTAATCCCAGCACTCAGGAGTCTGAGGCAGGCAGATCTCTGAGTTCCAAGCCAGCCTAGTCTATAGAATGAGTTCCAGTCCAGCCGGGGCAACACAGAGAAACCCTGTCTTGAAAAAAAAAAAACCAAAATAACAAACAAACAAAAACAAAAACAACGAGAGAGAGAGAGAGAGAGAGAGAGAGAGAGAAAGAGAAAATATGGCGGCTCTATTTTTGTAGTGAAGCTGACTCTAAGTTGCTTGTGTCTGCCTACGGTGAAGCCTTTATTTACTCACTTAGAGAAACAGGCCACATATATTTCTGTGCTAAGGTATACTTGTACTTGTTAACAAACCTGAGAAAAACAGCTGAGGTGCCTATTTAACATATCAAAGCAGACTTGACAGGTTCTCCCAGCATCCCTCAGTCCCTACTGGTTGCAGGGTATGGTTGGCATATGCTGCCCTCTACCTTGAGCTCTCCAGCCCACTGAGCTGCCTGTCCCCTAGAGGTTCTTCTCTATATAATCAAGACATTTTGGTCACCCACCCCTTTTTCTACCTTTGCTCTCTTGGCTGTTGCTCCTGCTTCCCCTCTCTCCTCTCCTTCCTCTTCTCTCTTTCCTCAAGGTCATGACCGCTCTAGACTCTCCCAAATGTGTCTGGGACATGTGCCGCTGGCTCTGCTATCCTACTTACCTACAATAAACTTTCTCCTCCGCATACCCATAGCAGTTATAGCCTTTCCTTTCCTTTTTATTTATTTATTTTTCTCTACTGTAACAGAATAAATTAAAAACTATAGAAAAAATAAAAATAAATTTATAAAAGAGAGATGCATTATCTCTACTGCATTTTCCCAAACCCAAAAAATAAAATCATCTCCTCCACCAATTTCTGTCTTGGTTGGCTTCTGTAGAGGTAGTAGGACCTCTAGGTTCCTGGTGACAGTAGATGGAGGATGACTGTCATGACAATAAGAATAAAGCCCTACAACTGAACTTTCCTGTTGCTGACTGGTATCTCTGTTCCTAGCTCACACAAACAGCCAGGTGTCACACCCTCTTCTTCCCCCTATCCTGGGAAGACCACTTCTCCTGAACCCAGAGACAAACACATACACACACGAGACCCAGATGTAAGCCTACAGTATCCAGACTCCTAACCCACCGCACACCCGACCATCCTCCCAACCTTGCCCCAACACTTCCAGCAACTCTGGTTGTCACTCCAGGGCATTTCCCCACCCCCACCCTGTACAGCTGACACCTGGCTCCCTCCACAGCCTCTCCCTTCACACCCAACAGGCTGCAAAGACCAATTCATTTCTGAAAGTGAAAATCCTTTCATGAAGCAAAGCTTTCCTCTGGGACAATGCCCTGCCAAGCAGAACAAAGCAGCTCTCTTAGCCCAAGTGTAAGGGCTATACAGGCAGCTGCCAAGCTGCAGAGGCCACAGGTGAGCTGTGACTAGAAGGGAAAGGGGGCATGTGGGGTCTCCACACATGTGGACCTGTGCCAGGATGACTGGCACCCACAGCAGCCTCGGCCTAAGGGCTGTGACAGCTTAGATTCTACATTTGATAACCCTACATTTGATAACCCTCAGTACCCCAATCCACATCGTTCTCAGCCCCATCCCTTCATCTCCTACCACAGGGCCCCATGACCATGCTTGTTTCTCCTTTTTTTTCAGCTTGGTGAGGAACCAGGGCACTCCCCAAGCCAGGCTCAGGAAGAAAGAAGTCTGGGGAGGGGGAGACTTTTATTCTGGGCTGACTACTAGTGAGGTGAAACAGTTGGCTAAGGGGAGTCAGGAGTCTGGTGGGAAGATGAGAGAGAGTTCTATGCTTTTAAGAATGCTTTCTAATATCAGTCAACTCCCCTCCTGGACTGGAGGGAAGATATCCTAGAACAACAAGCTCTGGGAAAAGGTGAGGAGTGAAATATTTAGTGTGTGTAAAATTGAGCAAGAAGGGATGTAAAGGACCTCTGCCTTTGCCAGTAATGATGACAACAGAGAACACTGGCTAACTCTATACTGACAAGATTCACAGGGAGGAAGACTCAGGACACAAACTAGATGACAGAAGACCTAACCACCCCCATTTGCCAGGGGAAGAGTCTGAGATCAGTCAAGCCTAACACAGGTCTGAATCTGTCATGTCTCTGGTTTCCCAGAGCTCTGAACAGACCCAATACCTCTGTTTTATCCCACAAGCACCCTCCCTCCAACTCATTAAATTCAGCTTAATAAAGACTTTCCTCATAGTTGCTGACCATGTCTGTTGGTTGACCTCAGGGGCCTCAGTCTCTCTCAGAGAAACGCTCCTCCAGAAATACCTACAAACTTACTAATCAGTGCTGGTCCACTTTTGAGTACAGTATCCACAAGGAAGTATCCATGACTGCTCCCACCTGATATTCCTTAACATAGCTCAGGTTCAATAACTTCGAGACACTGAGGGTCATTGTCCATACTCCTGTCCTGACCCATCCCAGAAAAAAACATGGAACAAAAAGATCTGGGAGAGTAACTCACAGAAGCAGCTGACCTGTGGATGTAGGGTGATGGCTTTGTACCCCAGAAGGCACTGGGCAAAGCCACAATGGATGATCATATGCTCCAGGCTGAAAACAAGCTTCTCCATCTTCCCCCACCCCTGTATGTATGTATACAAAGAAAAAAATACCCCAAATTAAACTGGCAGCTCACCTTCGACACAATACTGCTACAAAAGCACAGCCAGAGAGACAGCCCTGCTGTTCATGAGTAGGACTGACTGAGCAGCTCCCACTTAGGGAGAAAGTATGCAAGAAGTATAGAGGAGGTCTTGGCTTCTAGTAGTTTCCATGAGTGCCACAGAGAAGGGGCCAGGAGCCAGTGTAGGAGCAAGTACCTTTCTCAATAGCCTTTAATGGCTGGTAAAAGACAAAAACAGAATAGGTTGTCTATGGTCAAAATTTGACTTCATAAGAAGACAAGCAGTCCTCCAGCCCAATATTTAGACAAGGATATACACAGATTCCTTCAGATGTAGTGCAGAACTACCTTCAGAAATCCCATGCAAGCAGACATGGGCCCACACATACATGCAATGTACACACCATGTGCATACTTAGAAGTAGGCAGTGGTAGTTTATGTCTTTAATCCCAGCACTCAGGAGACAAAGGCAGGAATATCTCTGTAAGTTCAAAACCACCCTGATCTATAGAACAAATTCTAGGATAGCTAAGGTTACACACAGAGAAACCCTGCCCCTGCCCCTCCCCAAAAAAAGAGGAGGAAAAGAAAGAGGGAACATAAGATCTACCAAGATGCATATACACTGACAAAGGTACACAGCTCCTGAGTGCCTGCAGACAGAATCACAAATACCCTTAGAGCCCAGAAGCCCCTGTGTGTGCCTCCCCAAAAGACAGACACACAAGTGAACAAAAACACATCTCTTAGCTACCCATTTGTAATTTACCTGAGTGATTAATAACCAGCAAAATTCTAACACACACACACACACACACACACACACACACACACACACACATGGGATGGTAGAGCAGGCACAAGGAGCATAGGGATGGAATCCCAGACCACCAACTTCGGGCACTGTAGTTCAGCACTGGTTGGGGAAGGGGGCTTGCTTCCAGAAGCTTCAGTCAAATAGTAACACCAAGATTTCTCCTCTCCCTGCTCATTCATGCTGTAACCAGGCCTAGGTTGGGAAGCCAACAGAGGTACCAGGGCATGCAAGTGGGTCTTGGAAACCACCCTCCCAGCTGACCGAGACTGGCTGAAACCTCTGCTAGAAGAGAGGGGTCCCACCTCCTCCTTCATCTCACAGCTGCCCAGACACTGAGAGCCCACCAAGGCCCTCATCTTCCAGCTATAAGGCACTGGACAGAGGACAGGTCAGGGGACTACCTAAGAAAGCAGGTGTTTACATAGCACCATGGGGAGTACTATGAGGACTTGAGTCTGAAGGGAAGAACTTTTAGCTCCTAAGCATCCAGAGAAGCACCTGAAAGGTGCATCTACAAATAGGCAACAGCACTGCGTCTGCTTATTGTAGCTTGGGGAATGGTAGGTGGGGTTGCTCTGGGCCTCTTAGCATCCCAAGGGTGCAGCTGCTCCCGTATGAACAGAACCTGGAAATGGGGCTACATCCAGGAAGATGAAGGAGAACTCTGTGCTCTACCAGGCTCTCTCCGGCCCTAGGGCTAGGATAAATAAAATGGCCTCAGAGAACTTGAGGTGGCCACTGTTGTAGCATTTCTGACTGTTTCTTTCCAAGAATCCAGCCCAGGAGGCCCCTGCCCAGATATCAGTCTCCAAGCCCTGCCATGATGCCGCAGTACCCAGAGTCCTCCAACAGCCAAAGTTATTAACAACTTCCTCACTACCATGAGCACAAACTTGTCCAAGAACAATAATACCCAGCCCAATACCACCTTCTCTGAGCCACTATTCAGAGTCACTGTGCCCCACATGCTCCTGCCAACATAACCTACCAACAGATACTCTATGATCTGTGCTGTGGACCTAACTGGTAACTTGGCTATCATTTATGTGATCTTGAGGGCACCAGAGATGAAAACAGTAACTAATGTGTTTTTCCTGAACCTAACTATTACTGATGGACCCTTAGTGCTGGTACTCCCAGCCAAGATCACTGAGTACCTGCTACAGCACTGGCCTTTTGGAGAGCCATTCTGCGAACTGGTGCTGACCATTGTCTACTACAACAACTTCTCCAGCATCTACTCCCTGGGTGTGATGAGTGTGGACTGCTACTTAGTGCTACTGGCCACTGTGCAATCTTGCTAATGCCTAGGCACACCCAGAGGGGGCAAAAGTTGCCAGCCTTTGTATCTGGCTAGGTGTCACCATCAGGGTTCTGCCCTTCTGTTCCTTTGCCCATGTCTACAGCAATGAGTTACAGGTACCCAGTTGTGGGCTAAGTTTCCTGAGGCCAGAGTGGGCCTGGTTTCAGGCCAGCCACACATAAACATTGGTTCTCTGCTTTGCAGTACCATTGTGCATCATCTGCATGTCATATGTGGACCTGCTGTGCAAACTTCATACCATGAAGCTCTACTGTGGCACCAAGGTTCTAGGCAAGGCCAAGGGGAAGACAACTGCCCTGGTCCTCACTGTATTGGCCATGTGCTTTCTCTGCTGGATGCCCTCTCACCTGGCCTCTGTGGTGGCCCTGAGTGTAGGCACACCCCACACATCCCTGGTTATTGGTATCTCCTATGCCATTGCCAGCCTCAGCTATGTCAACTCATGCCTCAATCCTTTCTTGAACTCATTCCTGAATGACAACCTCTGCAAAATTTTCTGTGCCATAACCCTGTGTCAGGAGGACTGAGCACTCTTTCCATTTGCCACCTCCAAGAGCAGTGGTTGACCAAGCCAGGGGACACTCTGCCTCTTCACACTTATCCTTGCCTTCTCTATAAAGACATATACAAACAACCATGACATTCCCTTTCTGTTCCTCTGCTTCCTACATATCCCTAAGGAGACAATAGCAGGCAATTTGGTCCTGATAGCAAGCACCCTAAGTCTGATCACCCACAGAGGATTGACACAAAAATATCCCCCGAATAGTACTTTATGTGTCCTGGAACAGGAACCTTTGTAGAACTGACAAGTTAGAGAAGGACAGGCACTTCAGTAGTAAGGCCAAATATTGTTGTGAACCAGGACTCTGCCATCCTTCTGCCCGCCAAGTACTTGAATTTGCCAGAGCACTTGGACCTTCATCTAAGCCAGACAGTATTGGATAAGTCGGGCTGTACAAACCTCTAGTCAGCCCTTAAATGCCATTCTCCTGATATCTCCCCTGAGTTATTGCCCATTGTTGTGCAACAAAAACTTAGATGCTGAGAGATACGACGTGTTTAGCTTCTGAGGATCCAAAACTGGGGAGTGGCTTATTCAAATGCTCTGGCTTCCCATGAGACCTCAGGCAGAACACTGCTGAGGTCTAGTTCCTTTGGAGACTAGACAATGGCTGGGGTCTTTTTCAAGAAATCCTGCTCCCATGACTGCTGGCAAGACATGGATGCTCTACAAGCTTCTGGAGTACTCTCATAGGAACCAGGGGATCTGAAAGTCAAGAGGAAAACTGGGCAAACAGCTGTGTGGTCTAGTCTCTGAATCCACTCTCAGCCCTGACACAGGCCGAATATTAGAGAGGAATGGTTGAAGACAGCCTAGAATGGGCACTTTTAAAACCATAAACCACACCCACAGCTCTGCTGAGATCAAGCTGTGCCCGCTTCACTGTACAGCTATACTTCAGCAAAGCCTAATTAGTACACACTACTTCTGATTGAGAGAACCCCTTCAGGACAAGAGCCCCTTATAAATAGATGCAGCAAAACATCTCACTTCCCAGAACTGGGTTCAGGCCACGAAGAGTGGCAAAAGCAGGTGTACTAGGTGAAGAACGTGTGAAGGAGGAACAGAGTGAGTGGAAGATGAGTGGGTGTGAAGATCAGGAGGGGAACACATCGGTGAGTGGACCAGGCTGTGAAAGAGCCAGGCACCCTTGGGAATAGCCTCTTAGCTGGTTCTAGTTTGCTAGAGCTGACCACAACAAAGGAGGTATCAGACAAATTTTCTTTGAAGATTCCAAACCCTTGTCTCCCTTGATGATCTAGTGGCAAAATCATTTAGTAAGTGGTACTTAAACAGACCTTTATTCCCACCCACAGCCCAGCAAAGGGAATGGCCTCCTTCTCCTGTCACTCCCCGAGGCTAGCCAGATAGACCAAGGGTGCTTCTCACCAGGATCCTGTTAGAACTAGCTTTGTTCTTCTCCATGAACTCAAGAGTCTGACTTACTCCACAAAACCCCCACACTCTGGCTCCTGCTGCCAAGGAGATCCTAAACCTACTTTAGTACCCAAATCTCTGTTTCTCACAGCTGGTCAGGGACCTTGGCTGGGCCTACATTGGGACCACAGTGCCCTCTGGTGGGAAGTGTCTAAAGCAGCTGATGAAGCCTGGCTTTTCTGAAGTAAAAAGACCTAATCCTACACATCCTGCCCTTCACAAAACCCCAAGAAGAAGGCTGCCCTGTTCCCTTTGCATGGAGAAGGAAAATCAGATTCCCAGAAACTAGACTTGATCAAACCTGGTAGTAAACAGAAACAGTTAGAGGTGAGGCTGTGTTAAACAGAATGAAGAGAGAGAATGGGGAAGGTACATAGTCCTGGAGACCTAGGGAGGTATAGTCATCTCTAGAGCTCCTCCCCTGATAGCCAACCTCCTTGAAGACACTGGCCAGGGTCAGTAGCCCAGAACTCTACCACCTATCAGGAGCATAAAATCTCCTGGGGACTATTTCATCAGGAGGAAAATTTTCCCTTGATGCTGAATTTCTATTTGAAACCAATGTGTTTGTTAAGAACTACTGGTGTGCTTGTGTACATACACACACACACACACACACACACACCACATTTTGAAATCCTATCCCCCAATGTGATGGTTTTAGGAGGTGACTTTGCTATGAGAATAGGTCATGAGGTTGAAATCCTACAACCTCATTATTACTATTAATGTGACATATGCAGCTCTGAAGTCATCTTTCTCTAAAGCAAGGATGCAACAAAAACACAATCTCATAGAATCCAATCTACCATACCTACATGAACTGCATCTTTCAAGCCTGTGAAAAATTCATATCTATTGCTTATAAACTGCTAGAGTAAAAACAAAAACAAAAAACAAATGGACAGTGTCATTAAAACTTGTATAAAACCAAACATTGGCTCACCAGCCCTGTATTAGAAGCAAGGTCTTTGGCACATAAGACCATCTTCAAAGCCCCCCTGACAAGGGCCATCTGCCTAAGGTTCAACTTGAGCCAGATTGGGTCTACACAGACAAGAGCCAGGAAGTATATCTCTATAGCATAGGGTTGCTCTACCACCAGAGAAGAGTTCTCTGCTCTGTTATCACCATAGCTCCATTTAGATTTGCTCAAACGGTGAAAGTCTACAAAGAAAAGCTGTGAAGAAAGACATCTACCCACTGTCCATGGGGGTGGGGAGGAAAGGTAGTCATTGTCTTGGGAGAAGGAAAGGCAGCAGCCTCTGCAACCCAGGAATTAGTTTCCCTCCCATAAATCAAGAGGCTCCTTAAAGTCCCTCTGCCAAGGGCAGAACAGGTTTTAAAACCCATCGGCCTGGTCCTATGCCTCATCCCAGTACATATCAATACCCAGGAAATTACTCTTATGTAGCTGAAGTCAGAAACACTTATTCTATGAACAGTACTGGTCACTGGATAAGAGTTTATTATGAGCACTCCTTCATTACCCCAGAGGCAGGTTCAGGGCTAGCTACATGCACAGAAATGACACTTGTTGCATGCTTAAATACATAAAGATATATGAATTCACAAAGTTTCTAGCATTAGCAAGAAAACACTAGATCTAATGGCTCCTGCACAAGTGTCATAGGGAGAACCCTGGCCTCCCCAGAAAGATTATTAAGGTCAGGTCTCTCTGAGAGAGGAACCAGCCTAGGTTCTGCATGGCATGAAACCACCTGACCAAGGTCTCAGTGTAAGAACAGATTCTAAGGTTGCTGGTATTTTGATATCTGAACCATAGAAAAGGCATTTACAAAGCCTCTTCTTCTGTGAACCATCAAATAGATCTCCAAGGTATAGACTCTTCTTCCAATGTCCTCCAAACCATAATAGTCCTTGCAGATTGGCTCACATGAGCCATTTTAGGCTTCAGCTCTTATACCAGCTCTTCATCTGATGCCAACCTCCAATTTGGCAGCAAGCTTAGGCCTTAGTCAGATATGTCCTAACCCTATAAATGAAGCAGATGGTCACTGTGGATATAGAATAGAACACATCCTGACTGCCACTCTTCCCAGGTTACAAGTATGCTTCTAGCAGTACAACTGCTGACCTCTGATGTCAAGTAAAAGAAAGACTGCTGGAGAGCTGTGGAGAACAAGGAAAGAGCATATTCTCCTGCTCTGCCCTGCCTGTAGTAAGCAGCCAAGACCAGCATGTGGTGCCTCCATGTTGTGAACAGCCTACAGAGGCCACAAAGCTTTCTCCTGATTACCTCTCAAACACCTAGAAGCAGGGCTTGCCAAGCAGTCTGTAGAATAAGAGTTCACAGTAGTTTTGGAGGGAAAGAGCCTTAGAGAAGCTCTGTGTCTTGATCCCCTGCTGGCCTCTTGCTGATAAGATGGCCCAAGTTGATAGAGCAGGCAGTGGTAGTACCAGATGAAGTGTGAAGTCCCCTTCATAGACTCCATAGTACAGCATGGAAAGAATCTTCAGAAAACGACCATCAAAGACCCCACTGATGCTCACCCATCTCAGGTAATCTGATTGCATCAGTGAAGTCAGAACTAAAAGATGCTCCAAGGCAACTCCAAATTGAGGGCCAGTCTCACTTAAAAAAAAAAAAAAATTAATGCTGCCCACTGCAATACCAGGCAACACCGGGTACGATCAGCAGTTCTGTGGAAATACTGAAAGGCTGAGGGCAATAGCACACAACATGATCACTACAATACCTCAGGCTGAGCCCACCTAGAGCCAGGGCAGCAGGGAGAAGCCAAAGAAGAGTCAAGTGAACCATGAATACCTACATGGGCTCACCAGGCATGTCCACTGTGTTGTGGATGTTTCCACGCAGTTCCTTTGGTCCTATACCAGAGAGGAAACTTAATCTGACAGAGGACATGGAGGCCACCTTGATGCTTTGACCTGTCCCATGGTGTTAAAAGGTCTTCCTCTAGGACTGAGCATCCTGAACCAAAAGAAAAGCCATTCAAGGCCTCAGATGCTCAAGGTTCAGGGTCAATCTAGAGAGCCGTGACCTGTGTGAGCTCCGTGTTGGGTGTGGATGGGCTCTGTGGGCTGACAGGCACCATGGGCAGGTCCACGCCTAGTCATGCTGGCCGTGGTACTGTCTCAGAGGTCTTGCAACCAAGGCCTACATCCTTGGCAATGCTGCGCACACGATCAGAAACCTGCATCTCCCGGTGCAGGGCTGAAGCACAGCAGAACTTTCTAAAGCAGGCCTTGAAGTTCTCATCCAGGAAAGCATAGAGAATGGGATTGAGACAACTGTTGACATAGCCCAGGGCTGTGCAGAAGCGCAGGATGGCTACTGCAGTCTCACTACCTGGCTGAACACCCAGACCTTGAACCAGGACAAAGACCTGCACAGGTGTCCAGCAGCCCACAAACACAGCCACCACTACCAGCACCAGCCGTGTGATACGCCGAAGGTTCCGGTCCTTCTCTCGGGAGCCTGAAAGCAGACGGACACCACGAAGCCGTCGAATCATGAGGCTGTAGCAGACAGAGATGATCAGCACAGGGATGGTGAAGGAGAAAAGAAAGATGCAGATGGCAAATACAGGGCCCCAGTAGTCCTGAGGGGCAGGGATCTCCACCAGGCACTCGATCTCTGCAGGAGAGAAATGGGGTCAGAGGGGCCATCAAGGACCATGGGGACCTAACTGATCAGGGAGGAAGAACACCCACTGACCTTCATCCTCCACTTGTGCTGAGCCCATGATGGCAACAGGAACACCAACCACTGAAGCCAGGGCCCATATGGCCACATTAACAGCCTGGGCTTTGCTGGATGTCCGAACATCAAGGGCACGGATGGGGTGGCAGATAGCCACATATCGGTCTACACTCATGGCAGTCAGGGTGAAAGTGCTGGTAAACATGTTGTAGTAGTCAATAGCAATGACAGTCTTGCACAGTGCATTCCCGAATGGCCAGAAGCCCAGTAGGATGTCTGTGCCCTGAAAGGGCAGTGTCAGCAAGACCAGGGTATCAGCCAGTGCCAGATTGAATATGTAAATGTTGGTAGCTGTCTTCATCTTGGTGTGCCTGTAGGGGACAAGGAGAAGAAATGCTCCATTTGGCCATTTTGGCTAGACCTGGCAGCCAAGGGACCACCAAGAGGGTCTTCTTTGAATCTCTCAACCCCAAAGAAGCTTATTAAATAGCAGATCCTGCACTACACCCAAGGTCCACTGAGCCTGGGACTTTAACAAGATCCCCTATGTGATTATGATGTCTAAAAAAAGGTTCCAAATCTATGACAGGACTATCCTGGAAAAGTTGGGGGCATGGAGGAATACCTGAGTGCATATCTAACCTGAATGTGAGTTTGTGGAAGGAATCAAGAGAGAGAGATGCTGTCTTCTCTCCTCAGTCTCTCTTAAAACTCCTCTCAGAGGTTTTTCAGGGCACTGCCTGTAAAGTTCATCAAAGATCTTCCAAGTGCACAATGTTGTCTAGCAATGAAAACAGAAAATGGTGGGCCAGCCAAATGGCTCAGCCGGTAAGAGCACTTAATTCCAATTCTGATGACCTGAGTTCTATCTCCAGGATACACATGGTAGAAGCAGAAACTTACATGGTAAAGGGAGAAAACAAACTTTCTCATCTGACCTACACATCCAGACAGACACACATATACACATACATAAACACAATTTTTTTTTTTAATTCTAACAAAGAAAACAGGAGATATGCTAGTTAGGTTTGATTGTCTCCAAGCACTGGGAACCATGCTAGGGACATTATAAGTAATAAATATTAGTGGAATGAATTAATGTTTATGATAGTGGTAGGGAAGGGTGATTATATTGACAGGTGGTGATGGTGGTAGTTAGAGCACTTATGGTAGTGGTAGAACTAGAGATAACAGTAGTCCACAACAGTTTAATTGCTATCAGGGAATCTGGGATTAAGTTCTGTTTCTTAGACATTAATCCCAGAGACCTTAACTACAATAAATAACAATGTCATTGATAATGGTAGATATCTGAGCCAAGCTCCTCACATAGATTTTATTTCATTTGAGGTTTACCCCAGAAAACAATGCTATTTAATCTCTACACTATGAGAAGGAAGCTGAGGCTCAGAGGAGCTAAGTAGCTTTCGTAAGGCTTAGAACTGCTAAGGTGCAAAATGGGGCTCAGAGCAGGTTTTTCTGACTCCTGGCAGACACCCAACTCAAACACTCTGTGTGTTGTCTCCTGAGCCAGTGCGGCCACAGCAGTTCCTGAGACTAGTTCTCTGGGAATACTGGTGGAAAAGATGGTGTTCCTTGTCTGCTCTAATGCAGTAAATGGCTCAAGAGTTTTAATGTCCCAAATGCAGAAGACAGTGTAGGAGAGAAATGCTGATGACAGGAAGGAAAGGCAAGGCTCACAAACTGTCCCAGGTTGGTGCACTTCTTGCCAAAGGCATATCCTCTAATCATGAGGCACCTGGGTCATAGAATAGTTTCCCATAAGGGTCCTCTGCCGAACGTCAGTATGAATGGCTTTTCCTACTACACTGTCCAATCATACATCATATATATGCACACATGTGTACACATGCACCTATATATGGTTATATAATCCACATTTCCCATCTAACAAATGGAGAAAACAATTGCTCAGAAATACTAAGAGGACCATGATGAGGCAGGGTATGGACACTGCACTGCCCTTCCTCCACCACCAACACCACACCTACCATGATACCATCAAGGGGGACCATGACTGCTTTCTTCAGAGTCATCTTTTTGAAAGAAGAAATATATCAGTGCTCTAGTTATTCTCCATTCAAGACCTCCCATATCTTCCCAATGTCCAAAGAATTTGGTGTCCCCATTCTGGCATTCAAGTCCTCACCTGCTGTCTCTAGTCCCCCTCAATGCCCTCCCAGCTGGAAAAAAAACAGAGACCATCATTGCCACGACACATTTACCAATTGCATACTCCTTGCCCAGCCTTCTTGTCTGCAGTCCCCCCACTGTCGACTCTACCTCAATCGCCCAGTACTGCTGTCTTTCTTTTAACTCCTCCAAATTTTCCCATTTCTAAGCACCAGTAGAGCGTGGGCTCAGATAAAGATATCCACCATGAGCAGGGATTCCAAAAGCCAATGAACAAGGGCTTCAGGCCCAGCACCAGCCCCTCTTCCTCTCTTTGAGAAATCCTAGGCTCCCATGTACCCATGAGGTTATTCACACAGACATCATAGCATGGATTTAACTGCAGCTCTAAGCCTCCAGGTGGTGACACCTAGTCTGAGACCAGCTGGGAGCAGAACAGGAGTTGAACTTCAAGGGTGATCACACCCCTTGAACAGAGAGGAAAGAAATTTGATGGAGCAAGCAGATAATCCATACTTGTTCAGATTCATCCAGAACAGCCTCCTGCCTCAGGTTCCCCCTTCACAGATTGATGGGGCCCAGCCTACCTGAGGATGACATACATGACGAGGCAGTTCCCCAGGAGCCCCCCGATGCACACAGCTAAGTAGAGCCCCACGATGGTGACCTTGAGTCCAAGGGGCAGGAAGGCGCTGTGGCTAGCATTGAGGAGCAGGTGGTGGGGTACGGTCTCATTTAGGAGGGACAGGTTCCCTTGAAAGTGGCTGCCATACAAGACCTCCCAGAATGGGGCAGGAAAGAGGGACTCCATGCTGTCACCCTGCAAAGCCACTCAGTACAGTTCCTGGAACAGGGCACAGAAACAAGTGACCACAGTGCTAGACACAGTCCACTGAGGCCTTAGAACACAGCACAACTACACAAAGAGGCAAATGAATAGCTCCGTAAGCATACACAAATACTAGGCACACACACAGACAAAAGCATACACATGATGACACACACAGGCATGGGAGCACATTTACCCACAAGGTTACGTCATATTAGGGTTATAGACTTGCACAGAAGCTACATGGAGGTAGCTACACAAGCACACATATCCACCCACAGAGACTCAGGGGCTCACAGCCAGCCAAATACAAAAAATGCCAAAACCATCCTAAGGCACACTGGAACACAAAAGACATAGAATTTACCCAGAAATGCCTAGGGCTCAGGCACTTCACAAAGCTATCTCCCAGTGCTCCCCCACCCCCCAGCTCTGTCAGCAGCAGCAGGAGCCCTCACTAGAGCCCCTCTTACCTCCAACAGCACACACAACCTCCTCAGAAGCTGGGCCAAAATAGACCCTAATGCTTAGCAGAAAAGCAGGCAGGCAGGAGCACAGTGGACAGAGCAATGCTTCTCACTCTAGCTTGGGGTCTGCTCCGGCTGGGAATGGCTCCTAGCTCCTGCTCCGAAGATAAGATATTGACTAGACGCAGCAGTCAGTGCGGCAGCCAGAAGGGGGAGGGGCAGAAGGCTGCGGCTGAGAGAAGGAGGGGCTGTGCAGGTTGGAGAAGGAAGCCAAAAAAAAAAAAAAAAAGAAGATCACCAGCCCAGAACCCCTAGGCTCCACACAAAGTGGGGACAGACAGAAGATTAGAGAACATATAATATGATGGGCCCACCTACGGCAGACACACTCAGGAGCTGGAACACACAATGGGGACATCAATAAACAGAAATAGAGACATGAACAGGAATTCACACACATACATGCACAGCCTTAGACACAAGGACACGAGATGTATACAGAGAAATGCTCACCTACAGGCAGATGTGAGGTTCCAACACATGCAAATGTTGTTTTGGTTTTTTTGTTTTGTTTTGTTTTTGGAGGGATAAGGGGTTAGAAACAGGATTTCTCTGTGTAGCCTTGGCTGTCCTGGAACTCAGAGATGCATCTGCCTCTGCTTCCCAAGTGCTGGGATTAAAGGCATGTGCCACCACCACTGGTAAATGTTGTTTTGTACAGCTTAGCCCAGAGCAGATTCTGCTAGCTATCCTGCCCAGAACTGTCCTCAGTCAGGTGTCCAGCAGGGTAGTGTACCATAGTAATAGACAGCAATCCTGACCCAACTAATTCTCCAAGTAAAGGCCTTCTTGCAAATCAGCAAGAGATTGTCTGAACTAAGGACTCAGTACTGCCCTGAATCTACCATGTGCTGTTTATACCTAATGTACGCTAAGCCCAAGACAAAACTGAACCCAGGAACCCCCACTACCTATGGCCATTGCCACCCATATTATCCTCACACATAATGAAAGCATCATGCCTCTGATGTCTGAAGCTGCCTGTCAATATGGCAGGGATAAGGAGAAGCCAGGTCTGCTGGTCACTTGGAGCTACACCACAGCTAAGTCCCAGAACTAGATCTTAGAAAACACAGAGACATCAAGCTCCTAGGAACCTCCTTCTTTGCTAGCACGGGGGTCACAGTCCACTGAGAAAAAAAACATAAGTTAAGGTCATGTAGGCTAGGGACCCTACGCTGAGTCTCTAGCCATCATCAAATCATAGGCTTGTTTTTCCTGTCTGGACTGAGTGAGAGCCAAACCTCCCACATATAGCCAGACCCTGCTCTTTCTCTAAGGATGGGGACCTGGTTGCTAGGCAACTCACAGAAGAGTTGCTAGGATACCTGTCCAACCAGAAAAGGCCAGAGCAGACAGACACCCCAGGACTCAGCATCCCAAGCTGTCTCCAAGGACTTGTCTCTCCATTCTCAGAGACACGTGGACACTCAAGGAGACATGTGAGGACACATTCCTGCAAATAAACAGAACAGAGATACCCAGACAGGAGCAGTATAGAGACACAGAGACACAAGGGATATGTGCTCAGAGAAGCACACAAGGATCACATACACAAACCCACAAGGTGCATGCAGGCACAAAGAGAAAGATACAAACAGAAGGTGAACTAGTGTGGGAACAGTCAGGCACAGAGCAAGACCCCTAGATATATATAGCACTAAGTATGTACTCTGTCTATGTCTCTGTCTCTCTGTCTCTTCCCCCCCTTCCTCCTTCCCTCTTTCCTTCCTCCCATTCCAGGCAAAGCTGGCCCATAACCCCAGAGTTCTCAGCCAAGCTGTCTCTGCACCTATACAGAGCCTCTTTTCTAAAGATTTGGACAGAGGATGCTGTAAGCATTGTTTAAATGTAGGCAGAGCAGAGCCACAGAATGTCCCTTCTTCTCATGACCTTGGGTTGACTCCTGTGTGCTTCACCTTGCCCCACTGCATGGATCCCACACCCAAACCAGCTCTACTGTGGCCTACTCTAAGAAGCCTTCCCTGCCACTGCCTCAGTCCCAGGAGTCGTTGGCTCAGCATTATGGCCTCAACTATGATTCAGCTACAATGTTGCCAAGTAAGACAGAGACCTAGTCTCAACATATATCTGGAAGTGTGTACCAGTAGAATGTAGCTCAGAATCCACATGCTCACATGCTGTCTCAGGTAGAAGAATAACTTGGTTATCTGACAGATGAAGTGGCCATAAAGGGCACTGGTGGTACAGAGGAAATAGCTCGGGCATCTTGATCCTAAACAGAAACTCAGCACAGGCAAGTGGACTTTCCAGAGGGGAAGAAACAGGATAATACATAACATAAGTGACATAAAAGGGTCAGCAAGAGACATGCTACATGAGAGTAATACTGAAGATTCAGGCAACACAACAACATGACTCATGTACACAGTTCACTGTTGAAGTCACCAGTGGCTGCACATAGGTATCAGAAGCACCTAAGCAAGATCCAAAATCAGACTGTGTAGTTATGGCTGTCCTGAATCTTGCTAAGTAAACTAGGCTGCCTGGCCTCAAACTCACAGAGATCCACTTGCTTCTGCCTCCCAAGTGCTGGGATTAAAGGCATGTGCTACCAAACCTAGTTCAGTTACATACATTCTTACCTCAAGAGGAAAGAATTTGGCGCACAGTCACAATAAAATCTGGGAGGAGGGTCTACAATCTACAAATAGGTGAAAATAAAAACTTGGTTCATTATCAGGAGCCATCTAGGATAGACTAAAGGCATGCAAGTGGCCTTTCTGGAGCTGGCCCATAGTATTGCATGGTCTGCGATGGGTGACCTCTAAGAAGCAAGGCCCAAAAAGACTTCATCTCAAGAATGCTTCTTGCAGCTGATATGTCTTTCCCGCCATTATTAGTAGTATAATAATTCCTGAGCATTAGACCACTCTATTAGGCAGATTTTCTGCAGATCAACAAAGATGTACTCTCTTGTAGCAAAGCTATGTAGACAAATTGATGGTTTCATAATCTCTAATAATGATTCTATAGAATTCCTAAATTTATCCAGGTAATTTTGAGCCCTCTATAGTATGAAGGCTGTAATTAGGACTCTGTAATCCTTCATGTGTCACGGGCTAATGGCACTAGGATAGAAAGCAGGCTTAGAATAGATTTGTGGTCAGAAAAGGCATTCCTTCTGGGATGGCTGTGAAACCATTGTCTGATAACTGGGGATGGACAATTTATTGAGGGTCCAAGGACAAAAGATGAAATGATGACTGGAATTATCTATTCAAAACTTCAATACCAGTGTCACACAAAGCAGATGATTTACCTCTTGACAAAACCATGCTAATTTATGACATAAGAATTATTGTTTTAAACTTTTAAATGAACCTGTGGAGCTAGTGACAGATAATGAATGTTTAATTAGATAACTAGTCTTAATGGAAATTCATGTAAACATTCCTGCTGAAACTTCTTACTCAATTTATGATTTGAATTTATGTTTTGGACTTGCTGTGAACTTTTGGGAAAAAAGATGCCTGAAATACCATGTGATCTACTCTCCTTAGAAAGTATAAGCACTAAGAACAACAGTAAGCAAGGGTTTTTTTCTTACTGACAAGGACAGGGCTTCTTTCACTCAGCAATAAAGAGGATGAGGTTTTTTTTCTTACTTGCAGCAATAAAAAGGTAGAAGGTTTTTCTTTCTTTGAGCAATAAAGGTTGGAACTCCTTTTTCATCCAGAATGAATGAGTTCTTTCTGCACTGGTATTTGCTCCATGGAGCTTGCCCATGGGGATATATGTGAGTATAGGTGTGTGTATGTACGTATGCACAGAGACAGGTGCCCAGGCCCAACATGAATGTGTGTGTATGAATGTGTGTGTGTCTGTGCATATTTTCTATGTAAGAGGTTTTTTTTTTTTTTCTGTGAGCGTGACTTTCTTTCCTGGCTCACTAAAAGTTAACAAAAACTGCAAGCCTCTGCTGATGAGGAGCTCCTGGCTAACTTGACAGAGAAAGGAGCTCTAGCAATTAATCCTTTATTTAATTCCCTGCCACTAAATGTTATATTTTAATTTGCCAAACTTTTGCACTTATTTAAACACAAAACAGTAAGAAAGAGTTAAATTTTTAGCACAGAACAGTAAGAAAGAATTACGAGACCAGCATTATTCAAGCACAGAGAATTATAAAGTAAGAGTTAAGTTTCCTACAAGGTTGGTGATCATCAACCCCTAAGGCCTTCCCCTAAGGCCTGGCAGACTCCTGGCAGTTCATCCTGACTTAGACAAACTGAATCAAACTTTGGGAGTCTGACCCCAGTCAGCTTATTGCCAGCATATTTAAATACAGTACAATTTGGGGGAAAGTTTCCTGGTGGAATACAATCCCTGCTGCACAAGGAGGCATAATTACAGTGAAACTCAACTCAAAGTACATGTGATTTCTTCCAGAAAGATGAGTTTTATAGATAAACTACCTGTATTAGCTTAAGGGCCAAGGGAAAGATTTGGTGTGGCCTGGGTCATACAAATAGTGTAAGGTTTATTAGCCATCTTCAGTCCTGGATATGGAAGCTTGGGGGCGGCCCAGACTATACAGATAATGTAAGGATCATTTAGACTACTAGCCACCTACCACCCTGATTGTGGGATCTTGATATGACCTTACCTAACAAATAATGTAGATCACCAAGCTTTTAATCACCTCCAATTCCCAGCCTTCTGGGTGGAAAACCAGGTTTTATGTCCTTTCCTTTAAAAGGACAATTCTATGTGTGTAACATTACTGGTTTATGGATGAAAAGACCTTCATGCTCCCAACAAAAGTCAGAGCTAGACCAAAGTCCAACAGTATAAAGAGTTCAATACTTGATGTCTAGAACCAACTCAAGATCCTCAAGGTTCCAAAGTATAGTAATACTTCTCTGACTCTGCCATCCACAGTACACACAGCTTGTCTCACAGGCTCGGGCTAGCTCCACTCCAAACCTACTGCTGTCCTTAGTGGTTGTCCCATAGTACTGGCATCTCCAAATTGCAAGGATCTCCACTAGGCTGCACCCTTACAAGTAGCCTCTCTTGAGTTCTTTTCAGAGACTTAACCTTGCCATATGGTACCAAGTCTCAGCTTCTCTCCATGACCCCTTCACTGATACTGAAACTGTACCTTGATTAGCACTCAGGAGGTGGAGGCAAGCAGATTTCTATGTTTGAGGACAGCCTGGTCTACAGAATAAGTTTCAGGACAGCCAGGACTATACAAAGAAACCCTGCCTTGAACAACCTAAATAAATAATCAATTTATTATTCATCAGTTTGAACTTAGCCAATTTGATTATTTTTTCCCATAGCACTAAACAATTACTAATATCAAATTACTAATTTCCTGCCACTGAGGGCAGTGGCAGAGAAGGCTTCTTAGAATCAGTAAAGCTGGTTTGAGTGTGGGGTTCATGCAGTGGGGCAAGGTGAAGCACACAGGAATCAACCCAAGGTCATGAGAAGAAGGGACATTCTGTGGCTCTGCTCTGCCTACATTTAAACAGTGCTTACAGCATCCTCTTTCCAAATCTGGAGCCTGAACTGGAAAGCAGGTAAAGACTATTAGAAAAGAGGCTCTGTAGAGGTGCAGAGACAGCTCGGCTGAGAACTCTGGGATTGTGGGCCAGCTTTGCCTGGAGTGGGAGGGAGGAAAGAGGGAAGGAGGAAGGAGAGAGAGAGAGAGACAGAGAGACAGAGAGACAGAGACAGAGAAACAGACAGAAAGAGAGACAGAGAGACTAATCCTAAATGGCTCTTCTTAGAACAAGGCAGAAAATTAACATCTTAAAGACAGCATAACTTAATTCTTACATGTTAAAGACAGAGAATCTAACATGATTTTTTATAAGGTTTAAGGCTCAAATAGACACCTAGTAAAAGCATGAAGTAAAAATGTGAAGCTAGACATGTACACTTAGGTAATATCTAATTCCCATATTGGAGCTAGATAACAGAGTGGGGAGTTGCCTTTACTGATGATAAGATGGAAATATTGGGCTGGACAGATGGCTCAGCCTCTAAGAGCACTGACTGCTCTTCCAGAGGTCCTGAGTTCAATTCCCAGCAACAACATGGTGGCTCACAACATCTGTAATGGGATCTGATGCCCTCTTCTGCTGTGTCTGTTTTTGTTGGTTTTGTTGTTGTTGTTTTGTTTTGTTTTTTTAAGATTTATTTTATGTATATGAGTACACTGTAGCTGTCTTCACCAGAAGAGGGCATCTGATCCCATTACAGATGGTTGTGAGCCACCATGTTGGTGCTGGGAATTGAACTTAGGACCTCTGGAAGAGCAGTCAGTGCTCTTAACTGCTGGGCCATCTCTCCAGCCCTTTTTTTTGTTTTGTTTTGTTTTTTCTATTTCTCTCTCTTTTTTTTTCCTTTCTTGTGTGTCTGAAGACAGTGTACTCATATGCTTAAAATAAATAAATAATTCTTTTTTTAAAAAAAGATGGAAATATCTTCCTCAGTGTGACTTTAAATCAAACCTTTTTACTCTTTTAGTTTATAGTGAGGCTAAATTATATTTCTATGCTTGTTTGTGTATCTAAAAGAAAGGGAGAAGAAGGAAGGAAATAAAAGACTAGATTCCTGAGTGAGACACCATCTATCTGCCCAATGTCAATCCTACCCAGTGTAAAGTTTAAAGACACAGATACATACAGCAGTTAGGGGTTTGGTTTGTTTGCTTGCTTTTGTGTTTGTTTGTTTGTTAGTTTTTATTGTTGTTTGGGGTTTTTGTTTGGTTGGTTTAGGTTTTTGTTGTTTTGGTTTTTTGTTTTGTTTTGTTTTGTCTTTTTTTGAGATGAGGTTTCTGTGTAGCCTTAGCTGTCCTGGAACTCACTTTGCAGACCAGGCTGGCCTCAAACTCAGAGATCCACCTGCCTCTGCCTCCTGAGTGCTGGGATTAAAGGTGTACATTCCCAGCAGTAGTTGGGTTTTTAACCTCTCATAGAATGAAAATGCATTAAGCCTAAATCCACCTATTTTGACCTTAAAGTTTACAGAAGTTAGCTCAGTGGCAGTGCCTCATGCCTTTAGTCCTATCACTCAGGAGGCAGAGGCAGGTGGATCTCTGAACTTGAGGCCAGCCTAGTTTATATATCCTGTTCTGTTCCAGGACACCTAGAGCTACATAATAGAGAGTCCCTGCCTAAAACAGAAGAAGAAGAAGAAGAAGAAGAAGAAGAAGAAGAAGAAGAGGAGGAGGAGGAGGAGGAGGAGGAGGAGGAGGAGGAGGAGGAGGAGGAGGAGGAAGAGGAGGAGGAAGAAGAGGAGGAGGAGGAGGAGGAGGAAGAAGAAGAAGAAATGTGATACAATATGAAGCATAGGATAAAAGCAAAGAAAACAGCAGGAAAAACGGAGCGAAAGGCATTTTTAATATTTCAGGGTTCTTTCTGTTCCCAGTACAGCATGGCTCATGGTCCCAAGAGACATAGCTCTAAAACATTACCTGCTGAATAAATACACTGGCATGTTTCTCCTTATCTGTCCACTGGTTCCCACAAGCTAAAAGAATGTCTAACTCTGATCACTTTTTCTCTACACATAATAATATTTTCCTTAATAGACAAGGTCAGAGAAAGGTAGATAAGAAAAGTTATTCTAGGAATTTATCTTTAGTTTTGACATAACAAAATTATTTTAAAATTAATTCCTATTTATTTATTTTGGGGCTTCTTGGTGGTGGTGGTAATGTGTTTTTTGTGTATTTGTTTACTTGAGACAAAGTCTCACTATGTAGCCTTGACTGGCCTAGAACTCCTATAAAGACCAGGATGGCTTCAAACTCATAGAGATCAGATTGCCTCTGCTTCCTGAGTGCTGGGGTTAAAGTGCCAGCACTTCCCTGCTTTTTTTCTTTTTTTTTTTTTCATACTTTATTTACATTTTAAATGTTTCCCCCTTTCCAGATCTCCCCTTTGGAACCTCCCTATTCCCTCCCCCCTACCCCTGCCACTATGGGGGTATTCCCCCAACCACCCACCCACTCACTCTTGTCTTCCCTCCTTGGCATTCTCCTATACTGGGGCACCATCAGCACCAAGGGCCTCTGCTCCCCCAATGGCTAACAAGACCCTCCTCTGCTGCATATGTGGCCAGCACGATAGGTCCCTCCATGTGTATTATTTGATTGGTGATCCAGTCTCAGGGAGCATCGAGGGGTCAGGCCAGTTGCCACTGTTGCTCCCTCCCTGGGGCTGCAAACTCCCTCAGCTCCTTCAGTCCCTTCTCCAACTCCTCTCTCTGGGACCTCACACTCAGCCCTATGGTTGCTGTGAAGTGACTATTGGGTATTTCAAACTTTTGGGCTAATAACCACTTATCAGTGAGTACATACTATGATCATTCTTTTGTGACTGTGTTACCTCGTTCAGGATGATATTTTCAAGTTCCATCCATTTGCCTGTGAACTTCATGAGGTTATTGTTTTTAATAGCTGAGTAGTATTCTATTGTGTAAATGTACCACATTTTCTGTATCCATTCCTCTGTTGAGGGACATCTGGGTTGTTTCCAGTTTCTGGCTATTATAAATATGGCTGCTATGAACATAGTGAACATGTGTCTTTATTACATGTTGGAGCATCTTCTGGGTATATTCCCAGGAGTGGTATAGCTGGGTCCTCAGGTAGTATTATGTTCATTTTTCTGAGAGTCTGCCAAACTGATTTCCAGAGAGGTTGTATCAGCTTGCATTCCCACCAGCAATGGAGTGCTCCTCTTTCTCCACATCCTCACCAAGGTCTGCTGTCACCTGAGTTTCTGATCTTAGCCATTCTGACTGGTGTGAGGTGGAATCCCAGGGTTGTTTTGATTTGCATTTCCCTGATGACTAAGGATGTTGAACATTTCTTTAGGTGCTTCTCAGTCATTCGAGTTTCCTCAGTTGAGAATTCTCTGTTTAGCTCTGTCCTTGCTTTTTTCCTACACCATTTTATGAACATTCACAAGTTCAATTAACATACTTACGAAATATAAAACCAGTTGGAATACCGAATCTGTTTTAATTCAACATTTCCTTCCTTCATTAAATTGATATGGAAGGAGTGTCCAGAGGAAAACAGACTGAATGCTAGCAAATTACCAGAGATCTGAAAACAAAACAAAAAAGTGGTTGGAAACCAAAATGCTTTCAAAGCAAGCAAACAAAATGGGTATCCTAGAGCAGTGGTTCTCAGCCTTCCTAATGCTGAAACACTTAAGTACTGTTCCTCATGCTGTGGTGACCCTCAACCATAAGATTATTTCATTGCTACTTCATAACTGTCATTTTGCTACTGTTGTGAATTGTAATATAACTATCTGATATAGTGGATATCTGATAGGTGACCTCTGTGAAAGGGTCATTGGAGGGTCACGACCCACAGGTTGAGAACCTCTGAGTTAACTAGCTGTCACTAAGTTTTCTTTAAGGGTGCTACCCCCCGATGGTAACCAGTAGATGGCACTACACCCACATGAACATACTGGCAAAACTGAGTGGACTTGGTGAGTTTTAAAAGGAACTTGAGAAGTTGGGACGGGAGAGTGAAGGTCGGTTGAGGGAGGAGTTAGAGAAGAGGAAATAAGAGGCAGATTTATATATATTCTCAAACAATAAAATATGTAAATCTTAAACCAGATGCTTTGAAAGAAAAAATCCAACAAGTAAGATCCTAAACAACCAATTCGAAATAAACAATAAATGAAGTCTTGACCTCAGAAAGAATTCACCAAAATCTACCTGAAGAAATAATGTCCACGGCTTGGACACAAAGGTTTCCATATTGGTACCTATCTCTAAGGCAGGTGACTCTTCCCATGAAAAGTGATCCACTCTTGGGGTCCCACATTTGGGTACTATAACTATCCACGCAGAAAAAGCACAGCTCTGACCTCAAAAGGAATAAGACATAGTTTATACTATATGAGTGACCATGACTCAGGAATACAGATTTGTGCTACCCAAAATTCCATGTCCCAACCAATAACAGTTTCATAAATCTTTTTATAGTAACAGAATCAAAAAAAAATCATGACTCAGGGACTTTTCAAATGGTAGGAATATCACGTAGGCAGTCACAGCAAAGTAGGGAAACCTCAAGCTAAAGACCTCAGATGCTACCTTAATGGCAGTCTTAGCCTTTGGGTGGGTGTTAGCTAGTTGTCTGTTAATATTTTCAAAAAAGTTTCACCTGTTAGTCACAAAGATGCTTGGTCAGACACAGAGGTGACAAAGAATGACTATTAAGATAGCCCAAGAGAATTTGTAATTATGCTCTGTACCTTCAGCCTCCAACCTCTCCACAACTGTTGGCATTCTCATCAATTAATCAGCCTAGCAGAAAGATCACTGGACGGTGCTGTCCTTCAAGAGCACTGGTTCACAGAGTTTTCCAACCTCACAAAGGCAGAGGAAAAGTTATAGACCCTTCTTGAAACAGAATTGTCTCTTGCTCCCTGTGTGGCCCCACCTCACCCCTCCAAGGGAACTGAAAAACCCCACACATGTATCTCCTTAACATAGGCCCTGGGAGGGTGAGAAGAAGGTCTGGGACTCTGTCTTAAAAGGATGGATCCATAGGAACAGTGGCACTCCCAATTGAGTATTATGTATCCAGGAAGTCTGCTCGGAAGAGGTGACCTGCTGGTAAGTGTTTTTTCCTGAGACCAGAACCTTCCTCCTAACAGCCCCCAGAGTCCAGCCCTCACCTCAAAGAACTACACTAGAAAGAAGGAACCAGAAAAAAGCTTCCTGGAGGTGGGAGGCTTTGGAATGCAAATGCTTGGGAACTGGAAGAGAGAATCTTCATCTCACTCAGCTGTGGGGTTGAGAAGGCAAGCTTGGGGACTGGGTGTTGTAGAGTCAACCAAGTGACCAGAGCAAGCTTCCAAAAACAGTGGAAACAGTTAATAGCTTCCTGAAGAAAGTCCAGAAGCTTAGCTGAGAGCCAAATTTCAGCCATAACAGGCCCACCTGCAAGTAACAGGGACCCGCCTCTCAGCCAGGATGTGCTACCTACAAGTGAAAAGATGGTCCACCTACAGGTGCTCAGGTTCCAAACCCCAGAAGCCATCACCCGTCCATGTGGGAATGAAGGGGATGTTTAAACACAGGCACTGAAAATACCCCACTCATTAACACATTAAGGACTTAATACATTAACTTTATTTAGCCTAATGTATGTAGGATAATAATGAAAAGGTGATTAATGATTAATATGAGTAAATTATAGAATTAAAAATTGAATTAAAAGAGAATTTTTCTTTCTCGTTTTAATTTTAATTTGTTTACACATTATATACAATTTAATCATACATTCAAGTGTAGAGAGAATTTCTTATAAGCATCACCTGTCAATAAAAAATCTTACGGTCAATGAGCTGAGGTAGGGAATAGGAGGTGAAACATCCAGCAAGGATAGAGAGCATTCTGGGAAATAGTGAGAGGCACAGGAGATTTGAGCTAGAATGCTGAGGAGACGGATGTAAGCCACCAGTTAGCGGAACTCAGGTTAGAATAAAGGGGAGATTCACCCCAGGAACAAGGAGAGGAAACCAGCCACATAGCTGCACCCAGGTTAGAAACAAGGTGATAATAAGTGAAGAGCAAGTTAGAAAACAAGCCAAAGCTGGGGACCTCGGTATGGGGGCGGGGGGAAATAACTTGGATTTACTTTTTACATCCAAGTGTATCAACTTTCCCACAAATTTCGTGGGAATATTTTGTGTGTGGGTGTTCTGCCTGTGTATGTGGAATACATTTCTTTAAGGTGGAAGAGTGTTTCATTTTATATATGTACACCAGTTTTTCATTATCTGTTCATTTGTCGATGGACAACTAGTTTGATTCCAATTCTTTAATATAGTGAATAAAGCAACAATAGACAAGGACATGCAAATTTGTCAATGGTAGAGCATGGAGTTCTCTACCCAGGGGTGAAACCTGACAGCTAAGTCATACGGTAGTCCTAATTTAAATTTTTTGAGAAATCTCCAAACTGATCTCCACAATGGCTATATTAATTTGCCTGCACCAACAGTGAACAAGGGCTCCTTTCTCTCCACTCCCCCTCCAACCTTTGTTGTTAGAAATGTTGAAGACAGCCAGGCAGTGGTGGCGCACGCCTTTAATCCCAGCACTCGGGAGGCAGAGTCAGGCAGATTTCTGAGTTCGAGGCCAGCCTGGTCTACAGAGTGAGTTCCAGGACAGCCCGGGCTACACAGAGAAACCCTGTCTCCAAAAACCAAAAAAAAAAAAGAAATGTTGAAGACAGCCATTTCCGACTGGCGCGAGGTATTCCAAAGTAGCTTTAACTCACATTTCAATGATGACTAAGAATATTAAATACTTTCTAAAATAGTTATTAAACATTTGCATTTCTTTTTTTAAAAAAACTGTCTATTCAATCATTTGATAGTTTTGTTTCTTTAGCATTTAATGTCTGGTTTTTTGTTTGTTTTTAGTTTTTTTTTTCCAACACAGGAACTCATATAGATCTTCCTGCCTCTGCTGGGATTAAAGGTATGTCCTGCCACTACCTAGTAATTCTTTATAAATTCTGGATATCGGTCACTTGATTTTTTTCCATTCGTGAGCTGTTTGCTCTGCTGATCGTTTTTCCTTTTCTGTACAGAAACTTTTATTTTCATGTAGTCTTCTCATGCTGTTGATATTCTATTTAAAAAGTTCTTGCCTACCCCGATATTTCAAGTTTTAGATTAAGATCTTTTGTACAAGGTGAAGAATCTTTTTATTCTTCTGCAGGTAGAAATGCAGTTTTGCCAGCACCGTTTGTTGAATAGTCCACTTTATCCCCAGTGTACATTTTTGCCTCCTTTGTCAAAAATTAAGTGGGCACATATATCTCATTTTATTTCAAGTTCTCTGTTCTATTTAGTTGATTTGCCTGCTTAGTTTTCATGCCAATACCAGGCTATCCTTATCACTCTAATTTGAAGTCAGGTATTACAATGTCTACAGTGTTCTTATGCCTTAGGATTGTTTTGCCTATTCATGGTCTTTGTGGTTCCACATGAGTTCTTGTGCTGCTTTTTTCTAAACCTGTGAAATATATCATAATTTTAATAGGTATCACATTAAATCTATCAATTAATTTTGGTAGTATAGCCATGTTTACAATATTAATTCTATCAGTCCAGAAGCGTGGAATGTCTTTCTGTAATCTAGTATCTTTTGTGATTTCCATTTTTATGTTACCATTTTTTAATATTTATTTTCGTGTATGGTTGTTTTGTTTGTATATGTGTCTTTGCACCACATGCATGTATTGTACACTGAAGCCAGAAGAGGTTGTCAGATACCTTGGAACTGAGTTCCATGTGGTTGCTAGGAATTGAACCAGAATCCTCCGGAAGAGCAGTCCATGTCTTAGTGAAGTTAGGGTTTTATTGCTGTGAACAGACAACTCTTTTTTGAGGGGTGGGGGGTTCGAGATAGGGTTTCTCTGTGTAGCCCTGGCTGTCCTGGAACTCACTCTGTAGACCAGGCTGGCCTTGAACTCAGAAATCCGCCTGTCTCTGCCTCCCAAGTGCTGGGATTAAAGGCATGCACCACCACTGCCCGGCTCAGACAACTCTTATAAGGACAACATTTAATTGGGGCTGGCTTACAGGTTCAGAGGTTTAGTCCATTATCATCAAGGTGGGAGCATGGTGCGTCCAGGCAGGAATGGTGCAGGAGGAACTGAGAGTTTTACATCTTCATCTGAAGGCCACTAAAAGAAGACTGGCTTCCAGGCAGCCAGGACAAGGGTCTTAAAGCCCACACCCACAGTGACACACCTATTCCAACAAGGCCACACCTCCTAATAGTGCCACTTCCTGGGCCAAGCATATACAAACCATCACAATGTCCTTAATCACTGAGTCATTTCTCTAGCTCACTTTTTCAATATCTAGATGTTTTTATTACAGAGGTCTTTAACTGCTTTGGCTAGATATATTCCTAAATACTTAACTTTTAGAGTTATTTTAAATGAAATATTTCTCTTGATTTCTTTCTCTGAGAGTACACTGGTGATATAAATGCTTTGTTTTGTTTTTAATTATTTTGTTATGTATTTATATGGGTGTTTTGCCTGCATGCATCCCTGTGCACTGTGTGCGTGCCTGGTGCCCATGGAAGCCAAAAGAGGGTGTCAGATCCCCTGGAGCTGGAGTTATAAATGTGGATTCTGGGAATTGAACCCAGGTCCCAGGTTTCTTTGGAAGAGCAGCCAGTGCTCTTAACTACTGAGCCATTTCTGTAATCCCTACTGCTTTTAGTTTATTTTTTTAAAGATTTATTTATTTATTTTACGTATATGAGTACACTGTAGCTGTCTTCACCAGAAGAGGGCATCTGATCCCATTACAGATGGTTATGAGCCACCATGTGGTTGCTGGGAATTGAACTCAGGACCTCTGGAAGAGCAGTCAGTGCTCTTAACCACTGAGCCATCTCTCCAGCCTCTGTTTTGTTT
>JADRCH010000172.1:198145-277432 GCA_019843965.1 Rhynchomys soricoides
AGGAAGCACCCAACCTCGAAGAGATTTTAAGTGCCAAGGTGGGGGAAACCCAGGGTGCCCCCCCCAGCTCACAGGAAAAGGAGAGGGGAGTGGGGAAAGGATTGTGGGAGGGGATGACCAGGAAGGGGCAGTGAGTGGGATGTAAAGTGAATAAGCAAAACATAAATAAATAAATTTTTAAAAAGTATTTCCAAAAAAAAAGTACCACCTGCAAAAGAGGATAGCTTGATTTTTGTTTTTTTGATACTGTATATTTCAAATATTTCCCCTTTCCATGGCTCCTCTTTGGCACCCCCCTCCCCCTCCCCCTCCCCTCTCCCCCCCCCACCTATCATCTAACACCCTCAGGCCCAAGGGCCTCTCCTCTCCCGGATGGCTAACAAGACCCTACTCTTCCACATATGTGGCCCCAACCATGGGTCCCTCCATGTGTATTCTTTTGTTGGTGATCCAGTCTCTGGGAGCATTGGGAGGTCAGGCCAGTTGACACTGTTGCTCCCTCACTGGGGCTGCAAACTCCCTCAGCTCCTTCAGTCCCTTCTCAAACTCCTCCATTTGGGACCCCACGTTCAATCCTCAGGGAGAGGAGAGGCCCTTGGACCTGAGGGTGTTATATGCCCTAGTATAGGGGGATGCCAAGGAGGGAAGACAAGAGTGAGTAGGTGGGTGGGTGGGGGAATACCCTCATAGAGGCAGGGGTTGAGGGAGGGGGGAGGGAGATTCCAAAGAGGAGACATGGAAAGGGAAAAATATTTGAAATATAAATAAAGTATCAAAAAAATATCAAACTATCCTCTTTTGCAGGTGGTGGCTGCATGCATAAAAATTATTTGATATTGAAAGAGTAAAATCATATGTGAAGCCATAGTTTCTATTTCAAATGGCTATTCTAACTGTATAGAAGTTCATGGGGGTGTGTAGATGTGGGGTCTTGTTAATTTTGGCATGTGATTTTTATTTGTAAGGGCTTTTTTATAATAAATGTTGATTTAAAAATTAAATTAGCCGGGCAGTGGTGGTACACACCTTTAATCCCAGTGCTCGGGAAGCAGAGGCAGATGGATTACTGAGTTCAAGGCCAGCTTAATCTACAGATCGATTTCTAGGACAGTCAAAGCTACACAGAGAAACCCTGCCTATAAATAAATACATAAATAAATAAGAAACCACAGTAGTTGTATTTTAAATCACTAAATTAATGAGTGCACCACAGATTATAGAACTCTAAGGCCTGCCATCCAAGTTTAGATGCAGTTAGGGTTTAGCAAAACTTAAGTTTCAACTTGGTAAACTTCTAGACCCCTGTGATCCCAAATTTGCTCCAGAGTTGATGAAAGGGGATCCTGAGTGAGTTCCTACAAGGGAGGACCTTAGTCACAAAGGTATTTTGTAGGAGCTATGCCCAGAAAGCTAGCTCCAAAGAGCCTCTACAGCCAGAACCCAACCCCCAAGACTGGGACAGTAAATCTGAGACTCAGGGTCACTTCGAAGGAAATATGGGAGGGGACCTGAGGCAAGATTAAACACACACACACACACACACACACACACACGACCTTAATCCCTATACCTTAGTGCTTGCATATGGGCAGGCTACTGCACTGTGTTGGGGAGAGGGCGGGGCTCCAGGTTGCTAGGCAACATAGTCAACAAGCCCATAGATTCAAAACAGAGGCAAGTCTTCCCACCGAAAGGGCAGAAAGTATGAGGGTGTGAGGACTTGGGATGGGGAGGCCTAGATGTTGAGCTAATAGGTGGGAAAGGGGTTACACAAATTTAGGGATGTCTCTACTTCTCACCCACGGAATGTCAGGAGCTTCAGATAGGTTGAGAATGGTTGCTAGGATTGGTTTCCTTTCCCTCTTTGAGCCATTCCTCTTTTCTCTCTTCTTCCCTGGGTTCTGTTCCCCATAAGGAGATAAGCCAGGAGAACAGAGGCTTAGCTTCCCTGTGCACAGATCCAAACACACATACACCTATAACACCATTCGCATACACACTCAAGCAGATATGTGTAGACACAAACACAAGGTGGGGGTCCTCTGCCCAAGGTATCATGAAGGGCCATGCCCTTAACCCTACCCTAACCAAAGACTGGGGATCAGGGAACAGGATCAGACCAGTCTCTGATGCTCCAGAGTTAGGGGATGCTGAATAAGCCATGACCATAGTGATGCAGGCTGTGGAGCAACAATGGCATGTAGGACAGTCCATTGGGTTTTATGGTCCTAAATTGGGTATACTCCTAAAACTGGAGAAGATCAGAAAGTCATGGCCTACTACAGATATACACAGGGTCAGCTACCAGTTTAGGGATATGAGTTAGGTGGCTACAGGAAGCCCCATAGATGCAGAGCTGGAGCCATAGTGTTCTCCTAAATGGCTATACATCCCCTTTTCTTCCACAGACCAGAGCATGCCGCCCCCAGGAGGAAAGAGTGCACAGGAGCGAGCCAAAAAGGGTACACCTGGAGCTGGAGCTGGAGCTGGTGAGAAGCTCAAGAAGGGCCGGTGGACTACAGAGCCTCTGAAGCCAGGCTGGGCACTGACTCAGGAAAAGCTGGCAGCCTTGTCCCCCACACTACGCCGACGCCACCTGCTCTTTGGAGACCTACTTGACACGGAAGAGGTAGTGTCCATGTTTCCACGCGAGTCGGTGGAGTTACCCTACGGCATGCCCGACCCGCGCACCTGGACGCAGGCATTAGAGCTACCATCTGAGCGTCAAAAGCGGCTTCTGGGCATCCTTAAGGCCGCGGAAGCTCGGGGCCGAGTCCGCGCTCTGCGGTTGTGCTACACCCGAATGCGGGTAGGCGGAAGGGAGAGGACCCAGAACGTCTTCTAAAGAGGGCCCACCCTCTTTAGAAGGGTACTCCTCTAGCTCGCTCAAAGGGTTGCTCAATAAACTTCATTTCCAGGCAGAGGAAATCTCTCTCCTGATTCAGAAGCAGAGCTCAGCGCGCGCTGCTATTCGACTGGAACTGTTCCTACCACCCCAACTGAAGCCGACGAAGATCCCTGATCCTCTGGATCGACAAGAGGTGCGGGGAAGTCCCGAGACGGGTGGGAGGGTCCCGTGCCTCGCCACACACTTGGCTCCAGCCCTTCTCTCCGCAGCGGAGTCGTGTTGAGACAATCCTGGAAGAGGAGGTAGATGGCAACATCTTCCCGCGATGACGGAGACCTTGGCGTTCAGAGACCCCAAGTTACAACGGCTCCCCACTCTCTCATATAAAGTTCTCTTCCGATGGTTCTCGGGTCTTTTCCCCTCTTTTCTCCCTGGGCCCCCACAGGGAAGGGCAAACATGGATGCTGCCTCTCCTACAACCACAGCCATAGAAGTAAGGAGATGTTGGTGGGTGGACACTCCTATCTCCAAATAGCCTGCAACTGGTGCCCTTCAGGGCCATAGATGTGGGAGGCTACTAGTGTGGGAAAGGATAGGGATGAGCCCACCTAGACACCAGCACCCCCAGAAATCGGAGCTGTCTCCAAAGTTAGGGTCATTCCATTTAAGGACTGGGGTGGCATTATGGGAGGGGGAAATGACTGCAAAGCCAAAACTGGCCTTTGGAGAGTCTAGTTGTGCCCAGATGACACACAGGTTGTAAATGGGGTGCTCTCTCCAAGGTCCCTGGATGGTGGGACAGAAAACCCACCCACAGCCTCCCTTTCATCAGAAACAGCCTCCTGTGCTCATTCATCCACCAAACATGGAGCAGAGGAAGGAAGCCAACCATCCCATTCTGACCACTGGACTCTGAAAAGCCCCTGGTTTCTGGGCAGCTCATCTTCCTCTTCTCCACAGCACTGGCTCTCTGCAGGACCTGTGGCCTCTTGGCCTCTTGGCTCCCTGTCCTTGTCCTCCTTTCCAGCCCCTCCCCATCAGGCTGCACAGGGTGGAAGCTGCAGGGAGATAGACAGTTCCCTGCTCCTTTGTGGTGGCTCCCACAGAGAACAGAAGTGAGGAAGAAGAGATCAAAACTGTGGTCCAGAAGGATCTTACTCACTGATGGCCAGTTCCCAGGGCTCTGTTTCTTCAGCTGGTCTTCTCCCCCTGCACATGACCCTTCTCACTCTCTGGCCTGTTGCTGCCCTAGGCCTTGATCCAAGCCCAGACTGCAGCATTCACAAATCAGCAACAGCTCTCAGGAGGAGGCAAACGTGGAAATGGTAGATTTGGACATGGGTATGGACAGGGAAAAAGTGACAGTCTCTTCATCCAGGAATGATGGTCTCTCTCACACACAGATGTAGATCTCTAATGACAGCCAATTACACCACATGATAGCCAATGCTGGGCTCCTCTGGCCAAGCTCTAGACCCCAGAATTTTGTCTCTTAAAGATTTGCTAAGTGAAAAATTTCATCTACTTTGTAAAGTCCTACCATTGTCTCATCCCCTTTCTGACCCTGCATTTCTTCCTGGGGGTTACAGGAATGCCTAAGGTCACTGCAGTCAGTGTCCCACACAGTGAGTAATCCACATAAGTACTTCAGAATAGAGGGCTGGGAACAATGACAAACATTGGAAGGCCAGCACTCCAATGGCACAAGAGCTCCACACCAAATGCCAGATCAACTTAAGAGTGCCACTTGATCTACACATCAGTGAGGGACTGGGTTTACAGAGGCAGTTAGGGAAGTTGGCATAGGGTGCCTCTGTCTGAAGAAAATCCTACAGGGATACAAAGCTTGTGGCCCATGCACAATCAGGTGGGGCTTGTGAGGAGCTGTGGTCCCTGCTCTCAAGCAGAGTATATTGGGTTCCAGTTCCATCCCCACTGGCATCACTTACTTAGTGCTCCTGGTCTCCTTCTTGGATTTAGAGGCATTTTCTGTGCTTAGGGAAAGGTACTAATTGTGAGGAGAGCAAATGTAAGGTGGCAGGGAACAAGTAGATAGGCATGTGAAAGGAATTAAGAGAAAAGCACACTGATTTCTACCTACAGTCACGCCCACACCAAACACTGCAGAATCAGGGTTGTTTTGTGGCCTCCATCAGGCACTTATCCATTTCTACTGAGCCTCCATGTTCTTATCTGTGTTTACCTCTCAGGAATATTATCTAAACTAAAGTAACTGTTCCTGTTCAGATGGGCTTCTTAGCCTCTACCTTACTTTGGAAGCCGCCAGCTTGGCAGCCAAAGGGTTCTGTGGTCAACTCATAAAGCCTCCCACAGAGCCTGGTAGCCTCTCACCCACTGTTCTCTCTTCATCCTGGACCCCTGAGCAGAAACCTCCTGCCTCACCTCTCACCCCATCCCTTTCTTGCCTGTCTCCCATTCTAACCCACTGCAGTCAGTTCAGTTACTCTGCCTCTGCCCCGCTGCCTGAAGAGCTCATATGAAGCATCTCCTTTGCATCTCTTAGTATGTATGATGTAGTATGTGAGCATAAACAACTTGTGTGACTGAACAGCATTTTGTTTGCAAAACACCAACACCTGAACTGGTCAGGCTGTGTGTCCAGTGCTAAGGAGAGCAGGAACCACATGGCCCAACGGACCACACTCTACAGACCAAGTCTAAAATAGGGTTAGGGCTTCTGAACACTGGCCCAAAGTATGCTGGATAATGAACTAATTTTTTACCCAATGACAAAGGATATGAAGAGTTGACCAAAGGGCAAGACTATTTGTACTAAAAGCTATCTTGGAGCAGTTTGAGAGTTCAGAAGGGACTCAATCAGGCCCCAGAAACATTCCGAGTAATTCGATGTAAGAACCTGCTTTCACGGTGCCCACACGTTGCAGTTCCTGAACCTCCCTTTGGGGCAAGTTCGAATGCAGAGTGACAGACTCTTAATGCTATGTTACAGATCAGACTCAGAAAGGGAAGAGTCGGCCAGACGGGGCTGTACAACAGGCCAGTCCTTCCCAAAGGCCTCTTCTAATCCAGGCGAGCCAAGTAGCACACAGGGCTCAGCTCTGGTGCCCAACATTGCACTACTACATAAACGCAGGGGAAACCCAGCTAACAAGAACGGAGCGCCGGCTCAATCCGCTGTCTCTGTACGACTCACCCCTCAGGGTCACCATGCCACGCTACCGCGGGACGACACACCAGCCGCGGGTGGGGCACGGGAGCGGGCGCGGGGCGGGGCACTGCGGGCGAGCAGGCGCTGGGGCTCGAGGAAGTCCCGGCCCCTCTCTTTGGGGAAGTACCGCAGAGGCGCCTGCGCACTGCGCCTGCGCCCCCTCCCCGGCGACCAGCGGGACTTCGGAGCGCGCGGGCGGCGTGACTTGGGGACGCGGCGGTGAGTGCGGCACTGGACCGTGGACCGGCCCCGGCGATATAGATGCCGGCTCTGTTCCCGGACTTCAGTGACCGGTCCACGTGGACCTGGGTCGCAGTAGGACCTGAGCCCATCCCTTGCGCGTGGGGGAGGGAGAGCCGCAGCAAGGTTCCCCTTTTTCTTCAGCTCAGAGCGTTGAGAAGTGATTGCTCAAAGGTGGGGGCCGGAAGAACCCAGGTTTCCGTGTCTCCTGCCTGCTAGCCTGGTGGGGAGGGGCCAGACGATACTCCCGATCTGCTACCTTACCCACCCTTCGAGTTAGGTCCGCTAGTCAGTTGGCCCGGCGAGCCACAGGGGGAATGCTGCATCCCCGGCCTCATCTGAGCGGGATTCCGTGAGCCTTTTTACCTCGAGAGTGCCCAGGAGTACGGCTTGCTGTCTGACTTAAATACTTGCTGCTTTAGAGCACGCCCCTTCGGCAGCCAGGGTGGGGCCCAGACCGAACCTGGCCCTCCCGCCCCCATCTGCCTTTAGGTCGCTGGTGAGTTGGGCGCCATGGTGAATTCCTTAAGAAAGGGGTGGGGGCGTCACAGACTGCAAGAGGGACCGCGAAGAAGAGACCAGCCCTCCAGACTACCCCACTGGCAAAAAAGCAGGAAATGGGTGGGGGCCTGCAATTCCACAGGTGGGCTTGGGCAGCTGGCTTCACCATGATGAGAGGCCTGGCCTGCCATGGGGGTATAGGTAAGACAATGACAGTGTTGGATGGAAGTGTTATGACTTTTTTTGTGGAACTTATTTTTTTGGTCTGGGTGGGCTTGGGCGTTCTTTTTGCTTCTGTGGAGCAACACTGACAGCCATTCTTCTGTCCCCAAAGACCAGATTTGCTGAATCTTATTATGGACTTGGGAGGCAAATGCCAGGGAGGCTTGAGGAGAAAAGGAGCCCTCCAATAGCTGGATGTGGGGCAGGATAACCCTAATTCAGACTCTAGGCTCTCCATGCCCAGAAAGGAGGCAGTAGTTAAGAGCACCCTGGACGACATGGGTGGTCCCAACTGACCTTTGATGGGTGCAAGGAGCTAGGACCAGAGCCTGCAGCTAGGAAAAAGGGCACCCACTGGACTCCAGCATCCAGACCCCATGTCCAGCCAGCTGATTGGAGATGGACCTATGAGGGATGGTCTGCAGGGTGACGATTTTGGAGAGCATGGAGACCTCAGGCTACTACACCCCTTTTCTCTAGAAACTCATCCCCAGGAAAGTGCAGCCCAAGCTACTATGTGTCCTGATTTGCTTGCTTGGAGACTTGGGAACCCACCATCTCAGAAAGCCTCAGGTGGTAAAGCTGCCCGGTATATAGAGATCAGACAGAAACAGGATTAAAAGGTCTCTGCTGGATGAAAGGCTACAGGAGGGTGAATTTCATTGAGAGAATGTGAGCCCCAGTCTGATAAGAGGAAGGTGGATAAAGCAGAGGGCTTAAAGCCTGGATGGCCTCCACCTGGACAGAAGTGGGCACAGGCTGGGGAAAGAGGAGGCATTCAAAACTGCCACCAAGGTGCTGATTGGATGCTTTGCTTCTGTTTGTCTGGGGGACACTGGAATTTGAAGTCAGCTTTCAGTGGCCTAAGAGATTCCTAGAACCCTCTGTAAGGGTATGGTCCAACATCAAGAATGATAAACTATATGAAAATCCACTGAAGAGGCCAAGGTTCCAGCTAAGCAGTTTATCCTCCTACTTCCATACCAGCTTCTGTATCCTAGGGAGATAGATGGAAACCAGGGTGAAAGTGGGAGTGTCTATAGCAGCTGAGGACCAAAGAACCTTGTTCCCCGAGTACACACCTCTCATCAATGCATACCCCATTCCTCACACTTCCAGAAGTCTTGTTCTGAGTCCCAGTCAGGTACTCAGTGCTTCAGGCCCAGAACCCTGCAGTCATCTGGGTAGCATCTCTATCCATCTCCCTAGAGGAAGGGAGTAGTCAGAATATCTGACACCCTCCATACCAACTTGTAGCTCCAGTCCCCTTGGGAGGGGCCAGGAGCAGGAAATCAAGAAAGAGGAACCCAAGTTTCCGGCTTCTCAGGGACTGAACAGATAGGGGGTGTCTTAGAACCTTCTAGCCCTGTCACTGACTCAGGAATCTCCACATGGTCTAAGTAATCAGGCTTGGGGTAGAAGGCTGGGGCAGAGCCCTGACTGAGGTGGGTGCAGGGGTTACAAGGTGGGCCAGGGTCACAGGCCCTCAGAATTCCAACCTTCTTCTCAGATCTGCCAGGCTCCTATGCTTCAGTGAGGGTCCAGAGCTGGCACCACAGAATCTGGGCAACCCCCTCCACTCACCCATGCCCACCCCACATGAGGCTGAGAAACAGGTAGGCACTCCCCACCTCTAATTGGGTTCCTGGAGACCTGGGGTTCAAGTTATAACCTTGGGGACATGGGCAGATGAGCAGAGACAGAGGGTCCAGTGAATTCTAGAGTGGAGGTTGAGACAGCCCCCTCTTCCTCAGCACACAGGGCCAGAGGAGGCAGACAGGCCTCCCTCGATGTCCAGCCATGATGCAGCCCCCTCAGGACCTCCCAGTCGAAATCCCTGCTGTTTATGCTGGTGCTGCTGCTGTAGCTGTTCCTGGTATGTGGACCTTTGGGGTACAGCTTGCCCTGGGAAGACCTTGGGGTATTTGGGAAGGGGTACATGTTGGCCTGGAGGCACATGGTTCATGAAGCACAGAACAGGGGTATGTAGTTCTGGGAGCAGCTCATACAGAAGAAGTACAGAAGCACTGGAGCATGTGGGGCTGAAATGGGGAGGCTTTTAGGGCTCATTTCTGGTCCTGTTCCCTAGACCCTTCAGAGGCTTCCAAGAAACTATTGAGCCCCTGCCCAGAGATTGCTGGGCCTTGTTAGCTGGTGGCAGTACCCAGATCCTGTAGGGGGCTTTGTATGGCTCTTAAATGTTATGAGTATTTGCCTGAATATGTCTGTGTGCTGCAAATATACCTGGTGCCTGAAGAGCCAGAAGGTGTTGGAACTGAAATTACAAATAGTTGAGAGCCAATATGTGGGTCTTGAGACTCAAACCAAGGGCCTATGGAAGATCAGAAAATGCTCTTAAACACTGAGCAATCTCTCCAGCCCTCCTTACACCTAGGTGCTGGGTCTATATTATATTACAAGAGCAAGCAAGTGGCAATCATAGTGTCCGTGCACTCACTGAATACCTGTTTATACCACTGAGAGCTGCCCAGATCCTAGACTGTGTGCAGTAGGGACACATTTGAGAAGAGACTTAGATAAGGGAACGGCTGGCCCTAGGCAGAAAGGTATTTGAGATTTGGGGATGATTACAGGAATACAGAAGATGGTAGATGTTTTCTACCTTACAGCAATCTGGCCCTACACAGACTGAGGGACCCAAAGTGGGATCTGTTAAACAGTAAGCCACCCAGGACTGTGTATAGGCAAGATAGGTAGGGCTATATTGGAACCTTGAGCTGTGTTGTTGCTGAGAAGCCAGGCCTAGTGGGAACTGAATTCTCTCCATGACGTTGGGAATGAGATGTACATTGTGCCGGATGAGCATAGACTGCCCAGGAGAAGCTTCCCTTGAAAGCAGGGTTCGAGATCCAGGACCAGACAGGTACAGACGGACTAGAGAGGCTCTTACCCTACATCAGCCAATGAGTCATATTGTTGATATTAGGTCTGCAGTGTGGATTTTTCAGTGGCCTCAGGAATGAGCTGGAATCAGGTTGAGGAGTATGGTTCTGCCTACCTAAAAAGAGGGAGGGGTCCCAGGAACCTACAGAGTCCAGCTGCTGACCGGGAAAGAGAACAGCAATCTGTACAGTTCAGTGGGGGCAGGGCGGGGTGGGACAAGAGGGTGTGAAGAAGGCGCACTCTAGGAGCTCCCTTCCTGGTAACATACTCACTGGTGCTAGGTACCCACATGCCAAAGCACGTACCACATACATGTAGCCACAGTGGTGTGTAGAGAACCCAATTGCTAAAGGGAGTGCTACTTTACTTTGCCACTAGGAACCAAGAACGGCAACGAACTTGGCAGGTTTCTCGGGAAAGCAAGCTGCAACCCCTCCCCAGCTGTGAAGTCTGGTGAGTATGGCCACCATTGTGTGGGCATGCATGTATGTGTACTTGTGTGCATGTCTCAGGCCTGACATGGTCCGGCCCTAATGCCTGCAGCACTCCACCAAGCCCTGAGGAAGTACAGAGCTGGGCACAGTCCTTTGACAAGTTGATGCATAGCCCCACGGGCCGCAGCATATTCCGGGCATTCCTGCGCACAGAATACAGTGAAGAGAACATGCTCTTCTGGCTGGCTTGTGAGGAGTTGAAAGCAGAGGCCAACCAACACGTGGTGGATGAGAAGGCTCGACTTATCTATGAGGACTACGTGTCCATCCTGTCCCCCAAGGAGGTGGGCCAGATTCAGGGATGAGTGGGGGTGACCGGGGAAGGGCACTGCCCCTCCCCCCTGACCTTGGTGCCTGCCACACAGGTAAGCCTGGACTCCCGTGTTCGAGAAGGCATCAACAGGAAAATGCAAGAGCCATCACCACACACGTTCGACGACGCACAGCTGCAGATCTACACCCTCATGCACCGGGACTCCTACCCTCGTTTCCTTACCTCCTCCACCTACCGGTCCCTGTTACTTCAGGGGGCCCCACAGTCCTCTGAGGCCTAGGCGTTTGTCACGCACATGTTCTACTCCCATGGGCAGCCTAGGGGCTAGCCCTGTCCCACTTGGCTGGAAATAAGACTCAGTCCCAGTGGCAACTGCAGTGTTCTGCTCTGTCCTAACCTGCTCCTACTGGGGGTTCTCCTAGATGGTGCCTCAGACCACCCCCCCCAGTCATGTGCCCAGGAGATGTTCTCACAGAGAACACCCTTTATGCTAACAGGTTTGTAGCAGGAGAACTGTTAATTCCTCAGAACCAGATGTAGGACCTTAGAGTCAGACTCAAATGAAGAGTCCGTTTATATTTTATATATTAACTTTAAAGTTGGAAATATGTCCTAACTGTATGTTTTCTCAAAAGAAAAAAAAAAGAGACCTTTCACATTCGTGTGTATTCCTCTATACGCCAAAAACATGATCTAGTACTCTGTATGTTTTAAAACAGAAACCTCTGTTTATCCAACACTTGGGATAGGAGGTTGGAGAAAAGGATCATCTATCTATCCAGACTCTACCTTGTGCGCTGTCCCATAGCAGTGGCCTTACCAGGTGACCATTGTGGGCCCTGCCCAAGGTTTGGCTCTAAGAACTGGCCTCAACTCTGCAGTGGGTCAGCACCCAACAAAGGCTTGAGATGCAACTGAAGACTATCCAAAACCCAGTACTTGATGAAATGTCTTCCCAGAGGCTGATGGGAACAAAGCTGATGGTCTATGGTCTTTCCAAAGAAGCTAGGCACAGTGTCATCTCAATCTTACAGGTCCAATAAAACAAAGCACCCACTACTTTGTTCCTCCAAGTTTCTGCACCAGCCCACGCAGCCAACATGGTGGTACGTATTCTGCACCAGCCCACACAGCCAGCATGGTGGTACGCATACAAGCATTAGCAACACCCTAGAATCATCTGAACAAGTAATCTCTCCAAACATTAGACAGGCTCTTGTCTATAATATTGCCTCACTGCCGCTTAGCTCAAGTGTTGTCTGAGCCCAGGGAGGAGAGCTCTACAGCTGTGGAAGGACAGGACCCAGCTGAAGCCTGTGTTTAGCCCATTAGGAGCAAGGCCAAAGGAAGGCAAAAAAAAAAAACATTTAATAATGAGGGACAAAGGTCAGAAAGGTGCACACCAAGCAGGCTGGAACAGGGCATGCCACCTTCAGGGTATCTCCAGAGAAGCTGTGTCCACCAAGAACATTGCAGGAGGGACAGTGTTAGCCATGACCAGGGCAACATCGGTACAAGGGCTCAGCAGAACTGCAGGAAGGGAGAGAAATGTCTGGCCAAGGCCCCACATGACCCCCTAAGGGCAGAATTAGGATAGGCTCCATCCCAGACTCCCAGGCAGCTGAGTATAGTGCCCCACCCCCACCCGATTCCTACTTCAGGCCTAATATGCTTTGAGACAGGACTGGAGGCAAGCATTCTGGGCCCACCCACCTACCTTCCATCGATTCCCACACTCGTTGCAGACGACATAGGTGGTCATCGGCTCATCGGAGCTCCGGGTCTGCACCTGTAGGGTGGGTGGCTGAATCCCTGGTTTTGCCGTCCTGATCTGGGCAGTACTCATCTTATACCCCCTGGTATCTATTGATTTAAAACTGCCCAGTGACCTACCTCAATCTTCTAGAACTAGACCTATGGATGAGGTGGATTATCATAACAGGCCTTTGTGGCCTTGAACTGTACTCAGTGGAGTCTAGAATGTTGGATAAGTGCAGAGAGGGTCTATAAAGTAAAAGGATCAGCAGAGATGCCAGTGGCCTTGGCCATATTGGAGACCCAACAGCAAACATTATTCCACAGGGCCTGAGCTGCTCTACCCCTGCAGCCTATTGCAGATGATGACAGTTTCCACAAGCCCTAGAGTTGTCTACCAGAGAGACCATCTTAATTTAGTCCCCTTTTCCTAAGCCCCCAAAGTCCCTTGGAGTCCACATAGCCTTCCCAGAATACCTCAGCCTTCACCTCCATAGCGGGATCTGAAGGTCCCATCGCTGCTGACAAACAGCATATTCCTATCCCTCCATGCCGGGCATGGCCAAGCCACCCAGCCTTGGCACAGAGCCTCAGACCAAAAGCAGGGACACAGGTGGTATCCAAGAAGATGATGAGTGTACCCTTATGTTCCTAGGCAAGCACCATAGAGTGGACCCCAACCTGCGTGTAGGTGCAGTTCTTCTTCCTGCACTTGTTGCAGGTGAACAGGTCAGTCTGTGTGCCACCTGTACGGGCCATCTGATGCTCACGGATGGCCTCCTTGGTCATGGCTTTGCGGATCTCCTTCAGCTCGTCACTGGCCATCTCCTGATAAAAAAGGTGAAGTGTTCAGCCTACAACTCTGCAGAAACAGCCTGCCCCAGCCCTTCCAGTGGAACTCACCTCTGATGTCATCACAGCTATCTGCTGGGGTGTAATGGCACCACACAACACATTCCGCCGTAGGCCAGGGTTCTTGGCATCTTTCAGGTTTGAGATTCGGCTCCGAACACGGTTCTTGTACTTCATGTCAGTGTTTCCCACATCCAGGAAGATGCGTGTGGGTATTTAAGGACCCATCTGAGGTTTCTGAGCTCCTCCCCCTCCTGGGAGTCATATGGGAAATGTTCTTCCCAGGCTCATGGAGATGAGTCTACCCACTCAAGACCTGTGGGGGACCCGAGGGCCTATAGTGTTCTGCCTTCTCTAGGCCCATTTCTGTTTGAGACCCAGATCTATAGTAGGTAGTCATAGCCCCTTACCCACTTGTGGCCCAGGAAAGGTTAAGGGACCACCCAGAAAGGGCACTTGGTAGCCTACCAGTTGTGCCCAACAGCTACAGGAGAAGCACAACTCAGACCTCAGACTCTATCAGCAGCCCTTGACCCTATATATATATATACCCTGTCAAAGGATATATTCCTCGATCTGAGATGACAGATGCTCACAGTTCACACCAACGGCCACGTGGTCGTCTGTAAGAGGGAACCCTCACTTGTTTCCCCCACTGTCTTTTTCCATTTGCCACCCCTCTGCTTGCATAGAGCCCTAGAAGCTAAATAGGACACTTGCATTCCTGGGAGAGAGTTCTCAAGATACAGATGCTGTGGTGACCCCAAAAACCGTAGCCTCTTTGCTAGGTCACAGTGAGCTAAAGAGAAGAGTTGTCTCTCCAACAGCGAGCTCTGAAGCAGGCAGAGGCCCAGGCCACCTCGTGGGTCAAAACCCAGACCTTGTAATACTCACGATCAGTTTGCAGGGCCAGAGTCAGCATCTCACGGCATTTGTTTCGTACAGCATCACAGGTGATGGGCACTTGGGGAAATGTAGTGATCCTCGGAGTGGATGAGGTCCTAGGTGGGTCTGGCTTCTTGCAGCTAGATAGACAAAGCCTGCTGGGCTCAGACTGAACCTGCTGAGCTCCAGTAGCTTATGATACCTCTGGGTGGTCCCCTGACCTTTCCTAGGCCACAGGTGATCACCAGAAAAGCAAATGTGGATACCATGTTGACCTCCGAAGTCCATTTACTCCATCCTGACAGACTTCCAACTAGGCCCAATGACTTCATCTATCCTTAGTTCAGCCTAGAATGCCTGTGTGTTATGTCCTCCTCATCAGGTCAGAGTTATTGCCTAGAAGGTCCACAGTGAGCAACAGATCACTCCCTAAGTGGATGCCAGCTCCTCAACAGTCAGTGTCTGAGCAACATTCCATGGTCAAAACAGCATGAGATATTCTTGCTAACTCCAGAGTGCTTCCCAAGAGGCCCAAGACATGGGCCATGCTGTGCATGCCAGACCTCTCTGCTAATGGCCGAATCAGACAGATAATTCTAGTTGCCTGGAGTAAAGATGAGGTGGGAAGTCACCCAAAGTTAAGGCTTAATGTCACAGGTGACCCCACTCAACACAAATGAAATTGGGCAAGGATTTCCTCGGGTCTTGGCCCAACACAAGACTTGCCCAAAATTCATGCTGTGCCCACCAGACCCTTTCTTCACACCACCTCTGGAAATCAGCAGCATCAGGTGGCTTTCTGAAGCAAAATCAACTGTACTATTGAGCTCAGGATATAACATTTCAGGAATGCTACACTGGAGTCCAAAGCTTAGCCTGTCATGGCCTCAGCCCAACCTCTAGTCAAAATAGCCTCTCATCTATAATCTGTTACTAGTAGTGCTCCTAGTCTCTATGGTAAGAGGGCTGCCCTGACCACCTTTAAAGCAATGGTGTTGCCACATGAATGTGGAGGTAAGAGCAGGGCTCACCTCTAGCTCTGGATAGCATTTGCATGGAGGGATCCATGCACCAGTTCTGATGAGTAGCAAAAAGATAGGGTTTGAGAAGTAGGCAAGGGGGCCTAGGGCTGGGCCAGCTCTTTTGGGTAGGAGCTCCTCAGTGAAGGTCTCAGTGATGCCAGTGACAGGCAGACACAGCCAGACATCTCAGAAGGGCAAGAAGGGAACTGAGCAGTAGGACAGTATCCAGCATGAGGCTGACAAACCTTCTAAATCACACCCTGAAGAGGGACCTCCCCTCAGGGCAGTAACCAGGCAAATGGACACCAGCCTCCTTTTCCCACTGAGGAAACTGAGTCAAGAGGCATAAATGTATGTACCTGCCTTCAGGTATGCTACCTGAGATCCGTAGTCCCTGAGGCATCCTTTGAGGATGATGTAGGCAAAGGTGTGCCCCTCCCTTGATCCCTGGATTTGCCATCAGAAACATCTGCCATTATCAGAAAACAGATGGTGTAGACTGGTCAGGAGCAGGCAGCCAGGTGAGGGCCCAGCCTCAGCCTGGCCATTATCCTTTCTGCTTAAAGCTATTTGGCAGGCAAGGTGCCAGAAGGCTACCAGACCTTACTACTGGTCCCCAGCAAGTTCACACACCCTCCCCAAGCAAGCTGCTGTGGGACTCATCAAGGCCCAACCTGGCCCAAAAAAAAAAAAAAAAAAACAAGCATATGCCTCACACAAGGCTCCTTCTGAAAACATGGGCAGGACCTTGCCCAAAACCTGAACTAGGGACCAGGGCATGTGACTGTAAAGAGGGACAGGCCCTGAGTTGTCTCACAGAAGTAGCAGAACCCAGGAAGGCTGCCTTCCTAATCAATAGGACCATCTCTGCAGCCTAATTGTCCACTATCCCCAGAAACAGTGGCTGTCTACCTAGTTCACCTCTTGCATAGGTAGCAGTCCTACCACCACCTCCTTCAATTGGAGCATCCTGACCTGGACCTCCTTTTCTGTTGGCCCCCTGCAGCTTGAAAACCTCCTCTGCAGCATATACCCTTATCTCAATGACCATGCCTCCCAGGCCATCACCTCCCCATCGCAACAGAGGACATCCATCTCCCATCGTCTTTATCCACTTCCGGCCCAGGGGTGGGTACTTTCTGATCTATGTCGTACCCCACTTTGTATATTCGATCAGGATAGCAGAGCCAGTACTCTATGCTATGCTGACCAGCAAGAGGCCCTGTACATTCCCAGACTCACCCAAGAGCTTCTTCCAGGACTTGATGAGGGACTTGGCAAGTGCAATGAGCTCCTCATCTGAACTCTGCTTCCGCAGAGCATTGACAGACATCCCAACACGGGTGGACTGCAAGGCAAGTGGCCTGAGTCAGAGGTGGTAGGGGCCTGTTCCAGGGGCAGATCCTCACCAAGGACTCTTGGCTCCCACTGTGAACAGCTGGGGAATGTGCAGGGACAGAAAACATCTCTCCCAATGTTTATTTGGGACCCAGAGCACCTACCTCCCACCTCCTTGATCACCAGAGAGAACCAGAAATCCTCTCCTTAGAACAGCTGTTTGTGCCAACTAAGCCATGTGGGAGTTAATATAGGGAGCCCTGCTAGATGCACTTGGAATTGCTGTCTCTGGAACCATCCTAGATCAGGACAGGAAGAGCTTACCTGGAGCAAGTGCAATGTAATAGGCATATTCTTCAGCTCCCGCAGCAAATCCATGGCTCCATCCTAGAAGGAAAAAGGACATTCATAAAGGACTTTAAACCTTAGTGGACGGTGGGTAGTGGTGGTGCATGTCTTTAATACCAACATTCAGGATGAAGAGGCTGGTGAATCTCTGAGTTCAAGGCCAGCCTGGCCTACAGAATGAGTTCCAGGATGGCCAGGACTACACAGAGAACACCAGTCAGGGGGCTCAGTGGACAATCTCACCTCTTCCTGGCCACATAGGGGACAACTTACACATCAGAGATTCCCAGAACATGCATTGTTCCTACATCACAACAGGGTTTTTTTTTTTTTACTGCTCCTGTCATAGGGCGGGGATAGAGGCAAACAGCTCAACAGTGCTGTTCTCAAAGATCAGGTGGTTTCTCAGCCTGCATCTATGGTGATCTCCAGACATCATGGTAACCACAGGAGGACACTGAACAAACTACTAGAGAAAAAAAAAAATGCCCCAGTTTCTGCTTAACATGGAAGGACACCCAGTATAACTCATGTTCTTTAACCTTAGTCCGTCTATGCCATGGTGGTAGAGCGGCCTCTCCTCAGTGCCTACCCATCCATCAGGGTAGCACTACTCCTAGGTATTGCAACAGACAACCCTGGTTTCCTTCCTTTGCCCTGGCTTTTCTTCAGCATCTACGGACAGGCTGCACCTCCAGAGTACACAGGCTCTTCCTGTTCCCACCTTAAAACCCTCTACCTAAACTCTCAGGAATCTCTACTCCAGCCACAGATTTGCAAAGTAACAGCACCATAGCCAATGAGGTTTATCGGAGGCACAATTATTGCTCATTGAAAACTACCAAACCTCGTGACACAGGCCTTATTAGGAAGCTGGGGCAAGAGGATCAAGAGTTCAAAGCTTACCTGAGTTTCAGAGTGAATTCAAGATTAGCATAGGCATCCTAATGAGATCTTGTCTTAAAATAAAGAAAGGGCCATGTAGACACAGCTGTGGTAAAGCATTAGCTTGGCGGCAAATTAAGGCCCTGGGTTCAATACCCAGTATCAAACGAGAGGGCAGGTGAGATGACTTAGTAGGTAAAGGTGCTTGCCAACAAGCTGTACAACCTAAGTTCAATCTACAGGTCCCACATGGTGGAAGGAGATAACCAATTTCCAGGGGTTGTCCTCATACTTACACACACACACAAACCATGATAACAAATGTAAAATTATTTCATTAAAATATACAAAAGGAAGGATGATAGTTTTCTTTCTTTTTTTTTTTTTTGTTTTTGTTTTTTCAAGACAGGGTTTCTCTGTATAGCCCTGGCTGTCCTGGAACTCACTCTGTAGACCAGGCTGGCCTGGAACTCAGAAATCCACCTGCCTCTGCCTCCCAAGTGCTGGGATTAAAGGCATACGCCACCACTGCCTGGCCTGATAGTTTTTCTTAAAGCCAGCATCTAGAAGTCCCATAGTCCCACTCTTTACCTCTTTTCCAAACTGGCCACCACCCTCCTCCTAGTATTGTGACAGACAGCCCTGATTTTCTTCCTCTGCCCAAGCGAACCTCAAGGGTAGGCAGGCTCCTCTTGTTCCTTCCTTAAGCCTTTCACTCTGCGTAAGGCTGCTCTTCTCTCCACTTCAAGGTTTTATTCAAACACCTCCTTCCTACAACTGAGACAGACTCTTCTTCTAACACCCAACACTAATGTGTTTTCTGTGCTCCAAGTTGCCGCTGTGAGCTCATTTGTCTTCACATGACACCAAGAGGCAGAGAGAACTCACCCAGACATTCAAACATGCCTTACCAGAGGTAGGGGCTGGGGCTGACCCTTCAATCTGTGTGAATTATCCGCTCAGGCTGCAGCCTTGTTTCATGGCCCTATGGCAAGCTGTACACCAATCAGCCCTGAGGTGGCTGACTTTCCTAAGAAGATCTAATCCTTGGAACCAGGGGCACTCATCCACAACAGCCCTGCACTCCCACAAGGAAAGCCCAAATAAACCACCAGCTGTTCCAAGGAGCCTCTCAGGTTGCTGGAAACTCTGCAGGTTCCCTCCTCAACTGACCAGTCCGTCCATCCTTACTGTGTCTCCCTATGGATTCCCACCCTATCTCTGCCACCCTCAGTTCCAAGTTTGTCATTTGTGTTTTAACACCCTTACCGGAAAGAAGCACCAGCAGGCCTCTGCAGCCCAGGGGATGGCAAAATGGGTTCTGTTTCCAGTGTATAGGCATATATGGGAACTAAATCCGCTTCTTGCTTTAGAGGGTCCTAGCCCTCCACCCCCAGAGCAATCCTGCTCATCCCCAAAAGCTGTCCTACAGCCCTCTACTTCAAGCACAGTCCTAGGGAGGCTGTACAAACTCATGACTCAGCCACCATCTGGGCTGCCCTAGGAGCGGTGCCGCGGATGCTCTAGAGTCACACTCAGTCTTAAGGCCACCTCCTAAGTCCCTTTCCCACCCACGGAAGGCAAGATGCAGGTGCCATCATCCCCTAAGGTTGCTCCCGAAAGGCCACGCAGGTGACCACGGTCGGAAGGCAAGCTGGACTGCCAAACCCACACTGGTCAGGGGGCCAGGCGAGAGGCAGTCAGCCTCCTCAGGTCTCAACGCCATAGGCTCAACTCGGAATCTCTACTGTCTGCCCAAACCGACTTGCTGTTTCCTGAGGCCTGACTAAGCAGGGGAAAATTTTATTTGAGAAACCTGGTTCTGAAGGGTGGGGGCAGACAGGGGAGACAACGGCTGGGCCAAGAACGCCCGCGGCCACCGCCGGGCGACGAACAGAGGGCGGCTCTCGGTCAGCGTGGCGTCCATTGCGAAGCGGCAGTCCCAGGACAGGGTGGAGGGCGGGCCTGGGCAAGGGGTCTCGTCTGACTGGGCTAGGTATCATTCTGCCCGAGGGTAGGTTCAGACTGTCTCCGCGGAGCGGGGCCCCAGGGTCCTGGCGGCCCGCGCCCCTCACCGCGTTCTTCCTGGTCACCATTTTGTCCAGCCTCCGAGCGATACGAGCAATCTCCTCCTCCTTGCCCATCACTACCTCGGTGGCGGCGGGTTGCGCCGGTTGCGCCGCCCGGCCGGACCTCAGCCGCCGCCGCCTAGATCCGCGGTCCAAACCTCCGCCTGGCGGCCGCGTGCAACACAATTTAAAAAAAAAAAAAAAAAAAAAAAAAAAAAAGCCCCCCCCCCCGGGACCACAACCCCCAGACGACTGCGCGGCCTGCGGCCCACTGGAAAAGGTAGTTCCGTAGGTACCTCCGCGGGACCTCGGCCCCACGTGCCCACCGAATGCCAGAGAGAGGGTGGTACTAGAGGAGGGAGGAGCACAACCCTACTGCGCTCCGGTCTTTAACTCAACCCATCTGAGCCGCTTGCCCTGGCGGCCTATCGCGCCTTCACTGTTGAACTCCGGTCGCCTCCACTTCCTCTCAGCTCAGCTCACACACTTCACTTGCTATTAAACCGAGTTTGGGGCCTTCTTGCCTCTGCGCAGATGGCCCGGGACTCTGAAACGGTTTCTCCGCCTGGCAATGGTGGCTCATGCCTTTTTAATCCCAGTACTCGAGAGGCAGAGAGCCAGGAGGATTCCTGTGAGTTCAAGGCCAGTCTGGTCACAGAGCTCGTTCCAAGACAGCCAGAGCTACACAGAGAAACCCTGTCTCAAAGAAAAACAAAACAAAACCTATTCAGGTTCTTAAGTCAACTTAACAGGGTATAAATCCCATGTTCTGCACCTTGCTCTATGTCTCAATCTCTTACCCTGTGAAGTGACAATGACAGAGGCTGCGATCAGGATCATCCGTTTCATATTTTACACTGAGAACAGGGCAGGGTACTGAAGCAATCAGGTACTGAAGCAGAACCTTAGGAAGACCATAACCATGTCCAGGAAAGGGAGAAAGGTACTCTGCTCCTCTTTTGTGCCATAGATGGTGGCAGGTGTGCTGGTACCAAAAGTCAGTGTATGAATTTTTGTACCCACAGTAGCCAGAAGGCCGGAGTGCAAATGACATATACAAATGGCGTGGGCTGACCATTTTAATCAGTTATGACATCTTTACAATAAGGAAAAAGCATGGAATTTCTTGTAAGTAACAGCTTTTCCAGAGGTGTAGTTATGACTGAACACAACTCTCTAGTTTCATACAAACTCTGATTCTGCCCTTTTATTGAGAGCTGGGCCCTTGCTCTAAGCTAAAACCATCCAAACAAATTCTGGGAGAGGGAACCCAGCATTTGAGTACTGAGTTAATGCTACCACAGCACGGGCAGTAAGAGAACCACAAGGCCTTCAGCCTTGCTGTGTTTGGCGGGTGACTGACCCCATCAAGGGACGACTGCCTACCGAGTAGTCCCAGCTCTGACTGGTCCCAGTGATGAGCAACAGCAGCCTGTAGGTGGCAGGAGCCACCCACAGACCTGCTCAAGCACAGAATCTTTCCTGAGGAAAATCCAGTAGATCACCAGCAGGGGAGCTATGGTCCACAAAGAAGCCAGATTAAAGATGTGTTCAATCCTGAGGGGTCCTCACTTGTGGGGTTGGTACTCACCATCCAGATATTTCCACATTCCAGGCTTAGAAAACTTCATTCCTTGAGCTGGGGATAAGCTCAGTTGGTAGTATTTATTTAGCATGTAGGAAGCCCTGGGTTCAATCTACCTTACTGCATACAAACCAGACATCACAGGTACCTGCCTGTACTTCCAGCACTTGGGTGGTAGAAACAGGAAGATCAGAAGTTCAAGGTTATCCTCAGATATGTATATGAGAGATTTGTTTTAGAAACAAACAAAAGTCCTGATCCCAGACCCTACAGGAGCTCCAAATCCAACCTTCTAGCCCTTGATCAGAGATGTTACCTCCCACCCCAGACTCTTCCCCACCCCACCCCCACACACCTTGTTGACTTTCGGAGCTTTATCTTCCGTGGAACCTCCCCACCAAACATCTGGACCATAGGTTCACCCAGGTGTTCCCTCCAGTGTGGTATGTCCTCTACCTTAGCCCTCGGAAAGTGGTAGAGGACACACCTGCCTGGGTTTGGAGATAGGAAGTTTCTTAGACAATGTGATGCCAGGTGGGAAAGAAGCCTTCTGGGAGACAGCCTTGACTATCTATCTTGTCCCATCTACTACTGGGGCTTAGATGGGATCTAGATGGGGCATCTTAACAGTTCACCAATGGCTTTTGCACCCAACTTTCCTGGGGCACACATACACACTCCCAACATTTCCTAAGAGTCTGCCCTTGAAGTGGATCTTCAACTTCAGGAGTCCTCAGTGAGCAGCACAGCCCTATCCTGGGGACCCTGAGATAGAGATATCCCAGCCTAAAGGTCTGAAAAGGGCAGGCAATGTTCTAATGAGGTAGGATCATGGGACATCCCCAGGGTCTGCCCCACCAGGCCAACTGCACCTTTGACCCAAAGCCTGCCCTTCCCCCTTCCTCAGTTCAGGAAACAGCGGAAGCCCAAGCCATTTATTTTTCTATTTGTGATCCCTGCCCCCCATCCATGTCTGCCTAGAGCTGGCCCTGACCCCAGTGGTGGCCTGAATGCTTCCCCTCTGGCCAAGGCAGGGCGGTGGTGGGTGGGAAGACTCACATTGCCAAGCTCACACGGAGCCCCTTGTTTCTTTTCCAATCATCACAGACTGGGAGGCATCCTAAGCTCCAGGAGGTCCTAACCCTGTCACCATATGATAGTTCCTCTCCTGCATGCAATTCTTAGGTCCTCTACCCATTTGGGGGGGGGGTTGCATGTCTTCACCATAGGACTCTGTGGATCTATAACCACAGCCAGTCCCACTTTAGATCCTCCTTGGACATTGGCCTCTGTGGTCAGACAAGGCAGTGACCAGTAACAGATAAAAGGGTCTCCAGTCATATGAGGTAGGAAGTGGAAGCTAGGCATGTGGCTATTGGTTTTGTCTCTGTAGCTGAGAGTTCTCTGAGCCTCAGTCTCCTAGTCTACAGAATGGGAAGAGCCATAGGCTTATGGAAATGTCTGTTTGGAAAGTCCCCCACCAGCCCACAGCCTGGCTAGGACCCAGCTTCCTCCTAGCTAGCTGCCTAGAGGCAGTGCTAGGGAGGCAGGAGGCATCCCCTAGAGGCCAGTGAGGCCTTAGCTGCATGCAGGCTTGCTCTAACAATGTGCTTCCCTGACACAATTCCCAGAAATGCTGCCCTCCTCCCCTGCCAGCCCGCCAGCCTGGCGGCCACTCCACCCTCCTACCCTGAAGAGCCCCAGGCAGCCACGAGGTCAAAGGCAATGGATGAAGCATGGAGGTCTGACTCAGAGGCAACAAACCTGTGGAATTGTCCTGCCATCCTGCAAAGACTAGCCTGGACAAAGTCAATCATAGCTAAGCCACTGCAGAAGCAAAGTTATACTAAACTTATAGGATGCTAATTCACTAAAAAGTCTTCCAACAATCATTCAGAGGAAAATGCAAGATCCCTCCAGGCTCCACTGGGCCTCTTGGCCCTCATGCTTCTCCCCTGTCCTTCCATACACCTGCTCCATTTTTTTTTTCTTCAGTGGCTTTAAACAGCTCCCCATCTGTGTAGGTAGCATGCTACTTGTATGGTTTCTTCACATTTCTTTCAGGTTGGGCTCAAAAGCCACTCATGAAAAAATAGGGTGTAGATACTGATATAGCCCCCTTTCATACCCAGTATTCCTGGTACTGGCTTATTTGTGGGCTTATTGATTTTTAGCTTTTCTTTTAGCTTTTCAGAATGGAGATATCTTACAGCAAGGATTGGGGTTGCTTGTTCTTTTCCAATTTCCTGTCTCAGAAGACAGCCTGGTGCCAGCAGGGGGCTCAGTCCCAAAAGAATGAATTCTGTCTCTGAGCAAAGGAGAGTGGAAGTCCCTAAACATAGCCAGCTGGTTCCCCACCAAAGCTACTTGTCAACAGTCAGGAAAAGAAAAGGAGGGGGGGGGAACCCACACAAAGATGGGTGTGATACTCCACCTACAGTCCCACAACTCAGAAGACAGAAGCCAGCCTGAGTTACACAGAGTTCCAGACCATCTTAGTTTGTTTTTTCTTTGTTTTTGTTTTTGAAACAAGGTCTCTCTACATAGCCCTGGTTGTCCTGTAACTTACTTCATAGACCAGGGAGGCAACCAAGCCTAGTCCAGTTAGCAACATTTTTAAAAAAATAAGGAAAATACCCGGGCAGTGGTGGTGTATGTCTTTAATCCCAACACTTGAGAGATAGCGGCAGGTGAATCAGGGTTACAGGACAGCCTGATCTACAGAGCTAGTTCCAGGACAGCCAGGGCTATGCAGAGAACCCCTATTTCGAAAAGCCAAAGAGGAAGAGGAGGAGGAGGAGGAAGAGAAAAAGAAAGAGGGAAAAAAAGAAGAGAGGGAGAAGAATGGAGAGGGAGGAAGAGGAGATGTTTTCTCTGCCTTAGTCTCTCTTTATCTTCATTTCCCAATCTGTCAAAGCAGGGAGGGGCCAGCCTAACATGGCAGGGCATTCGGGATGGATACTCCAGCAGCCTAAGAGACCCACGATTGCCTGCAGTGAGTCAAAGGGCCACCAAGGGAACCGATGCACTCATGAGAACAAAGACAGCAACATCCACAAACCCAAGCCAGGCACCGAGGGGAGAATAAAAGTATCTATTTATGTAAAGACCGGCAGTCCTGAGGTGTGGGGGCGGGGCCGTGGGTGAGGCCAACGGAACGGGCGAGAGTACCGGCCAGCAGGGGTTGGGGAAACTGGACAGAATGTCTGGCGCCTCCTCCGCCCAGTAGGTTCTCTCTGGCCCGAAGGCCAGCCTTCCTTCCTGAGCGGCTGTTTCCTGGCTCCGCCCTGTTGTCGCCACGGAAACCCATGAGTAGCCCAGCAGCTCAGCCAGGTTCCCATGGAGCTCCTGCAGAGCAGGAGCGCTGTGTTGCTGCTCTGGCCCATACACAGTAGGTGAAGGACACAAATTGACCATGTAACCATCCTGGACTAGAACACTTCAAAATGTTGAACAGCAGCCCCATCCCGCTCTCACCTGACAGCCCACCCAAGTCTCATCCAGTGACCCTAAGAGTGGACAATGCATGCCCACCACAGTTTAATAACTCTGAACTTCTGAAACATTCTTCAAAATACATCTGACCCCTGGCCCACCCACAGAAGCCCCTCTTGTGTATTGGTTGCTCCCAAATCTCTATAGCACTCTGGTCTGCCATTATCCATGGTGATCCTGCAGTAATAGGTTGCATTTGCTTCTCCCATTCCCCTACTGTCCCCACCCAGTCCTCCTTGTCAAAGGGCATAGAATGAATGAGAGCCAAGCCGTCTCTACACAACCGAATAAGTGAGCATCATTCTTTAACCTACAGCAGCTACCACTTGAGCTGTGCATACCACCCCATCCATCAGCCTAGCACCCATTCATCCCAACACTCCCACACCCACCATGCTCTGAGTGGGACTCTTTGGCTCCATGACTGGGAACTGGACCTGTAAAATTTACCAAGAACCCAACATCTGAAACTACTCCTACACATTCATACACCTATTCATAGTGCTTGCTGAATGTACCCATAAAACCAAGGCAGCCCCTGTTTCCTAAATATGCTCTTTTGCAAAAGAAAGGTTTTGGAAACCTAGCACAGGACTGAGAACAAAGAGCTGAAGGATCTGTTAGGCTAGGGCCTAGCTCATCTAAACCAGACCTGTTCGTGCCTGAGAGTCACATATGCCTGATATTCTAAGGCATCAGACTCTGCCAAAGGCTGTGACCCCAGGAAAGAAGTAAAGGTTGACCCTAGCTTCATATTCTCCCAAATCCAGCCACCAGAGACTGGGAAGCCAGCAAGATTTGGAGCCAAGAATGGTGTGTTGAAAGGAGGATCTGAACTGGAAAGCTGCTAGCAAAGAAGAGCCATCCACCTGGAGCTCCATCGCCCTCAGACAGGGACCCCACCCCACCCTTTGGGAGTGGGAGGGCCCAAGCCCTGCAGGACTATGTAATTGGTCCCAGCCTCACTGCTGTACAGCAGCCAGAGCTGTCTGGTGGGAGCCTGGGAGGTCTGTGCCCAGGCAGTGCTTGGGAGGTCTCACCACCCCCAGGCGGAGCAGAGCCAAGCCAATCCCCCACCATAGCCACCAAGGGGAACTACCCAGAATCCTTTGCAGGCCTCACAGAGGTCTGGGGTCCAGGAAGGCTGAGGAAGAGGAGTAGATACAGGCAGGAAAGATAGGAGCATAGGGTCCACTAGACACCCAAGCTAGCCCCATACTTGCAGAAAAGATTTGCCCTACCATTCCAACTTTCTAGGGCTGGGGCTATAGATAAGCTCCTGTCATGGGTAAATGTCTGAGCCAAGTAGACTGAAGTGGAGTTCCAGCAGCAGAATTTCCTTTCCCCCTCTGGCCAAAGCTAGGGCTGTTCATCAAACAAAGAAGCCTTAGCGATCCCTTCCTTGAATGCTGAGGACATTTTTTCCCCCTGAGTAGGACTTCCAGTCCTCAACCCCTGAGTTCCTATCCCCTTATAGAAGAGTCCATCTTGTCTGACTCCCAAGGACTTGGCCAGCCTTTAGCACTAGGGACTACCTCACCCCACACCCTGGGAACCTGACAGACATAGACACACATGTAGACCACACACAGACACAGACATTCACATGGAATGTCACTCTCCTAACATAGCTGGCCACACCCACAGCAGCCCTGTACAGCCTTGGGGAGTCTCTCCAGCCCTGGGGCTCCAGGGTCAGGGCCACCCTGCTGGCAGACTGAAGTCACCTCCCCCATTGTTGTCCCATCTGGAAGGAGGGTGGGAGCTGCCAGCATCACCGTTGCCAAGCAGTGGGCAGTGAGGGTTAGCCTGACCCTACAGAGAAAAGGGAGCACCCAGCAGGCTCCTGCCCAGCTCACAGGATGTGACAGCCTGACATCTCAGCCACAGCTTGACTGGGTGCTGGGTACTGGAGAGTCATTGGCTGGTGCCATGAGGGGAACAATGAAGTAATGCTGGATACTCTGTTCAGAGCATGAGGCTGATTCTGAGCCATCACAGAACTCCAAGCCCACCTCAATATGTGAGGCTGTGGCAAAAGACTCTGAAGATTCCTTTCTAGAGCCCCAGTGAACATCATCTCAAAATAGCTACTTCCCTGGCTAAGTAAGGCTCTGGGGAGCCCAGCCTGTACCTAAAGGTATGGAGTAAAGGTAGTTTTTGACAAAAAGTGATAGAAGTGAGGCTGTATCAAGGGAGCTCTAGTCCTTTGGTTTTTGTCTGTGGTACTGAAGATGGAAAGTAGGACTTTTTGCATGCCAGACAAGCACTCTACCACTGACCCATGCTCCAGTCGTTACCTCTAGTTCTTTGTGTCCGTTCTCAAAATGAAAATTTTCACATGTCCTCGCTCACTCCCCCTCCTGTACCAGTTGTTCAGACTACTCACCTACCTAGACCTGGCAAAAGGGAGCTGACCACTGGCAAGGTACTGAAAGCATTTTCACCTTGGTGTCCACACTGCCTACCTTCTGAGAAATTGCTGAGTTGCTCCAATGCTTCCAGACTACTCAGAATTCATGTCACTGCAGCAGGTGCGGGGCTGCTAATGTGCTCTTTATTACCATATCTACCTGACAAAATATCAGATAATGATCATCCTTTAGTCTGAGGGGGTCTGGTGAACTCTGGGATATCTCCATGGCAAGGGTGTTCAGAAAGAAAGAGATTACGAAGGAGCAGCCCAGGGTTCTGTAGGACTCATATGAGCAGCCCCCAGAAGCCACACAGGCTATCCCTTTCAATGCTCAAGGTGGGATATCCTGACATGATAGGGAAGGTCGCAGAGTGTCCAGGGTACATGTCGATGGAGTTTGTGATTCGTCACAGACAGCTGCCAAGGGCGTTGCATTTTCCCCTATGAAGTTACACTTGGCAGTGGAAAGGGGGTAGCTCTCAGGAGAAAGCCATCAGTTTCTAGGGCCCAGATCCTTTCCTAGTGGAGAGGTTGGACGGATATAAAAGAGAAAATGAATAGGGGCTCCTTTGGATAACTCCCAATTTCCCTCTGCCTCACCTGCTGAGACCCTTGTCTTTTCCTGGGACAGCTAGCCCAGGGAAGGGAAACCAGCTACAGCAGCCCACACACAGATTCTGAGGAGCAGGGACCGGTTATGCCCTGTGCCCACCACTAGTTTACCTTTTCCTTGTGGGCCAGGGCCAGGTTCTTCTGCCTTGTTCCAGAATTTGGGCATGGGAAAGAGAGAAAAAAGATACACCGTTTCTTCAGCCTCAAGGGCAGAACTAGAGAGAGGCATTGAAACTACCTAGCTGAGCTCAGCATCTGGGAGGGTCAACCCATAGGAAGAGGCAAGAACATCGCCAAATCACTTTCCCGAGGTGCACGATGAAAGCAACCTCCCTAGAACTTGGTGCTAAAATAAGTCTTCCTTCATCCAGTCTAAAGCCGCTGCCCCCTCCCATCACTACTGCCCACGGGTCTGTTTCAGTGGGTGGGGTGCCAACTCGGCTCTGAAACCTGAAAACCCTTGAGGACCCCTCCTTCTGAGCCCTAGCCCACACCAGCAGTCCTCTCCCACACGGGGGTCTCTTCTTTTGAGACAGTGGGAGCGCGGGGGGGGGGGAGGCTCTGCGCTGGGGAGGCCTCAGCTGGATCCTGCCGGGAAGAAGAAAGGGAGCCACCGCGGAGGGGGGCAGCCCCGCCCCGGTCCACCAGCTCTGCTGCGGATTGGCCCGGTGTCTCTATATCTGGGATGCCTTCCTGGCACCAAGCTACGACATCTCCACTGTCTCGACCCAACGTCCGTCAGAACTCCGTACTTGGCTTCGCAGTGCCCGCCACTGTCTTCTGCGCTCCCGCGCCGCGTTCCGCCCAGGCCTTGCCCAGCTGGAATGCAGAGATCGCCGCCCGGCTACGGCGCACAGGACGACCCGCCCTCCCGCCGCGACTGTGCATGGGCCCCCGGACTCGGGGCCGCTGCTGAGACGCGCGGCCTCCCCGTCACGAACGTCTCTCCCACCTCGCCCGCCTCGCCGTCCAGCCTTCCGCGGAGCCCACCGCGCAGCCCCGAGTCAGGGCGCTATGGCTTCGGCCGCGGAGAGCGCCAAACGGCCGACGAGTTGCGCATCCGGCGGCCCATGAACGCCTTCATGGTGTGGGCGAAGGACGAGCGCAAACGACTGGCGCAACAAAATCCAGATCTACACAACGCAGTGCTGAGCAAGATGCTGGGTGAGAGCCTCGAATGCATAGAAGGGAGGCGAGGGAGGGTATTTGGGAGGGGGTCGGAATTCGGGGGTTTCAGAGCCGGTCGCAGGGGTCTAAGCTATGTTCACGCCGTGCGCCCAAGAAGCACGCCAGGCTGGCTAGTCTTGCGCCCGACGGTGGTCCACTAATAGGCTCCCTTCGCTTACAGGCAAAGCGTGGAAGGAGCTGAACACAGCGGAGAAGCGGCCCTTCGTGGAAGAGGCCGAAAGGCTGCGTGTGCAGCACTTGCGCGACCATCCCAACTACAAGTACCGGCCTCGCCGCAAGAAACAGGCGCGCAAGGTCCGGAGGCTGGAGCCCGGCCTCTTGCTCCCCGGCCTCGTGCAGCCGTCTGCGCCGCCCGAGCCCTTCGCTGCAGCATCAGGCTCAGCTCGCTCCTTCCGCGAGCTACCCACTCTGGGTGCGGAGTTCGATGGCTTGGGGATACCCACTCCCGAGCGCTCGCCTCTGGACGGCCTGGAGCCTGGCGAGGCCTCCTTCTTCCCACCGCCTTTGGCGCCCGAGGACTGCGCTCTGCGGGCTTTCCGGGCGCCCTATGCCCCCGAGCTGGCACGGGACCCGAGCTTCTGCTACGGGGCGCCCCTGGCTGAGGCGCTCAGGACAGCGCCGCCTGCCGCGCCACTCGCGGGCCTCTACTATGGCACCCTGGGCACTCCGGGCCCATTTCCCAATCCTCTGTCACCACCACCTGAGGCCCCGTCTCTTGAGGGCACAGAACAACTGGAGCCTACCGCCGACCTTTGGGCCGATGTGGACCTCACCGAATTCGACCAGTATCTCAATTGCAGCCGGACTCGACCGGATGCCACTACACTCCCTTACCACGTGGCACTGGCCAAACTAGGTCCGCGCGCCATGTCCTGTCCAGAGGAGAGCAGCCTCATTTCTGCGCTGTCTGATGCCAGCAGCGCAGTCTATTACAGCGCTTGTATCTCAGGCTAGACACTGTCCTTGCCCTCCACCGCTTCTTCATGTGGCCAAGTGGCAGGGCCTTGCCAGCACCCTTCCTTTCGCATATGTATGTTAGGGTATGCAGCAGCCTTTAGAGCTGGTGGCCTAAGGGTGTCACTTCTGTCGCCCCCTCATTCATACACCTTCTTCTTGGGGCTCCTGTGCGTTATGCCTTCCCTAGGAACCTCAGGCCCTGGACGTGCTAGCTGCCTCTGCCAGGGTTGTTTTTGAACCATCTAATTTCTTTTCTGCGATGTATTTTCTAGAATGAGACTGTATTTTTTACTTTGCCTTTATATATACATATATAATACAATATATTTAATTTTTAATTAAACTTTTTTCTTTAAAAGGGTTTCAATGAGCACTAGCATCCATGCATAAGGAACAACAATGTTTCCTATAAACGCAGACACAGAGATTATTACTTTGCTTTTGTCTTAGCCACACCACTGCCTTCCATCCTTCCAGTTGGGCTCCCAGATATCATCAGCCTCCAGCCTGCATTGCAGTTTTTCTTCTGCAAACCTAAGCACTGCCCAGGACAGTATTTTTCACTTGGAGAGAACTGCAGGGCTGACACCTGTGTAGATACATTACCAGATCCCAGTAGATAGCTCCTAAGAGGGGTAGCACCATGTCATTCTGTTCCCCAGGGGACCTGGCTTAGGCATAGGGTTAGTGACCAAGGCAGAGCTCAAACCTCATAAGAATTACCTCAAATAACGGTGTGAGCAGAACTGCACTGGGGCCCTATCCTCTATAAGCATCACTCGATGACAGGGGACAGAGATGCGTAGAAGTTCCTGTAAGTCCCCTAGCTTGAGCTTTATTACAGTAACCATGCTTGGGCTCCTTCCAGGAGGACTGGGGTCCTCTTTTCAGACCATCGATTTTTCAAAGTCCCTTACTAGACAAGCATGCATCTAGAGAGAGATGGTAAAATCACCCTGGAAATGGCCCCTGCACGCACATATAAACACTTCAAATCTAGCCCCTTAATCAGGAGCGTCCACTTCTGAAGGTGAAGCCTGTTCTACCCCAGATTCCCATATGCTCTTCAATGGTGGCTGATCCCAAGATTCACCCACATGGAGTGTGAGATACCCTGCATAACCACGAAGCTGTAAACATATGGATTTCCATGAAGGTGGCCATGTGTAGCTTACCTGCAAAAAAACTTAGGGCTAGATGTTTATGTGGGTTCATGCACAGGAAGACAGCTTCCTAATATGTTTAGGGAGAGGTACACAAGAAGTGGGGACTTCTGGGGAATGTTCAGCCTCTGAAGCAAGATGATACATCTCTACACTGACCGGTATGAATTACAGAAGTAGAAGATGGGTCTGACCAGGCCTGCTACCTGAATTCATGGGAGCAGTCTCCAAGTGTTTATCTATTTAGACTGGGGTATTTTTCCATCAACCAAGAAGTATAAGTCAGATAGGCCAGAGACAACTGAAGCAACATTCCCAGGTCCAGGGCACTCTCTCAGATCTAGGTTCTATACTATTCTATACTTTTATTCCCACAAAGGACCTTCTCCCTTTGGTTAGTAAACTGTAACTCCAAAGAGTATGGGTGTGGTTCCACTGTCTCTGTGAAGAGAAGATAGAACAGTGTATTCTCTAAAAGCCCCTTTTCCAATTGTCATGGAAAGAGGCTAGCTAGTAAGGGTCCAGTTTGGAGCAAGTTCAAATTTACAAGTTCCAAAGGGCAGGGAGTACCCCAGAGCAGAGTCAGAAAGAGACATGAGTAGGATCACACCACCAAAGGCAGCAGTGGATTGATAATAGGCTCTGTATATCTGGGGGGGGGGGGGGAGGAGTTCCCATTATTCTGCCTGAGAAGACCTTCCTCACCGTCCCCCAAGAATGAACCCTCCCTTTCAGGTAGAACCATAGACTAAGGACACACTCCTAATCCCTCATCCTATCTACCTCTTTCCCAAAAGGTCTGAGCTTCTATCCCCCTGTCCCTTTTAATCCCTTGAACTAGCCTGTCCCTGAGTAGCCTGGGTAACATGCTAAATAATCCCCAGCAGAGAACCAGGGCTGAGAGCAGGTAATGGTCTTCCCAGCAAATACAATCATTACTTTGAATACTTTTGAGGAAACTGTCATGTACCACATAGAAGACTCCTGCCCCAACCAGGTCAAGATGGGGCACACAGAGGGGTAGGCATGTCCACTTGAGGTCTAAGCCTCCCCAGCTCCCAACCCAGCTGCACTCTAGAAAGCCTAATCACCTAGCATCCACTAGTTTCTTCTCTGACCAGGAGTTCCTCCAACATGAATTTGGTTCTCACTCTTAGAAGAAGGGCACCTACGAAGCACTCTGCTTTATCCTACACAAAACCCTCAGTGCAAAGTTCAGTGGTTTGAGAATATTCACAGAGTTGGGAACCATTGCCATGTAATTCCAGAACCTTCTCATCACCATCATAGACACCCATTACTTCCCTGCCCCTAGAAATAACAAACAGCTTTCTATCTTAGGGATTTACCTATTTAAAAATGTTTAATTTCTTTTAAGATTTGTTTAATTTTATCTTACGTGTATAAGTGTTTTGCCTACATGTATGTATGTGCACCACATGCATACAGTGTCTCTGGAGGCCAGAAGAGGGCGTCAGATTCCATGAAACTGGAATTAAAGAGAGCATCATCATGTGGGTACTAGGAACTGTACCTGAGTCCACCGCAAAAAACAAGAATTCTTAACCACTGCACCATCCCTCCAGCCCCTATTTTTTCAAAATTGCACTTTATTTATTTATTTTGTGTGCAAGTGTGCAGACATGCACATGCCATGGCATATGTGTGGAGGTCAGAAGAAAACCAGAGTAAGTCCGTTCTCTCCTTCTGCTATGTGGATCCTGGGACTCAAACTCAAGGCTATCATAAATTTAATATGCACTAGTCCCCCTTATCTGAAGATTCACTTTTTTGTTTGTTTGTTTTTGTTTTTTGTTTTTCGAGACAGGGTTTCTCTGTATAGCCCTGGCTGCCCTGGAACTCACTCTGTAGACCAGGCTGGCCTCGAACTCAGAAATCCACCTGCCTCTGCCTCCCAAGTGCTGGGATTAAAGGCGTGCGCCACCACTGCCCGGCTGAAGATTCACTCTTTAAAATTATTTATTTACATTCATGTATATGGATGTTTTGCTTACATGTTTGTCTGTGCACCATATACATACTTGATGCCTTTGGAGGCCAGAAGAGAGTATTGGATCTCCTGGGATTGCCATTACAGATGGTTGTAAGCTGCTATGTGGGTGCTTCCTAGTGTGTTGTGGTGTGTGTGTGTGTGTGTGTGTGTGTGTGTGTGTGTGTGCATGTGCTTATGTATGTGTGGGCAGATATCTATGGAAGCTAAAGGTATCAATCCCCTTGGAGCTAGAATTACAGGCAGTTGTAAACTATCCAACATGCATGGTTCTGGGAGCTGAACTCAGGTCCTCTGTATGAGCAATATGCTCTCTTAATCACCGAGCCAATTCTCCAGAAAAAAATAATTATTTTAAACAGAATTTTCCCTACTCTTAAGGCAGTGACTATCCAGCAAGTGAAGGCCAGACCCCATGGGAAAACTTGTAAAGCAAATAAAAATAAAATCTAATCACAAATGTTTAATGTCTCATTTAATAAAAAATAAAAATACTTACTTTAAAAGCCAGTTGTTTTTATCTATTTTTAGTTTGTTTTCATGTGAGGGGGATGTGTGCACATGAATGCAGGTACCCACAGAGACCAGAGGCATCAGATTCCCCTGCAACTGAACTTACAGGTAGTTGTCAGCCGCTCAGTGTGGGTTCTGGGAATTGAACTCTGGTCTTCTACAAGCGTGTTATGTATTCTTAACCACTGAGCCATCTCTCTAGCCCCCTGAGCCAGTTTTTGTTGTTACTGTTTGTTTTGGTAAATTTAATTAAGAATAGATTAATAGTTAAGAAAACTCTTATTGTCGTAAACGGAGAATCCAGAATTAATTTTATCTCAGGGTATTAAACTTTATCCCGAAAAAATTTTAATAACGTTTATCTTACAATCAACTTAGTTGTAGCTAAGTCCACATTTTTTAATGACTCCCACAGTTATCCTGCAACCTACTTAAAGATTTATTTATTTATTATATGTAAGTACACTGTAGCTGTCTTCAGACACTCAGAAGAGGGCATCAGATTTCTTTACGGATGGTTGTGAGCCACCATGTGGTTGCTGGGATTTGAACTCATGACCTTCAAAAGAGCAGTCAGCGCTCTTAACCACTGAGCCATCTCTCCAGCCCTCTGCAACCTACTTTAACCTTCTAACTTTGTTCTTGTCTATTTTCATCTTTAAAGAACAATCTTTACCTTTAACAATCTTCTTTTACTGAAAATATGGCATACCTATAACCTTTATGTATCTTCCTTCGCTTGATTCTTTAATGTCTCGATATATCTACTTATAATTACAAATTTAGAAATCTCTTTTTAATAGGATAGTTATATTTCCAGTTAAAACTAGAAGCTTTATCTAAGACATATCTTGTATGTGGAAGTATGCTTACTTCCTTGCTTGGAGACTAGATCTCACTATGTATCCCTGGCTGACTTGGAACTGGCTATGTAAACCAGGTGGTCTGGAACTCAGTAAGCTGTTTCTGCTTCCTGAGTGCTGGAATTAAAGATATGGACCACCATGCCCATTGTGTGTGTGTGTGTGTGTGTGTGTGTGTGTACACCACATGTATGTGGGTGCCTATGGAGGACAGAAGTGTCAGACCCCCTGGAGCTAGAGTTACAGGCAGTTACAAGCCACCTGAAATGAGTGCTAGGGATCAAACTTGAGTCCTCTGGAAGAGCAGTAAGTGCTCTTAATTGCTGACCCATCTCTCTAGACCAAGATTTACTTTTTTAAAAATAAAGAATTATTTACTTATTTTATGTATGAGTACACTGCAGCTGTCTTCGGACACACCAGAAGAGACACATCAGATCACATTGTAGATGTGGTTGTGAGCCACCATGTGGTTGCTGGGAACTGAACTCAGGACCTCTAGAAGAACAGTCAGTGCTCTTAACTTCTGGGTCATCTCTCTAGCCCCAGGATTTACTTTAAAAAAAAAAAAAAGATTTATTTATTTATTTATTTATTTATTTTTATGTGTATGTGTGTATACCTACATGAGTTTATGTGCACCATGTGTGTGCATGTAGGTGCCCTTGGAGGCCAGAGGGTGGCAAATCCTCTGGAACTAGAGTTACAAACAGTTGTGAGCTGCTTGAGGTGGGTGATTGGGAATTGAACCTAGGTTCTCTGGAGAGTAGTAAATATTTTGAACAGCAAAGCCATCCCTCCAGTCCCCAGGATTCACTTTATAATTTTTTTGTTTTGGGTTTGTTTGTTTGTTTAGTTTTTGAGACAGGGTTTCTCTGTGTAGCCTTGGCTATCCTGGAACTCATTCAGTTGACGAAGCTGGCCTTGAACTCAGAGAGCTACCTGCTTCTGCCTCCTGAATGCTGAGATTAAAGGCTTGTGCCATCTCCACCAGCTAGAAGTATAAATTTAAGACATTTTAATGAAAATGTTCTAACAGAAGTTTGTAACATGGTATCTCTTAACAAAGCAAGTTCCAAGGAGACCAGGGCTACACAGAGAAACCTTGTCTCAAAGACTCAAAGAACAAAAACAAACAAACAAACAAACACCAATAGGTTAAGAACTACAACCCATATGCTCTTAACTGATTCCTTTTTGTTTGTTTTCTTCCTTCTTTCTTTCTCTTTCTGTCTGTCACCTGGCTGTTTTGGAATGCAGAATTCTGCCTGTTCTCCTTCCCAAGTACCGGGATTGAGAGCATGTACCACCATGTCTGGTTCCAAACTAAGATTCTATTGGGCTTGGTCAGCCACTACCCAGACTATAGGAAGGGAACTCACTAAGGAGGGAAGAGTGTACATAGAGGGGAGTTGTTTCTGAAGACCTGGGAGCAGAGCCTAGTTGCACACTAGGTTTATAGTGCTTTTCAGGTCTCCTGGCTCCTGTTTGCAGGGGTCTTTCCTCCAAAACCTCACAGTTTTTCCACAACCCTAGTTCATGACTTCATTCCTTCTCTTGGGTTTGGCCACCTACAACTCTACTTTTTGTAATACAATCCTGGCTTCCACTGTTGCCTCTGGGGACATGCCACACATAATCCTGGCCCCTATAACTTTACCCAATCTCCCAGGAATCTGCTCCCACTCCTCCTCTACCTCTCCCTGTATCTATTCCCTGTCCTGCATGACTTCATTCTGTCTCCTAAAGCCCCCTCCCTTGAAACTCCACCCTCTGTTCCATAACCCCAGCCCCCACCACCTTGTCCAGTCTCCCACACCCCTGTCTGCCCTCCAGAAAACAGGAAGCGTTGGGAGTCGCAGCTCTGGGAGTAAGTGCAGGAAGCTGGGCTTATCTTGCTCTGCAGCCCTGACCCCTGGCCTTGTGCCGGGTAGGGGGCGCCAGGGGCAGTCCAAGGACAGAGCCTGCTCACCTGGTGAGCCCTGGCTGCCTTTCTCTTAAGCCACAAACTGTCGCAACTGAACTGGCATGCAACGAGGCCTAGTCAGTGTACCATTAAGCTTCCCAGGGTACATCAGACAGATGTGTCCTCCACAGACAGCAGCAGAAATCCCATCTACACAGCAAGGAGGTGACCCAGGTTCTAGGGCCTCAGGATGTCCCACTTCCCCCACAACAGGCACTGCACAGCTGCCAAGGGCCTGACCTTCCCATTTCCACCCAAACAAGAACTCACTTCCCATGGCAGGTGCTACCTCTTTGCTGCTTATTCCAGAGTCTAATGAAGCAGGGTGTGTGTGTGTGTGTGTGTGTGTGTTTCTGAGTTTACAAAGCTAAGTCTTCCTGAGGAGGGGGCAGAAATGTCTCTTGCACCCCATGCCCAGCCCCAGGTCTAGAAGGCCACTGGCAGGGACAATGGACCTCAACACCTGCCTCACTCTTTTCCCCCCACCCCCGCCCTAGTTATATGTGCTTCCTGGAGTAGAAGACCTTGTTTATTTCCAGTTAGCTGCAGCTGAAGCAGGCAGCCTTCTTGAACACCTGCAGGTCTTAGGACCCCACATGCAAGTGTCCAGAAGCCCACAAGGGCAGGCACTCTCCAGGTCTGGGAGCAGGTGTTTCCGCCTCTTCACAGCCCTGTCCATAGGCCCAAGCCTTCTAGGAGCCCAGCTTCCTCCCCACCCCCAGTAACTCCTCTAGTAGAAAGGGCAGTCGTTTAATTCCAAGCAGTTGCAAAGCTGAACCTACCTTTACATCTACCACAGGATACAACAGTGTCCGTGTGGTATCTACCAGTGGAATGGCCTAAGAATGATAACTTGAACCAGGCCCGGGCTTACTCATTGTCTCCCATTAAAGAATTGTGTGTGATACAGCACTGTTAACTAGGAAAAAATATGGAATACTTTATAAATTTGTGTGTCTTCCTTGCACAGTGGCCATGCTAATCTTCTGTGTATCATTCCAGTTTTGGTATATGCACTGCCAAAGTGAGCCCAGCATTAGGAATGTAGCTGAGTTTAGAGCCCTACCTGCTTAGCTGTGGCTCTGTGCTCACAGGACGCACAGACACAGGACACAATAGGACATACAGACAGACACAAGACACACAGACACAAGACATACAGACAGACACAGGACACAGACACAGGACACACAGACACAGGACACACAGGCACAGGACAGACAGACACAGGAGACGTGTCTATCCTTGATACTCCCTTCACTCAGCTCTGTCACACTTCAAGGCTACTGTGGTAGGTGGCAGGATAGGGACATAGTGTCCTAACACAGAAGAGGCTACAGTCCTCACTCCCTGCTGCATCATGGGAGGTGGGACAGAGTTGTTAACACACAAGTGGCAAACTCAAGATTAACTTAGGGATTTGCAAACCCAAGAACTAGCTTGTCATTCATAGCTGTTGCCCAAGTTCCAGATGTTCTTTCAAAGGCTCCTAGTCGTGGGAGGCCGTGGTATCCAGTCTCCCTTCAAAGCCTGCCAGGCCCCTTCTTCCAGGATTACATATGGAGGCCTGGCTCCTGGGCTGCAGGAAATTGCACAGGCCTGGCCAGTGCCTTGGGGGTCCCATCTGTAATCCTCACACAGCCCTTCCTTCTGGGCCATAGCTCCACCTCCCTGGAAAGCCAAGCATTGAAAAGGCTTGTGTGGGATAGGATAATAGTAGCAGTCTCCAGTCCCAAGTCTAAGACTCAGTATCTCCAAGGTCTGTTCTAGCAACCCAGGAAGCCTCCATTTAGGTCCCTGGGCTGAGCCTAGAAGACCCAGAATCTAGGTCTCAGTAGCACTTGACTTGCCCTTCAGCTCCAAGCCTTTCTGAGGGCTCTGTACCTGTCCTTGTCCTGCAAGAGGACAGTCATTCTAGTGAGTTGAACCACAGGCTGATGCTTTCAGGACTCCTGCAGAGAGTCATGGGTGCAGGATTCAAGTAGCCTTTCATGTATAGTCTGGTACAGGGCTTAGGCATCAACATTTATTCTGTGAAACTCTTGAGGCCTCTACTTCACCTTGAGTCCCAGGAGGCTGAAGTTTGTTTGATCTTTCCTCAGCTGAGGAGTAGAAGGTGGGAATCCAGGACATTCTGTTGACCACCCCCCCACCTGCCCCAAACTTGATTAAACAATAAGATGGGGAGTAGCTGTGGGTGGGGAGTAGCTGTGGATGGGGAGTAGCTATGGTGTACTTACTAGAACTGAAGTAATTTCCCGGTAGGATCTAAAGTCACAGCAAGGATAAGTACAGATTGCCTTGAAAAATGGGTCTATGGGAATTTCATGGAAGGTTGTCCATACTTTTCTTCAGCTCAGTGCCCAGATTGTTACTAACCTTCCTCAGATCCCACTTGACCACTCTTTAGTTAAAGTTCTGCTGCCCTGTGGCTTATATTTCAACAAACCAGACCTTTTTATCTATACTGGGCATTGGCTATACCCCAGCATACTCAATAGAGCTCATCAATATAAGCCCAAGTCCATAGCCACCCACCTCTCTTGTACTGGTATTTCTAGTACAAGACAACCACCCACTCAGGCCCTAGGGCCAGGATCCTGAAATGGCCTAGGCTGCCCCTCAATCCCTCACACCAGCTAACACATACATGCACTCATTATGCACATATGGGGAGAATCATTTTAGACCTGACTTTGCTGAAGGTCTTTGTACTTAGGCCTTCTCTGGTACACCCCACCTTGTATTTGTCTACACTGCCTCCTACCTCATAAAGAAGAACCAAAATGTCCTATATTTGTGCTCTACCATGGCTTATGAGACCATTAGAAATCTGAATCAAAGATTATTAGACTGCATATTGATGTCCACTGTATTGGCTAGTTTTGTGTGTCAACTTGACACAAGCTGAACTTATCACAGAGAAAGGAGTTTCAGTTGAGGAAATGCCTCCATGAGATTTAGCGGTAAGGCATTTTCTCAATTAGTGATCAAGGGGGTAGGGCCCCTTGTGGGTGGTACCATCTGTGGGCTGGTAGTCTTCGGTTCTATAAGAAAGCAGGCTGAGCAAGCCAGGAGAAGCAAGCAAGCCAGTAAGCAGCATTCCTCCATGGCCTCTGCATCAGCTCCTACTCCTTGACCTGCTTGAGTTCCAGTCCTGACTTCCTTTCATGATGAACAGCAGCATGGAAGTGTAAGCTCAATAAATCCTTTTCTCCCCAACTTGCTTCTTGGTCATTATGTTTGTGCAGGAAGAGAAACCATGACTAAGACAAATTGGTACCAGTGAAGTGGGGTATTCCTGTGACAACCTGACCATGTTTTGGGGAGGACTGTGGAAGGACTTTGGAACTTTGGGCTGGAAGATCCATTCAGTGTTAAGAGCTCTGTGGAATGTTCTGTAGGAGCTTGGAAGATAATGTTGAGAACTGTGCAGAAGATGGAGGCCTGGCTTGTGAAATTTCAGAGGGAAGATTAAAGACTCTTATCAGGGCTGTTGCTAGTTTGATTTAAGATTCTGTGGTTTTGGTTAGCTGAGGCTAAAGAAATCAGCTGTGATTAACAAGATACTAGAACTACTAAAGCAAAACCATTGCATTGCTGGGACTATTGATGCCGGTTAGCTGGAGCTAAGATAGTAGCGGTGATTAAGAAGAGACCAGCATCATTGGGGTGAAATCTTCTGAGAAGTGTTTTCTGAGAGCACAGAGGCTGCATTCCAGAGATAGCCAGGGTTGTACCTTGATCTGTGGCTGGACTTGGTAATGTGTAAGAGTCACCCAGGTGGTACTGGTTTTGAAGTCATGAAGGAGTCATGAAGAGCAGCTGAGGCCTGGGCACTATGAGAGGCCATGGAAGGCCATTCGTGAAGGTGCAGCCTCAGTTGCAACTGATGGCCCAGGACTGAAAGGGTCATGCAAAGGATGTGAGGCTTGGCACCATGGTAAAGCCTACTTGCAGCAGAAGACGGCAGTGTTTTAGAGATACCAGTACCATGAGATGAGAGCAGCAGCAGCAGTGGAGTACAGGCATCTGGAGCCTTGTGTGCTACAAAGGGCAGAGCTGAAGATGTGACTCAAGCCCTTGGAGGAATCCAGAAGATTGTGAGTGGATCCCAGACATTGGACGGTTGGAGTTTGATTTTGTTTTTGATTGTGACTGTGACCTGATATTTTTACCTCTTAGAGAAAGAAGGAAAGTCCACAGTTAAGAGACTTTGAATTTTTAAAAGACTTTGAATTTTAAGAGACTGGATAAAAGGGACTGAAATGTTAATATGTGAGAATTTGCAAAGACTGTGGGACTTTTAAAGTTATTTAGATCTTGGGGATGAATAAGAAAGTAAGGATCGGGGCTTAATGATAATGTGTTTGTGTGTCAAGTTGACAAGGGGTCAATTGTACTGGCTAGTTTTGTGTGTCAACTTGACACAAGCTGAACTTATAACAGAGAAAGAAGTTTGAGTTAAGGAAATGCCTCCAGGAGATCCAGCAGTAAGGCATTTTCTCAATTAATGAGCATGGGGGGAGGGCCCCTTGTGAGTGGTACCATCTGTGGGCTGGTAGTCTTGGGCTGTATAAGAAAGCAGGCTGAGCAAGCCAGGAGAAGCAAGCAAGCCAGTAAGCAGCATTCCTCCATGGCCTCTACATCAGCTCCTGCTCCTTGACCTGCTTGAGTTCCAGTCCTGACTTCCTTTCATGATGAACAGCAGCATGGAAAAGTAAGCTCAATAAACCCTTTCCTCCCCAACTTGCTTCTTGGTCATGATGTTTGTGCAGGAATAGAAACCCTGACTAAGACATCCACAAAGCTCCATTTCCCTTCTAAACACCATACTCTGAGTCTAATCCCGATCCTAGCTTTTCCAGTACATGATTGTTGTGTAATCAAGGAAGGTCCTATGGTCTCTCCATCTCTCGGCTTTCTCAACTGAAAAGAAACAAAAGGTCCCATTGGGCAGATCACACCTGCACCAAGAAATGGAGGCAAGAACTTCAGCACTATTTCTTGCTCTTGTAAATTAGATTGTCTTTTTTTTGTTCCTTGTTTGCCTGTCTGAATGGTACAGAGCAAGATATTCCTTGATGCTTTTGGGCTCCACATCCTATTATGAGGCAAGGAAATGGGGGTTGGGGGTGGGATGAGGACATTGCCTCTTTCTGCTGAGGGCTAGAATCGCAGCAGAGCAGACACCCTGGTTTATGTAGGTACTGGTCAATGCAATTAGTTCAACAGACGAGTCTAGGGCAGTCTATGGAGTCATCCCACCCCCATCCCGCCCTGCCCATCCCCCAGGGGCAGCAGGAAATGGCTTGGTCTAGTTTGTGGCCAGGGCAGCAAGGCTGGCTTCCTCTAAGTCCTGTTTCCTTTATCCGGTTGTTTTGCTCTGAATCTACCAAGCTCAGCCTTCCCCTCCTTTCCATTTCCACCCTCTTCTCCGGTCCAGAGTTGGGCAGGACGGATGCATGACGTTTTAAAATCCCTAACCAGGTTGTAGGGTGGGGGTAGGGGGCTTCGTTGCCTTCCACACTACTTGAGGACAGGTCCAACGTCCCACCCACGCCCCCTGCTGAATGAGGGAGATACAACTATTGCCACTGTGTAGTACAGGTCCCTAGCCCCACCCTTACTGAGGTGCAGATCCCTAGATAGACCAGGGCCCACAACAAGTCAGGCAAAGACAAGAAGAATCGGGTCACATCATTAGCTCCATTTATTGGGGCCTCAATGGGTGTACACACATCCTGGACCTTTGAGTGCAGGCAATCTGAGCTGAGAGAGAGGGTGCTATCAAAACATGAATCAGTTTGTTTCCAATCTTCTGTGACAAGTGGGAGTGCGAACAGGGACAGTGCTAGAATTCTCCTGTAGTCATAGCACTTAGTGCAAAGAGCTTTTCCCAGCAGGTGGCGACGGCGTATAGGGCACGTAGCAGGAGTCGCCTCCGACTGCTGCGAGGCTGTACCGAGTCCTTTGGCTGCTGGATCTGCTCCTAGTAGAGAGCAGCTGTGAGTCAGTGCATACAGATCCTGCACCCTTGCCTTCATCTCACAGCTCATGTTTAGCCACGAGGGAAGTGGGTTGTTAAAAGATCAGTTGGCCCTAATTGAGTCCAAAGCCTCAGGCCATTGGTACTATAGCCCTTAGGGGAGGGGAGATTGAGAACGCATACCCTGTAGGATGTTCGGCAGTGTCTGCGCATCACTGCCTCGGTGCGCACTGCCACTGTCCATGCCGCTTTCTCTAATGCATTGTGGGGTACTCCAGCCACACTCCCAAGAAGGGTCTGACCCAAGGACTCAATGGACAGTAGGATGCTACTCTCCTGAGTTGGAAAGGGAGGAAAGCCAGAGCAGGGGGAATGGGGGTGGGGCCTGAGGAGGGAACAAATAGTTGTTTGGGGGCACCTCCCCCATACCTTTTGGGCATCACAGGAGGTCCCTGGCTGTCCCTGACCTCCGCCAGCTCCAGTCAGGGTTTTCTGAATGAAGCGGTGGTGTCGGGATCCAGGCTTTGTACGTTGGACTCCCAGCCCAGCCCATTGCATCGCAGCCTGCAAGTCCTGGAAGATGACAGCTTGGTAGTATCGGAGTACCTCCTGGACACTGCAGGACTGGGACCTAGGCCAGCCCAGGGCAGATCCAAGGAATGCCAGCAGCAGCAGCAGTATGTAGAAAGCAGGCTTTGGGGACACCTGGAGAAGACGCCAGGTTAGAGGGCTGAGAGCGTAGGCCTCCCAGCACAAGAAGTGGCCTCATAGGCACTTGGAGTCACCACAAAGGGTGCTCCCTGATCTTCAAGATGCTAGGAGATAGAAAATTCGCCAGAGGCTCTGGCCATGGCTTATTATAAATCTGGGCAGTCCTAGAGAAGGGAAGAGACAAACCAAACATATCCATGGTATGCTAGCCATGTTCTGTGAACATTTGTGGAGTGTGTAGTGGGGCATGGGGAAGTATTTTCACTGAGTCCTGAAGGACTAGGAAGGTGACAGAGAACAGGTCCAGAGACAAGGGGTGCAGAACTATGGTTTACATTGGAGCCGCAGAAAAGTGAGCACATACAGTACCATGAATGTGTAAGAGCTCCCTTACTTTGTACAGGGAGTGGGGAGGGGGAAGGGGTACAGCAAGAAGTGAACCCTCATACAGCTTCACCCCTGACCACGCTCAGACCCATACCCACTAGTCATCTCCTGATTGTTCTTCTCTTGGTGGTTCTCTCTCATATACATCTCAAGCCCTTTGGGTGAACAAGAAGGGATCTAGGGCTAGAACCACTTTGCTCATATGCAGTACAAGAACTCCAATCTCCCTTAATAGCTCTGCTACAACCAGCCACAGAAAGCCCCAAACTATGGCAAAAACAATGGCTCAGAACTCCATGATAGACTCCCAATGGGAAGGGAAGGCTAGGGGGAAGGCTCAGAGACAGCAAGAGAAGAAATGAAGCCTGCCAACAAGTTTCCTCCCACTCAGAAAGGACTGCTGCTGGGGAAAGCTCACACATTAGGAAGACAGCTGAAGGTCCCCAGGACCCCAGCTCCTCCAAATGGACTAGTTCCCAAATCTGCCTCTAGGCCCCCAGCTGGAGTTAGGCAGTCTACTTGGACTGAAAGATTAATCTTGTGAACCCAGCGAAATGACAGAACTCAGCTTCCCAGCCCTGGCAGGAGAGCTGAACTGAGCATACCACAAACTCCCACATAGAGATGGGTGGGGGTTGGGGCTTCTGCATGGGATACCAGCAAACTGATCTCTCTTGCATAGCCAACTGCGGGATAATGAGGACAGCCCATCAGACCACATTAAGAACAAGAGCCTATTAGGCCAGCCAGTGAGACTGTTAGTGTATCTAGCACCAACAAGGGATAGGTTGGCTGCTTAGGGGGTCCCTACAACTCAGGCTTAACCCAGTATAAAAGAGTTCCAAGAAAGTCAGGACATAAGCACCTGCAATGGTCATTTTACTGGGTACCATTATAAACATCTGAGGGTTCCCATGAAACACAGGGAAAAAGCCCCCCCCCCATGCCCACGCCCAGCCCCTTGGCCTGAGGCCCCAGCTGCTCACCATAGGCCTCTCAGCGTCTGGCCCTCCCTTATTCCCTCTAGCAGGCCACACACATGGTCCTGGGGTCCTCTGGGTCTTTGGGTGGCCAATGAAGGAGGCAACTGGCAGCCACACCAGGTCCTCTACAGGCCAATGAGTCCTCCTTGGATAGAGCTGAGGGGCAGGTGGAGAGGCTTTTGAAGTCCTTGTCGCTCCTCCAGCAAAGGGAGGGAGCGACAAGGGAGGGGAGGAAAAGTTCAGTAACCCAGCTGGGCCCCTAACCCCTCCCCAACCTCTCCCCAATCACAATTAACCTGACCCTGGAACACAGCAAGTGCTTGTTGCAGCAGATCCAGGGCTTCTCTGGATCTTGGATTGAGTTTCCAGTCCCATGGAGACCCCTGCTCTGTCTCAATGGGCAGAGAGCAATAGTCTCTCCTGATAGGCTGGCTAGCCATCTGTCCCCAATCCATATCCAGACAGACTTGTCCCAGCAAGTCTGGAACTTGGGACTTCCCAGACTACCATCGCTGGCCCCACTTCATCCCTCCAAACCTTGGGGTCATCCAGGAGTAAGAGCCCAGTCCCAGGATTGCTGTTTTCCTTTAGCATAACAGCAACCTCTAGAACACAACTAATCTTTTGCTGAGCAAAGCTCAACTTCTTCCAGCAGAAGAAAAGCAATGGTGTGGGCTGAGGAGATAGCCCAGCAGGTTAAGGCACTGCCGTCAAGCCTTGACAACCCAAGTTTGATCCCAGGGACCAACATAATAGGAGGAAAGACTCATGAAGGTTATCCTCTGACAGGAAGGTTTGCCTCCACAGGCAATTGTGGCATACATGAACCCAATAAATAAATGTGATATACAAGGAGTTGCTGACCACCTCAGCAACAAAAATATCCCCCATTCTCAGACAGGAAAGATAACCTGGATACTATAGGCTATCTAGACTTTTCCACAGCCCTACAGAAAACTTTACCCAAGTATCCTCCTCTGCTGTAACTGCTTCACTGCATTCAGTTCAAGAGTTGAAAACAGTCAAAAGAAGAAACCAACAGCTTGATGCTGTAGTCAAGTTCTTTACCCTTCATCAGTGAAGGAACTACTGGGTATGGTCCCTCACTATATATAGGGAACCCCATGATTTCTCCATTGAAATACGTAAGCAGCTCTCTTAAGACATTCCTTGGGACAGGAGCAAGAAGTACTTCCCCAAGCCAGCACACAAGTAACCTGTTAAGCATCAATCAATCAGCAGGTTCTAGTCCTCTTGACTGTCAAGGAACCACAGGAAGAGTGAGCTCATACCTTCCAAGTTAAGCAAAAGTGTCCTCTGAGTTTCATTTTACCTTAGATGACTACAGAACAATGGGGCTTCTACAAGCCTTTCAATCTTTTATAGCTTGGTCCCCATGTGACCGTCAGCCTCTTGTATCACAGATCTGTGACAGAGCCCGTATTCTTCTCCATTGAGCCTGTACACGTAACATGTCCACAAAAATCTCAGTACCCAACTGTGCTTCTTCTGAAGCACATAAGCACTTGCAGGAGGCCACATCCAAACCAGACTTGACATGACCATCATTCATGGAGAATAGACGCCAAGGACAAAACAGAAAAACAAATGAGGCCCTAGCCCCAGATAACTTTATAAAAATCTTTAATGAATAAAAGATAGACAGTGTAGGTTTTGTGCTCATTGTCCATGTGTTGTCCCAAAAATCCCTTGTCCCCCACCCCTACTATCAGAAGGTATTTTTGATTCGGGCGGCCACCAGCACTAGGATTTCTCCGATCTTTCTCTGCCAGTTGGTGATATCCTTGGACACTGCACACCACAGTTCTCCATGTCGGGGCTCTGCATTCTCACAGCGTTTCCTCACCTCCTCCTGTTGCTCCTGGGGAGACCAAAGGGTACTTTAGGTGGATTCCTTGTGAGGTTTACATCTTGTGAGGTACAGGTCTTGCCTTTCCCCTTGCAGATCTGGCCCCAGCAGATTCCAAATCATCTCCTTCTCTTGTGGAACATGCCCTCAAAGTCAGTGCTGAACTGTGTCAGACTCTGTCTCTTTAGATTCCCACAAGTTGCCAGGTGCACTCTCTGAACTAGGTACTTCCTGGATTCAACATAGTGTGGCTACTGCTTCCAACGAGGACCCCAGGACACTCTGGTCCCCCTGCCTTATGAGCATGGCTTCAACAAAGCTCAACGGGGGGAGGGGCTCCTGGTCTTGGCTAACCCCTGCCTCCCCTTCCCCAGGGACTAGATGGAGCTTTCTACTGTCAGGAGAACAGGCGGATTATTACTGCACATTGATGTGCTAGTGTAGCCTCACCTCAGTGCCATGCTGCAGTTCAAATTTGTAGAAGAAGGCCCAGGCATCCCCCAGATCTGAGTCAATCTTCACAGTGCGATGGAACCATTCCCGAGCCTTGGTGATCTTTCTTTCACTCCAGAACAGCCTGTTACGGGAGAAGTAATTAGAGTAAGTGACATAGAATGGGGTCTGCCATGTTTAGGGGTCATTCTTCTATGTAGGTGATCAGCTGTAACCTGCTCCTGGTAAGACCAGCAAGCCTAGGCATATGTTATAGAAGGTCTGAGTCACGATTCAGGGCTAACTGGAGGTCATTCTAGATCCTTCACTGATCCACACTGCTTTTTAGAACATTTACACACAGTGAGATCTTTTATTTTATTTTTTAAGAAAGGGTTTCTCTGTGTAACCATCCTGGCTGTCCTGGGACTCACTCTATAGACCAGGCTGGTCTGGGAGTCACAGAGATCTGCCTGCCTCTGCCTCCTGAGTGCTGGGATTAAAGGCATGCACCTCCACTACTAGACTAGATCTTAACTTCTTAAAACTATCTGGGCCAAATACAATTTGAAATTAACCTTGAAAACATTAATTAAGGCAGATAAAAAAAAAAAAACAACAACTAAACAAACCCTGAAATCTTAGACTGCTCCTTAATAAGATACCAACCCTGAACTATTAACCTGCCTTGTCTACCCCTTGTAGTAACCTAAGCAAATACAAAGATCGGCTTCCACAGGTGGGTTCTGGGACCCGGGCACACTGGAGTTGCAGTTCCACGGCACTCAGACCACAGGACATGATTGCTGTACCTGATACTCCAGACACTTGAATAGCAACCTGAAGAGGAGTCTTGCAGGAAGCCAAGAAACTGGACTGTTAGAAGAAACTAACTTAAAAATGGGGCATGGTGGGACTGGTGGCACAGGCCTTAAATCCCAACCAGGGAAGCAAAGGCAAGTGGATCTCTGAGTTCAAGGCCTGCTGGTCTACAGAGTCCCAGGATGGCTACACAGAGAAACTCTGTCTCAGAAAAACAAAACAACAACAAAAAAGAAACCAATTTAGGGTCCCATGGCACCCTGCTCCCCACCTGGTGGTGACTGTAGTACAGCAGGGTGAACACTGGGGAGGATGGCATGGCATGATGTGGAGAACTCTCTGGCGGGGCCGGGACTTGGGGCTGTATTCACCTGGCCTTAGTGAGGCAGCTGGTGCACAGCTAACCTTTCCACAGCAGGCAGCTGTTGGGCTGCTTTCAGGTACCAAATGGAGTAATTTCATGCTGATAACCTGATTGTTTTTTAAGCCATATAGTACTCTTAATTGCTTGGTGTTAGATAAACTGTGATTTAAAGGGCATAAACTCAAGATAGGAGGCACATGGAACACTGGCTTGGGAACAGCAAAGAGTGACTTATTTACTTTAATAAGGCCTTTTGTAAGGTTTATGGCTGCTCTGGCTGAGGGCATATAGAAGTTACTTTGGGAAAAGGAAGCCCAGGCTAGCAAGGCTGGGATCTAAAACCTCCCTCATCTGCTAGGGCTACAGACACTACAGAGGTGCCAGGTAGCAATATGAAGGCAGAGGCACCAGACCCTGAACACTCAATGCCACTCAAACAGAACCAAATTGGTCCTAAGATGCTATGTCTCCACCAGTGGCATATCCTGTGCTGGGAGATGATAGATCACTTGATGACACTGCAGATGAGCCATGGCTAATCATTTCTGTACTCAAGACAATAGGTTACAGCAGGTTATTCCCAGGGCCACTGAGTTGAAAGGGTCTGAGTTCTGCTAACACAATGAAAGTGCAAGCCTCGTGGCTCTCTGGGCAGTGATAACGATACTTTTAGTCCCAACAGTCGGGAGGCAGAGGCAGGCAGATCTCTGAGTTTGAGGCCAGCCTGGTCTACAAAGTGAGTTCTAGGACAGTCAGGATACACAGAGAAACCATGTCTCAAACAAACAAACACCCCCAAACAAACAAAAAACCTCTTGGATAAAGTCCCTTCAGTCAAATGGGTGTGGCTTAATACTTAAATTCTGTGTGGACCAATATCAACAAATCTGTCTTGCATGTAATCCAGGCCCCATGTGGGTACTGAAACCAAAGGAACAGTCCCATCAGAATCCTGGGGCTGAGGATGAGCCAAAGAACCCAGGAGGCCTGAGAAGAGGGAGTGACCAGACACATGTCTAGACAGCACCTCAAGGCCTCTAACAAGAAAGTGCTGCCCAGAAAACTGGAGCAGGAGTCTGGCAGCTGAGGCCCATGTAGCTCATCCTGTGCAAACAAAGTCAGCATAGCCAGGCAAAGATGCTGGCAAAACTATACCAGAACCCCAAGTAATCTCAAAAGAACTCTTACTCACTTAGCCACAGCTAAAAGCACATGGGGGTCATGTTCACACTTCTTCAGGGCATCCACACTCTTGGTCTTTCTCTGGGGCCTTGCCTCAAGGAAGACAGCTTCAGACCACAGGATACCTGAAATTCACAAGCAAAAATTTACCCCTCAGCCTTACTTCTGGCTTCAGAAATGCACCCCCTTCTTTAGGCTGCCCAAAAAGGATATACTCAGGGTAACCACAAGGGTCCCAAGCATCCACCTACCCAGTAACCTGAATTATATCAGCCTTGCCAGAACAGAATTGGACACTTTCATTCTTACTGAGTCAGCAAACAGGCAAGGACAATCTGAAAGCACCATCACACACTGCTGTTAAAAATAAAGAGAGCAGCCAGGTGTGGTGGCGAACACCTTTGATCCCAGCACTCGGGAGGCAGAGGCAGGCAGATCTCTGTGAGCTGGAGGCCAGCCTGGTCTATAAAGTAAGTTCCAGGACAATACTCAGGACTGTTACACAGAGAAAGCCTGTCTCCAAAAGAAAGAAAAAAGAAAAGAAAGAGAGCGAGAGCGAGAGAGAGAGAGAGAGAAAATGATAGGATAGCTAGGCATATGACACATGCGTGTAATCTAAGCATTTGAGAAGCCAAGAGCTGAGGCAGGAGGATCATGATTTAGAAGCCAACCTAAGGTACAAAGTAAGTCTAGCAAAAAATCAAAATCAAAACCAAACGAACCCAAACCATAAAAACTACCACTACTAGCACAACGTAGCCAGGCAAATGGCGTATGCTGTAATTTTAGCACTTGGGAAGTGGAATCAGAAGAGTAGAGGAATTCAAGGCCAGCCTTGTCCGAGGCCATTATGGGCTATATCAAACAAACCAAGTACTATTCTAAATACCTAGTATAACTTTAACTCTGTACAATAACACAGAAATAATATAAACAGTAAGAGAAGAGATTCCTGAGTGGTAGGTTAGAGCAATCTCTATTATCCTCTTTTAAAACTCAAATTTCTTCAAGTGACATATACATTTATTATTTTTGTTTTGTTTTCAAGACAGGTTTTTTTTGTGTGTGTAAAGGCTCTGGCTGTTCTGAAACACATTTTGTTGACCAGGCTAGCCTTGAACTCAGAGATCTGTCTCTGCCTCTCGAGTGCTGGGATTAAAAGTGTGTGACATCGTTGCCTGACTACATTTCTTATATGCCACATATTAGAAAAATAATAAAAGTTAAAACTTGGCTTAAGGGGCTGGAGAGATGGCTCTGAGGTTAAGAGCACTGACTGCCCTTCCAGAGGTCCTGAGTTCAATTCCCAGCAACCACATGGTGGCTCACAACCATCTGTAATGGGATCCAATGTCGTCTTCTGGCACACAGGTGTACATGCAGATGGAGTACTCATATACATAAATCTTTAAAAAACAAAACAAAACAAAAACAAAAATAAACTTGGCTTAAAAAAATGATAGTGCCTCAGAACATGGAATCAAACTTTCCCCTACTAGAACTGAGGGTTTAGTCTGAAGTCTTTGTAACCACATCAGCAAAGCTAGACAAAAATGGGACACACAGGTCATCTTAAAGGAGTCCCTGGAAGTCAACTGATCCCATCCCACAGAAGATTTCCTCTGTGCCCTACTATGTGGCCACAAGTCCTTACCAGAGTTGGGGCACTCCTGCAGCGCCTTGGCCATGAGGGTATTGGCAATGTTCTTCAGCCCTGCCCGGTACTCCAGCCGCACTGACTCCAACCTAGGAAAACAGGCCCAGGGATGGGGCATCCCTGTCTATCATAGCACAGCCAAGTACTCCAGCTGGCCTCTGCCAGGGACCCTTTGAAAAGGTTCCTTCATTTTTACTTTATTATTACTGTCATGCTACCACACATATGTGGAAGACAGAGGACTACATTTGGAAACTGCTTCCAACAATGGGTTCCATGAACCAAACTCAGATTGTCAAATTTGCTCAGCAAGTGCTCTTTTCCCACTGCCAGTAAAGGAAGGCTCTTGTCTCCTAGAAGGGGGTTAGAATTCCACTCTCTACATGGATGGCAGCACTGGTGTCCACAGCCTGTTAGAAGGCAGCAGCCCCATCTGAGATCCCAGACTCCACAGAATCCAGATACAAGTGAAGATAAGGGAACAAGCGCAGATAAGACGTGATCACTACATGGCAAGCACCTAAGAATGACCCTCCTCAGCAATGTCTTTTCTCATCCCAGTCTAACCCCTAGCTGGACTTTGCATCCATTGCCCATACCTTGTCATGTGGCCCAACCTGGCCTAACTCACTAGCCTTCTGCATTCATCTCCCAGGTACTAGGGAATACTAGAACCACTACACACAGCTCCCTCGGGCAAGTTTCTTCATGTTACTCAAGGTCTTCCTGTTACCTCTTTTATAGTCCACTTTCTCAGTTCCATTCCCAGACATAACACTTCACCAAAAGCACACTTACCATCTAGAACCAGCTCTCCCAAGCAGGTCATAGAAGCTGTCGCCCACAGAAGCTTGGGCTAAAATGAAGAAGGAGCTGAGGACAGCCTCTAAAGGGGGAACTGAGCTGATTACTACAAACTTACCATAGCCCAGGGTTCTTTGGGTTTTTCAGACGAGATTTCTCTAAAATGGCCCGAGCACGAGTCAGCTGCCCAATCTTTTCCTCTAGCCGGGAAAGCAAGAGCCATAGTGGTGTAGAGTGAGGACATTTCTTCAGCTGTGACCAAAAAATTGTACAAAATAAGAGTTCAGAGAGCATCTACAAAAAAACTGAGAGTTGTGGTCAGCTTCCAGGAGCACTTTAGGACTGTTAGACATGTACTTCAAACTCGACATGACTTTGTGGTGTGCACATGCAAACAGGTAAGTATTGGTTTACTGTGTGTAACTGTGTTGTGTACATGTTCAATAAAGGATGGCTGTAGGACCTTGTATATGTGTCATGCACATGTGTATACAGGGTGTGCACTTCATACATAATGTGCTCATTATGCTACTTTTGATTTACTGAACGAACCCTATATATCCCAAACACAGGGTGTGCAACTTTGTAGGAAAAAAATCACAGTACCCACAGTGACAGGAAGAACAAGGGCTCAATCGCAAGCACAAAGTTCTATCCCTGACCACTGGCCCTCCACTTCTTTCAGAGGTGTGGGAATGACTAATGCCATGTCATCCTGCTGGGTGCCCTGAGATATCTTGACGGAGGCTCACCCCCTGGTTGTAGGCCTCTCGGGCCTTCTCCATCAGTTCTCCCTGCTCCTCAATCTGCCCCTTCATCATCCACAGCTTGGGAAAATCTTCATAGTGCCTCAGAGCCTCCTCACACAGCTCCTGGGCAGCACTGATGTTCCCCAGCACCCACTCCAGCTTCACAGACTTCATGAACACCTGCGAAGCAGAGAAGCACTGTCACATGACGGTCACTTCCACCAGTTATCTGGATGCTATCTTCACGTCACATGACTGAAGTCACAGACAATCTTCACACATCTATCCTGGGCCTCATTAAGTTTTTGTATTAGCTCTTTTGTGAATAGATAAATAAAGGGATGCATGTTGAAGCCCAATACCAAGACAGGGCTGGGGTCTGAGCTGTGCCACTCATCTTGTTCCTTCCAAATGCTATGTAGGAGCCACAAGGCACCCGCCAACCCTCCCCAACCCACCAGTCACCACTCACACGGGCAGTGGGTGCACTGCTTCGAGCCTTAGCCAGTAGCCTCCGGGCTCGCTCGTATTCATTGTTCTCTGACTCCAGCTTCACAGCCGCCAGCCAGATCTCTTCGCTGTTGGGGTTGGCCTGGAGAACAAACACAGCTGCATCAGAAAGGCTCAGCACAAAAGTGACCAAGGCTAGATCATGCTTAATCAAAAACAGGCAGTATGAAAACTGAGCTGGCTCACACCTTGATGCAAGGCTAGTATTAGTACACTCCTGCACAAGCTATAAGCTAGGGGGTGACAGGGTAGACCTAAGCCAGGACCCAAGCTTACCTGAAGGAAAAACAACAACAACAAAAATAACAAAAAACCAAAACCCCACATTTGTTTTTACTCTTGTACAGAGATGAAGCAACAATGTTAGAGCTCTAGAGTTGGCCTCTCTAGAATCCGTCTAAATTCTAAACAGCCTCTAAAACACATGTCTTTGTGTCAGGAGCTGCTATATCTAACCTAATCCCTTCCCCCTGACTAGCCACACCATGTGGTCAGGGTAGAAAGATGTTCAAGGTGCAGATAAATAAGTGTAAAGGGCTCCCAAAGGTATGGGCCAAGCCACACAAACACACAGTCCAGGAGATATAACAGTGGGGCACCCAAAACTTGTACCCACCCTCTCCTCTGGGACTTCTGCTACATGGCCATGGTGCCTACAGTTATGGGAAAGGAGAACCAACCATATTAGAACTCCGGCATGCAACTAGAGGAGAAAACTGTACGTGGAAAGAACATCAATTACTCTGCACAGCACTATCACCTGCTCCTGTGTCCTTTCCAGGTGACAGCTGGAGCAAAAGATTCACCCAAGTTATTTCTTTTTCTGGTGTTTCTGTTGTCTCACAAGGTCAAAATTTACTGTGACCCTAGGCTATAATACCAGACTGATATTTATATAGCACCCTATAACTTATTAAAAAGAATCTAACACCTATGTTATGATAAAATATTAGGATTTTTTTTTTGATAGAAATATTTTTCAAATGTTACATGTTGACTGGGGAGATATCTTAGTGGGTAAAGTAAGTGCTTACTGGGCAACCACATAAAAGTCAGGCACGGCAATGCACATCTGTAACCCCAGTACTGAATGAAGGATGGAGACAGATGGGTTCTAAAGACAACTGACATACAGATAAACCAAAATGGCAAGCTCTACGCTCCAGGTTCAGTGAAAGATCCTGTCCTTAAAAAAAACAAGGGGAAGGTAATAGAGGAAGACACTCTAGGTTAACCTCTAGTACATACATACACACACACACACACACACACACACACACACACACACACAGAGTCACCATGCCTGTCACATATACACTATACATATGGTAACAGCCAGATCTAGTCAGTCCAGGTAAGTGTGACTGTTTAAATGGGGCCCCACCCTCAAAGAGGTACTAAAGCACCCAGGCGGCTTATGCTTTGGTCTTGTACTCTGGAATACTTGACCTATAGTCATACTAGGTAGAAGGGACTAAGAGGTCAGTGTTCCTGGTTGGGGGTCTTCATGCTTTGGCCCCACAGATCAGACCATGCACATAATTTAGTATCTCTAGACTAGACCACCGTATATCTTAAAGAATATGTATAGAATAAATTCTGAGGCTACAGAAGCACCAAAGCTGAGTTTGTGTTCATGGCCCTTTCCAGGACAGGTATCCTTCACCTACCTGAAAAGCCAGGGCCAGGATGCTCCTTGCTGCAGGTACATCCCCTGCTAGCCACTTCGACTTGGCACCCATGAGCCACAGCACCTCTGCCTTGGGGCAGTGGGCCACAGCCCTCTGCAAGAGTGCTTCCAGAGACTCCCTGCAAGATAGAAGACATGGTCACTAGGGCCAGGGCCATAAATCAGAGCATATAGCTACCAAGATGCTGAAAGACAGTTACCACTCCAAAGTTCGGTACTATTAATGATTTACGAGATTTTACGATGGGGAGAGTGTGGGGAAATCTTTCCTTCCAATAAAGGATCTAAATCAACTACTGAAGAGTGCTCTATAAAGCAAGGTATTGTTTAAACAGCAGAGCTTTTTATAGCCATGTATCCTGGGGCACTGATAACACGGCAGTCTGGTGACAGTGAAGGCCTTTTTATCTTGAAGCACAGAGGATACCCTGGATTCACTAATAAAGATTAAGGTCCCTAACCCTGCCCCTTCCCAAAAAAGGTCTCATTGAGAGTGACTTTAAGACATTATTCATCAAGAATATTTGTCAGCCTTGGATACTGGGTATGAAGTCTCTGGGTTATCTCTGGCCACCACTACCTCTTGGTCATACCACCTTCACTTGGATACTGGGCAGGAAGACTCCGGGTTATCTCTGGCCACCACCACCTCTTGATCACACCACCTTCACTGATGAACCCTATGAGCCCTCAAGAGCAAGCCAAAGAACATACAAAACACAGAAGTGCCTACAGAAACACCACCATGTTCCCCAGAGCCCTGGGACCAAGTACTGATGACTTTCCTCATCAGTCTGTGAGCTAGCAGCAAAGAAAGAATAGGTTGTGGGAGGGAACTAACCATTGAAATACATGAGTGGACAGCAGCATATACTAAGGCCATGAGTCATGAGGACTCAATTCACACCTGACATGACTATACCAAGTGACATTCTACAAAATGAGTCATAAGGATCATTTGAGAAAGTCCTCAAGTCTCCTAAGGAGTTAACTCAGCTGGCAGGGTAAGGAAAATGCCCTGTAGAAATTAACATCAAACAACATCAGAAAAGAAACTAGGGCTCAAAGTCACAGCTGCAACCTTGGTGAAACCATCAAGGTCTGTGTCCACCCAACACAGGAAGAACTGTGGACCCATATGATGTACCCAGGGCTGTGAGTCCCAAACCCTAGAGAGTTACACATTTAAAACAAGAAATTACAATGCCTAATTTAATCAGCATTTACAGCCAATAAGGCAGACCCAAAGGTTTTTCCAATTAAAGGGTACAATTAAAGGATATTGTCAAGGACCTCCTTCTGTGTACAAAAACCAGCCAAACCCCAGAAAGCTAGAGCAACATAAATGAAAAACAGACTGCATGGACCCTGACACTGTACCGCCCACTGCTCAAGGCAGTGCCCCAGCATTAACAGCCTGCATTGGAAACTCTTAGACCCAAGGGGCACTAGTAAAGAACAGGCTTTCAAGATGCCCTGGTTTCTCAACTATAAAATAGTGATAATCCAATCACTGAAGGGCTATAAAGAATGAGGCAGTTTCAAAGTCCCAAGGGCCACAAAAGTGTAACCTGATCACAGAGAGACAGACCCAAAATGGTGTTGTCCAGGGCACTGAGGTTTGAATCCAGCACCGTGCAGATAGAAAGTGGAAACTGACCACATACCTGGTACCATGGTTCTTCTCAAAGTACGCAGCTCGTAACCACACACTTTTCTTGCTGGGGAAGACTTGTAGGGCATAGGCATATATGGCTCGCGCACACTCCAGGGCATTGTGGGCCACACACTAGAGCAGAGAGACATGATGAGGAAGGTAATTCAAGACTGCCATCAAGCAGACACTAATACTTTCTCAAGCCTCTTGCAATTCTCAGTAATGACATCTAGTAGCAAACATGCTGAGGCACTGATCTAATTAAACTACAATCTAAGACAAGGACACCTGAGGATGGGACACAAATGCTGAGAAAGCCCAGATAGCAGCCTTCTGGGTCTGGCATGCAAGGAGAGCCTGTAAGAGGAGTACTTGTTCTTACCTGCAGGATAACACATGCACACAAACACGCACATGTGTAGGCCTATGGCTAAGGCAAGTGTGTATGTATGCACATATACTAGGCTATACTGGTGTGTGTGTGTGTGTGTGTGTGTGTGTGTGTGTCATGCTGATTTTTAACTAGGAGTACTATTTATTTTCCATTAGAAGGTTAAGCTACTCAAAACCTGTACCAGACAAATCAACACAAAGAGGACGTTGAGAAGCCCACCAATCTAGTAGAAATCACAGCAGGAATCATTAGGCTCTGCTTCCTTTAGCTCTTCGCCCCCATCCTACCCTCCAACACCAGGGATTAAACCCAGTGACAAAGCCTTGTAATGATAAGCACTCTACCACTGAGCTACATTCTTCACCCTTTTCTATTTGTTATTTTAAAACAGTCTCTATCAATCACCAGGCTGGCCTTGAAACTGCAATCTCATCTTAGGTTTCTAAAGAGCTGTGTAACAGGGCTGCACCATTAGGCCTAGATCCTCTCTCTATATATATTTTTTCTATGTTCAAGTGATTTTAGGGGCTGGAGAGATGACTCAGTGGGTAAGAGTACTTGCTATTCTTACAGAGGATACAAGTTTGGTTGCCAATACTCAAATCAGGTAGTTCACCAGTAACTCCAGCTCCAGGGGATATGGTGCCCTCTTCTGGTCTCTGCAGGTATCTGCAAACATGCAGCACATGTACACATACATGTATTGTGGTGGTTTAAATAAAAATGGCCCCCATAGGCTCATAGGGAGTGGCACTATTAGGAACTGTGGCATTGCTGGAATAGGTGTGGCTTTGCTACAGGAGGTGTGCCACTAGAGGGTGGTCTTTGAGGTCTCAGAAGCTCAAGCCTGGCCAAGGTGTCACTGTTATTTTCTGCTGCCTGTAGATCCAGATGTACAACTCTCAGCTTTTCCTGTCTGCCTACTCAGTGCCACGCTTCCCACCATGACAATAATGGATTAAACCTGTGAAACTATTAGCCAGCCCCAATTAAAATGCTTTCCCTTATAAGAGTTGCTGTGATCATGGCGTCTGTTCACAGCAATAGAAACCCTAAAACATGTGTATACACATGCACAAAAATAAAAATAAGTCTTAAAAAAACAAAACACACCCAACATTCATATACATAAAGTGATAGGTAGGGGCTGGAGAGACGGGTTAGCAGTTATGAGCACTGGGTGCTCTTCCAGAAGACTGAAGAGCTCAATTGCCAACACCCACATGGTGGCCCACAATAACCGTCTGTAACTCAAGTCCCAGGGAATCCAAACCCACTTCTGGCTTCCTTGAGCACTGCACAGGGTATACAGATACATTCAGGCAAAATATCCATGCACATAAAACAAAACAAAAAAGATAGGTAGTGGATGGCTCAGTAGGTAAAGGTCTACATAGTAACTAACAAGTTGAGTTCAATCTCCAGGACCCACATAGTAGAAAGAAGGAATCAAGTCTGATGCAAATTGTCTTCTGACCATCACATGCATACTAAAGAATGTACACACATACACTTAATTTTTTTTTAAGTGATAGGTAATATCAAATGACAAACCCAGCCACAAAATGAAGTGACAATATCCGGTGAGAGCTAGTTTAAAGGATCTTCCTTGTGACCATAAGACACAACAACATCCTGAACAGGCTCAGATACTTATTCTTAAGCTAAAAGAAGACTAAGGGATTCCTTCCTGGGGAAAAAAAAAATCACTTCCTTCTATGATATGCAGACAGCACTCGGGAAGCGGAGACAGGCAGATCTTTCAGTTTGAGGCCCACTTTTATCTACATAGCGAGTTCCAGGGCAGCTGGGGCTACACAGAAAAACCCTGTCTCAAAAACAAAACAAAAACAAAAAAAGGAGAGGTCTGAATCAGGGGGTAAGTTCATGGCCACGAGGGAGAAACAAGGAAAGGCTATTACAACTGTAAATTGTACATACAACAGGGAAGTTATCTGGTTATGCAAAAATCCTAGTCAGGTGTGGAAGAAAGAGAGGTATGCCGAGATTTTCATCAATCCCTCCTATATTAATCACATGACCTGACTCTGATTCCACCATCAGAGAAGTCAAGAAAGACCTCTTCTCGGGTGCTATACCCTGACCAGGAATATGGATCTGGACGGGTTAGACTCTAGACAAGGCAGACCTGGTCTACACACTTCTGTGTGGCTGTTGACCAATGCAACGAAGTCAGCTGCAAAAATTTTTAGAACCTCTACTGCCTTAACTGCCTAGTGTCCAGGGCTCAGGGTGATAGGCCAACCCACACAGGAAGGAGTACAAGGAGCATGCCATATTTCTAAGCACACTAGAAACATTACTTCTCATTCCTGCATGAAAGAGAAAACAGCTATGGTTAATGAGTAAGTGCAGTTAAGTGACAATAAAAATGAGAAAAGCTGAGTATGAGATCCTGAGGTGCTCATGCCTGAGATCCCAGAACTCCAGAGGCAGAGAGAGGTAGATCCTTGAGTTCAGGCCAACCTAGGCTACATCAAGAAAGTAAAGAAAAGAAAGGAAGAGCCAGAGGTGGTGGTGCGCGCCTTTACTCCCAGCACTTGAGAGACAGAGACAAGGCAAATCTCTGAGGTAGAAGACAGTCTGAGAGTTCCAGGACAGACAAACCCTATCTCAAAAAAACAAAAAAGAGAAAGAGAGAGAGAGAGAGAGACTGAGAGAGAAAGAGAGAGAGAGAGAGAGAGATTGAGTGTGTGTGTGTGTGTGAGAGAGAGAGAGAGAGAGAGAGAGAGAGAGAGAGAGAGAGATTGATTCACATGATGAATCATTGGTCTACCCAGATGAACCCAGATTACTACGAAGTTTCAGCCCACAAAAAGTTTTTGTAAAGGGCTTACAGACTTATGCTATAGGTCAGTGGTACAGCACTCATCTAACACATACTAGGTTTAATCCTCAGTACCAAAAATAATAAATAAATAAACTGAACTGAACTGGAGGCTGAGGCAAGAAGATCCTAAGTTTGAGACCAGCCTAGGCTACACAGCAAGATATTTTCTCAAAAACCCAAAAGAAAAGACTGGGATGTAAAGCCTTTGTTAGAATGCTTCATTGCCCACCATTTATAGGATCTTGGGTTCAATCTCCAACCCACACAACAGACACACTGGTGAGATAAAGGTATGAGGGCCAGAAGTCCAAGGTCATCTTCAGTTACACAGACGTATACGGCCAGACTTGTCCACATGAGGGTTACCTCACAAAATAAAAGTGGGAGCTGAAGAAATGGCTCAGCAGTAAAGCGTGCTGGCTGCTTTTCCAGAGGACATGGCACAACCTTGTGTAACTCTAGTTCCCGGGGATTTGATACTCTCTTCTGTCCTCTGTGAGCACTGGACACACATGTGGTTCACACGAAGCTAAACCACTCATTTACATTAAATAAGTAAATAAGTAAATAAATAAAGTTTTAAAGAGCCAAAAACCAAATCAAAACAGAAAATCACCACTTGGCATATGCCATAGAAACAAACATTTCAGTGAAAAAACATTTTTCATTACTTTGACTTAGAGGCTCTTGCCTGTAAACTTTGCACTTGGGAGACTAAAGGATTGCTGTCAGTTTGACGTCAGCCTGTGCTATACAATGAGACTGTTTAAAACAAAGAAATAAAGAAAAAAAGAAGAACAAATAACAAAACAACCATTATTAACAGATCCTTAAACTAGTAAGGTAATGCTTGGAGGATACTAATACAATTTCAAAATGCTTCCTCAAAAACGCTTACAAAGGAAACAACAGCGAGCTTGCGACAAAGTCCTAACGGCTGCTGCCTGGGACAGCTGGTCAGAGTGAACATGTTGTCTGTACCTCTGTAGAACACATCAGGATCAGAATTCAACAGGTATATATACTTTGTATGAAGGAAGACCTGATACTATACCTCCAGGCACACCTCAATCAAGCCACAAGCAAATATAATGAACAGCCAGGTCAAAATGTATTCCATAAAACCACTGGTCCCTAACACTCAAAAATCTAGATTTGGGTAGATTTTGTAGTAGAGGGTAGAGGGCCTGCCCAATATACCCAGGTCCCTGGTCCCACCCTAGCAACAGATAACGAACCAACCAAACGAATAGTAAGAAGGAGATTCATGAAACAAAGACAGACTGAAGCCTTTTTAAGGTCTTTCTCAGGTTAAGGTTGACCTGAGGCAGTGTGGCCCTGCCAGTCTTGGAACTTGATCTGTAGAACAGGCTGGCCTTGAACTCACAGGGATCACCTGTCTGTGCCTCTGAGTGCTGGAATTAAAAAGGTGAGCCACCAACACCCTTTTATATTATATATACATTTTACATTATATACATTTAAAAAAAAAAGAACACCTAGGAAGTTGATGAGATTCGAGGAAGATCTAAAGACTAGGCACAGTGTATGCCAGCCTCACTTCCTGATCCTGACATTGTGCTAAGGAACCCACAGCAATGTGTAGCGTGCAGGGAAATGATGCAGGAGTGCAAAAGTGTAAAGAGTGATAAGGCACGTAGGTAAAGTGGGTAAGTGTGAGGAGTAAGGGTAAAGGGCATATACAAACTCCAATTCTGTAATATTTCTGGGTATCTGAAAAATTTTTTTTGTTGTTTTTTTTTTGAGACAGGGTTTCTCTGTGTTCCCCAGGCTGTCCTGGAACATGTTCTGTAGATCAGGCTAGCCTCAAACTCATAGAGATCCACCTGCCTCGGTCTCCTAATTGAAATTATTTTTATTTTAAAATAAAAAGCCAAGTGTAGTGGTACTGGATATGGAAAGATACTACCTACTTGTAAGGTAGACGCATAATGACCATAGTCCAAAGCTAGCCTACCATACTGAGTAAGACCTTATCTCAAGATTAATGAGGAAAAAAAAAAAGCTAGGCATGGTACCGCATGCCTTTAATCCAATCATTTAAGAGGTGAAGGCAAGCAGATTTTTCTGAGTTTGAAGCCAGCCTTGTCTACATAGAGTTCCAGGCCAGACAGAGCTACACGGTAAGACCTTGTTCCAAAAACGAACAAACAATAAATGATAAACAACAAAAGGCTCAAACTGTGCTCTAACCACTGCTTAGCCTGTTGCTTCTTTGTAAGATACTCAATAAATCTGTTTTCTTCTAAAATTACTACTAAACAAACAAATAAATAAAACCTCATTATCTGTTTTTAGCAACCTTTTGTTTTTGTTTTGTTTGAGATACAGTCTCTATGCAATCCTGGCTGGACTGGAACACGCTGTGTAGCCAGACTGGCCTCAAACTCACAGGATCTACCTTCTCTGCCTCCTGAGTGCTGGGATTAAAGGCGTGTGCCTACCACCATTCTTCCTGTTTTAATATCCTAAACATGTTTATCAATGTAGCCCTATGGTTTCCCCCTGGAAGACTGTTTTGAGGACATAATCTCAAAGAAGCAGCAACTCTATGCAAAATGTTTCCTGATATGCAATCTGTGGAGGGAAGCAGAAGTGGGAGAAGCCCTGGTGCCATAAGGTTCTTAGCTGAACAGGTTGTGATACAGCCACACGTAACTGCAGCAGCCACACCTCTGTAATAGCTGCTCCTCCATTTAGTAAGCACTCAAACTTAAACTCATGTTTATGGAACTCTGCTACCTTATGACTGCAACTCCATCTAAAATAGGTGTATTAGAACTAGATGTAATACACACTCCTGTAATCCGAGTAGGATGGATGCCAGGAGGATAAAGCAGGAAGCTCGCCAGCCCAAGGAGAGCTGTTTTTATCTGTTTCAAAAACAGACAAAAAAATAAAAATAAAATCAAGCACATCAGAAAGACTTTTAAGGAGACAAAAGAGAAGGAGGGGGGAAAGATATGGAAAGCAATGTACTCGTTAATTGGGCCACCATTCCTGACAAGACTACAGACTGGAAAGCAAGCTAGCAAACAAGCTTACACTGTCAGCATCTTCCATCCAGGTGTGTTTTCGATCTTCTTCCTCAATCCCGATACCAATTACAGCACGCATGACAGCCTGGCACGTGGCCACACTCCCTGCCCTGTCACACTCCTCAGCATCCTAAAGGAGAAACAGAAATTCTGTTTGGATTTTTTTAGTAAAGTGAGTGCTATTCTTGAATGGTGACTAATAACATACCTACTGTCTTGGGCATATATTCTGGCAAACCTGAATAGCATATCTGCCATATTGTCTCTTCATTGACGCTCCTGCCCTAATTACTCTGCAGTTAAGTGCTCAATAAACATGCATGACTGAATGAATCCATATTTATATATACAATACGTTTTGAGCAAGATCCTACTGCATACAGAGGTTATATTATTAAGCACTTACACTAAATAAAGAGTATCCAGAAACCCTAGTTTTGCAACGTTCTAGGATATTTGAAATTACTTTTATTTTAAAATAAAAAGCCAAGTGTGATGGTACACACCTATAACACCAGCTATTTGTAAGGTAGACGCATAATGACCATAGTCCAAAGCTAGCCTGCGATACTGAATAAGACCTTGTGTCAAAATTAATGAAAAATGTGCTAGAAGCACTATATAGCGCTAGGAGCATTATATAATGCTCCAGTGATATATCACTTGCCTACAGCATTTATTCACAGCTCTGGGTTCAATTCCTAAAACTGTGGAAAAATTATTTTAAAGATGAGTGGGGATTGGGGAGTGACCTGGTAAGGACGTAAAAGCTCTTGCTATGAAATCCTGGTAACCCTGATTTAATCCTTAGGAGAAATCCAACTCCAAGAAGTTGTCTTCTGATTTCTACACTTACACTATAGCATGTTCCCCCAAACACATTAAAAACAATGCTGCATAGTGTCACATACTTTGTGCTAAAGAAACTTTGAGAGGAGTGGGAGTAAAAGACAAGTTAAAAAATGTTTATACCCTTTGTACTAGAACTCACAAATTTAAAAAAAAAAAAAGGAACACTTTGACCCATATAAGAAGAATTGTTAGTGGAGACTCTTAGCCCAAGGGAGATGAGGTGAAAACCTGGGTTAGAGCAGTTGACCTACCACAGCATGAGTCCACTAGGCAGGCCAGCATGCAGCAAGGTCCTTCTAATTTTAAGAAAGCAGATTTGGGACACATACAGAAGACACATCTGTCTTAGTTAGGGTTTCACTGCTGGGAACAGACACCGTGACCAAGGCAAGTCTTATAAAAAACAACATTTAATTGGGGCGGCTTACAAGTTCAGAGGCTCAGCCCAGTATCATCAAGGTGGGAATATGGCAGCATCTAGGCAGGCATGGTACAGGCAGAGCTGAGAATTCTACATCTTCATCAGAAGGCTGCTAGTGGAAGACTAGATTCTTCTAGTCAGCTAGGATGAGGGTCTTAAGGCCCACATCCAGTGACACACTGTCTTAGTCAGGGTTTCTATTCCTGTACAAACATCATGACCAAGATGCAAGTTGGGGAGGAAAGGGTTTATTGAGCTTACACTTCCATGCTGTTGTTCATCACGAAAGGAAGTCAGGACTGGAACTTAAGCAGGTCAGGTCAGGAAGCAGGAGTTGATGCAGAGGCCATGGAAGGATGTAACTTACTCTTAAGTTGCTTACTTGCTCTCCTGGCTTGCTCAGCTGGCTTTCTTATAGAGCCCAAGACTACCAGCCCACAGAGGATACCAACCACAAGGGGCCCTCTGCCATTGACCACTAAGTGAGAAAATGCCTTACACCTGGATCTCATGAAGGCATTTTCTCAACTGAAGCTCCTTTCTCTGTTATAACTGTAGCTTGTGTCAAGTTGACACACAAAACTAGCCAGTACGCACACCTACTCCAAAAAAGGCCACACCTACTCAAACAGGGCCACATCTTCTAATAGTGCTACTCCCTGGGCCAAGCAGATACAAACCATCACAACATCTATATCCATTTTTTTTTCCTACGTTATGAGAATGTATTGCTAAAAGTTGGGTATAATAAAGTATCTTGTACATCAATTAGGAATTAAACTACTGATCCAACAGACAAATGTTGTAAAGGACGAAGACATACAGTTTCCAGAAAACAAAATACAACAAATTTAAATATCTGAAAAGAAAGCATAAGCTATTCTCTCCTGTAAGATGCTAAACTGTGTTCAGGGACATTTTCAGATCAGTATGGTATCTGATCCTTTTATTACACTGCACTTTAACTGCATGTGTTAAGGAGATTGGGACTGCCAGTGTCAGAGGTTAGAATTGTACAGGGCAGGAGCTTTGACAATCAGACTCTAAATCCCCCTGTTCTGTTCAGAATCAAAATATGAAGTTCTGTGTGTATGTATATGGGCCAGCACCAAAGAGAGGCATCTAACCAAGTGGTAGACATAAAATAGTTTAAATAGTTAAGAGCCAGTCCAGGAATGAGCCAAAGCTTATTATGGCCAACACATCTAATAATAAGTAATTAGTCCCAGAGTCACTGCTCTTGGGACTTAAGTGGCTAGGAGAAAAAAGAGTTTATAATTTTTTAACTTATGAAGACTTGAGTTCAAATTCTCTCCAAGTACCCACATAAAAAGCTAAACATGTCCGGACATGACAGAGTAAGCCTTTAATCTTTAATCTCAGCACTCCAAACACAGAGGTGGACAGTTGTCTAAATTTGAGGCCAGCCTGGTGTATTTAGTGCCACCAGCATTCAACATACTTTTCTTTTTTCTTTCTATTTTTTTTTCCCCCCGATGGCTTTTGTGTAGCTCTGGCTTGCTTTAGCAAGGGTAAAACTTATGAAAGTCATGAGGAGACAACCAGTAAGCACTCCTCAAAGGCCTCTGCATCATCCCCTGCCTCCAGGTTTCTGCCCTGTGTGAGTTCCTGTCCTGACTTCTTTTGATGATAAACACTGATATGGAAGTATAAGCCACATAAACCCTTTCCTCTCCAAGTTGCTTTTGGTCATGGTGTTTCATCACAGCAATATAACTCTAAAACAAATAGCAAAAGAAGGCTAGTCATCCATGTCTTCATTCAACACAAGACAACTCAAGGTACTGGGTCTGTCAAACATGGCAGTATATGGAGCAAACTCACAATGAGCCCGTTTCTTTTGCCAGTGTGGGAACTCTCCAGCGCTACCCTGTATCTTACTTATATGAGACCTCATACTCAAAAATCATCTGTAGAAGAGGGAGAATGACTCAGTAATTAGAAGCATTGGCTACTCTTTTACAGGATCTGGGTTCAACTCCCAACACCTACATGACAGCTTATTTATCTGTAACTCTTCTGGAGCACAATATGCAAGCAGTCAAACACCTATATAAATAAAATAAAATTTTTAAAAATTGTATTTACTTACTCACTCATTCAAGACAGAGTCCTAACTGGCCTTAAACTTGCAATCCTCCTGCCTTTGCTTCCTGAGTGCTGGTACATGTATCCAATACCAAGCCTAACTAACTCTATGTACAATAGAACCCTGAGTGAAAGCTTACCTGGATCCACTGTTCACGATTGATCTCTACACCATTGGCCCGAAGAGAGGTGATGGCTCGGTCAATGATCTTCTCCACCATCTGAGTGTTCCCATTGGCCTCCTCAAGCTTGGCAGCTGTGATCCAGATGTGCCGATCTGTAGGAATGTTCTCACGTGCTTTATTTAAGACCTTTCGAGCATTTTCGTAAGTTTCTAGCCTTGCCAAAGCAAGCCAGAGCTAAACAAAAACAAAAACAAAAAAAAGCCATCAGAGAGAGAGAAAGAGAGAGTGAGTGAGAGAGAGAGAGAGAGAGAGAGAGAGAGATAGGTGTGTTGAATGCTGGTGGCACCAATATGTCTTCCAGGCTAGATGGCAAGCCAGTCTCAAAGGCCCAGAGCACTTCTGCAAAGTGCTCTCTGAAAGCTTAAACAGAGCCTATGTCATTCATAGGCGCCCTTTTCACTACATCAAATGTGTAGGTGTACTTCTGACACTGGTTAACACAAAAGGCTGCAGTGTGCAGACTTGACAGTAGATGCTAGGCCAAAGGTGAGCAAGACGGGGTCACAGACAGTCGTATGATGTAACTTAGCCCTCTGGAACTCCTACGCCTCAAAGCTACTGAGTGCAACATTCCACCCCTAAAGTGTGCACAGACTCTTTATTTTAGTGTGAGTGTCAATGTACATGTGTGCCAGAGTACAGTTCACAGCAGAGTCTTCTACAGCTATCAGGGACGAGCAAAGAAGACTTACGTTTGTCCATCTACCACATGCACCATGCACTTGTACTTCATACCCAACCACATGCAATGTACTTTCACTTGTACCATGACAACGGAAGCCACCTGCTTGTCACCGTACTTGGCAGCTATTGAAGAATGCCATTTCGGGCTTCATATTGCTCTCTACTGTCAGGAGTTGTAGTTAAGTAAGCAGCATACGTATGGCAGTCTCAGGCACTGGACTTTGGGCCTTCTACAATGCGGTGGTGGGGCAGACTCACCTCTACACTGGTGGGACAGCACTCTACTGCTCGGCTCAGCATGATTCTAGCATCTTCAGGCTCTTCAAGCTCAACAGCTGCTTTCCACAATCGAACAGAGTTCGGAACATGCTCAAGGGCTAGAAAAGGTCAAATAGGAAGGTACTGCCAATTCGATAAGAAACCCCTCCTTACCCTCCCTACCCCCAATAATCAAGGGCTACAAACATGCCCATTTTGTGGGTCCTTTGATGTTGGGATAGACATAAAGCCAGACAGGAAAAAGAAAGGAATAATCAAAATCATTGAAGTTATATCAGTAGAAATTGCAACATAGATACAAAATGAGTTTCAGAACAGTCAAGACTACACAGAGAAACCCTGTGTGGAAAAACAAAACAAGACATCAAGCTATATACCTAAAAGCCACATATGATTAACTAAAAATATATTTCAAATGATCAGTGTCAAAAAACCTTCATGACTATATTTCCCCTTAAGAGTACATAAAACAGCCGGGCAGCGGTGGCACATGCCTTTAATCCCAGCACTTGGGAGGCAGAGGCAGGTGGATTTCTGAGTTCGAGGCCAGCCTGTTCTGCAGAGTGAGTTCCAGGACAGCCAGGGCTACACAGAGAAACCCTGTCTCGAAAAACAAAAAACAAAACAAAACAAAAAGAATACATAAAACTTTATGCTGGGCGTGGTGGCACATGGCTTTAATCTCAGCACTTGGGAGGCAGATCTCTAAGTTAGAGACCAGCCTGGTCTACAGAGCAAGTTCCAGCACAGCCAAGGCTACACAGAGAAATACTGTCTCAAAAAAAGGGGGGGAGGGTAATACCTAAAACTTTTTAAAAAGAAGAAAAAGCCATAAGTAAACTCCGAAGAGACTCCTACAGAACAGTAATGGGATAGTCTGAGGCATACCAGAATCTATGTAAGTGTATGTAACACGTGTTATCCTTAGGGCCCTGGGACAGTGACTCATTGATTGGCCAGTAGCATGGACACTCCACAGAGGCAGTCCAGGTTCTTGTCAGGTTGGCAGAAGTTTTACCACACTTCCCAGAATACCACGTAACTTAAACTTCTGAATGACTGATTTCTACAGCCTGCAAGTTTTTGAATTTGTGAACTTATTCCCCCCTTCCACACATACAGGATCTCATATACCCTTAAACTTGCTATGTCGTCAAGGATGTCTCTATGTAGTGAATTCCTGATGCTCCTGCCTCTGCCTTTCACAGGCTAAGCCCCCATACCCTGATTGTTTCTACAACCCTCTTTCAGTTGTCATGTTGTAGCTGAATGTATGTAACTTAAACTCAAGGGAAACTGTGGGTGAAAGAGATCACTGTAAAAAAAAAACAAACTTCAATGTAAGTCATGGATAAAGCACTTGTTTCACATGTTTGGCACGTTGGATTCAACACCACCTCCACCCCCACCTACATACTGCAAGGTGTTCAAATATACGAAATACATTAAAATCTAGGCATTCATGACCAAAGCTAAAGAAAGAACACGAGCCAAGTTCAGTGAGGAACACCCACACCGACCTAGCTACTTGGGAAGCTGAGACAGGAAGATGTCTAAATTAAACTGAGCAACAGGTTTGAGGTTAACTGGCTAAAAGAGAAAATGCTTCTTAAAAAAAGATTTAAAATGTTAAAAATTGGGGATGTCGTAGCTTAGTAGCAAAGTGCTTGACTAGTACACATAAGATTTAATACCTAGCATTAAAAAAAATTCAACCTTAAATCTTTTTTTTTTGTTTTTGTTTTTTTGGTTTTTGTTTGTTTGTTTTCGAGACAGGGTTTCTCTTTATAGCCCTGGCTGTCCTGGACCTCACTCTGTAGCCCAGGCTGGCCTAGAACTCAGAAATCCGCCTGCCTCTGCCTCCCAAGTGCTGGGATGAAAGGTGTGCGCCACCACTGCCCGGCTCAACCTTAAATCTTAAGTAAATAAATCTTATTAGTCGACACTAAGGAATGCTGAAGAACAGTTCATTATTCTGGAAGCAGCAAATAAACATAATGAGTCAAGCATTTACTAAAAATCAGAGTATCTAAACTTTTATATAAGAAAGTTCTCCTTAGAATAATTCTGGTAAGAACAGCAGAAAGAAGTTACAGAATTGCAGTGCTACCAACCTCACTCCCAATGACAAAAAAACAAACAAACAAAAGGCACCTACTTCTGCTCCAGATGGCAACTAAAATCTATAATTTCACATGTTCCTCAGCCACTGCTGAACCTCACCTCACAATGGAGAACAGAGAGAGCTCCCCTTCCTGACACTCATTTTCTCTCACACACATACAAAAACAAAAATCAAACAAAAAAGCTGGTCATGGTAGTATATAACTTTAATCCTAGCACTTGATAGGCAGAGGGAATCTCTGAGTTCAAGGTCAAGGGCTAGAAAATGGCTCACTGATTAAGAAATTTGCTGCTGTTGCAGAGGATACAGATTCTGTTTCCAGCACCCAGACCATGGCTTACAACTGTAGCTCCAGTTCTAGGGGAATTTGATGCTCTCCTCTGGACTCTGAGGGTACCGTATGCACGTGGCAAACAGACATATACACAATAAAATAAAAATAAAATAAATGAATAAATAAACTAATCTTTGGAGCTAGAGAGATGGCTCTGCAATTAAGAGCAATGACTGTTCTTTCAGAGGACCATGGTTTGGTTTCTAGCACCCATATGGCAGTTGACAACCTTCAGTAACTCCAGCCCCAGGGGGATCATCCTCTTCAGGCCTCTGTAGGCACAAGGCATGCATGAGGTACAGAGATATACATGTGGGCAAAATACTCATACACAGAAATTGTTTTTTAATTTTAAAAACAAAACAAAAATTCCACTTGATTCTAATAGAGCCTCCAGCTCTACCTTCCAATTCACAAAAAACCTTCATGGCTGCAGTACATGGAACCTACAGAATTATCCTACCTCCTTCAAGAACCTTAATGATAAAATAACCAAATGGCAATGTCCAGACTCTGTTTAACCCCAGTGTACACTGACCATGCATATGTCTACATGCTGTATGCTAACTCAACAACTAAGAAAATGGGGACACTACAGATCTAACAGTGAGACACTACTGTGACACAGTCAACTCTTTTAGAGTGGCATGAGAGAAACAAAAAGACAAAACAAGCCATCAGTGTCCACAAACCAGTGCAGTGGTGCTCTCCTATAATAAAGACAGGAGAAACACCTTAAGCTCAGGGCCATCCTGAGCTACACAGTAAGTTCCAGGCCAGTGAGGGATACACAGTAAGACCCTGACTCAAAAGGCCACAAAGAGGGCTGCAGAGATGGCTCAGCAGGTAAAAAGCACTTGCTACCAAGCCTGAAAATCTGAGTTGAATCCTCCAAATGAACATAATTAGAGAATCCAGTCCAAGTTGTCCTCTACACTCCATATGTACACTATGGTATATAAACACACACACACAAACTGTAAAATAAATAAATAAATAAATAAATAAATTAAATTAAATTAAAAGCTGGACAGCACATGCCTTTAATCCCAGCACCAGAGAGGCAAAGACAGGAGGATCTCTGTGAGTTCGAGGCCAGCCTGGTCTACAAGAGCCATTTCTAGGAAAATAAAAAAAACAAAAACAAAACAACAAAGATGACAAAAATTTAAAAAACAAGCTCACGTTGCATACACATGATTACCCTAGGGGAGGTCTCCCGAGCAGGCTGTGATGAGTAAAAAGAAGTCATGGAAAAGAAAACAACGGCAGAGACCCCAGGAGGCCCTGTGCAGTTGGCAGGGTGAACACTAACAGAGGGCACTGCAAAGTTTTGCCATACTTTGGCTCATTTTCAAAAGAACTTGGAATGATATCAGGGAAGGGAGATAACTCAAGAGCGCTGTAACATGTAGCCCGGTGCCTCCAAGCTTTTGTTTTAAGCATCAGGACCCCTTCTTCAGACCCTATTCACTAAGAAGCTAAAAGCAGTGCAGATGACCCAGAGATCTGTAGTATGAGGGTACAGGGAGGCCTTAAACACTGGCAGCTAGGTCAAAAAACAAGCCTCTAATCGGCTTCCTATGGGGTTGGGGATGACTGCTTAGAACTAACAAATAAAATGTAACTCTAGTCTTGAGACACCATAGCACTTCCCAAACGGCCCCTAAAGATCTGATTCCTGTAAGCACATAGGCCAACCTTGCTGAAAACAGACCCAGGGATTAGTGTCCAACATGCAGACCCACAAAACTCACATGAAACTGGCACAAGGTATACTATCTGGGGTAACCACACCAAACCAGTGTGGCCTCTTGAGAAGCTTAGCCTACTCAACAGTGGCAGAACTACCCTGCCATGTGTGAGGGCTTTGACTGCTCCACTACATACAGACTAAGCCTTAGGTGTACATCACTATGCTGACTGAAGCTGGCAAGCATCATGTACTTGAGATGTACAAGCCAGAAAAATGGGAGACATTCCATACAAACCCTTGGGGAGATTTTGCAGGGTCCCCAAGTCTGGGCACATTGGGTCTTGCCTTCTATGACGAAACCCAGTACCTCTTTTATGTAGGCACTCCTACTGAAAGTTAACACCTAATCTCAGAGCCTGAACTCTACAGGGACACCCCCCTGCCTACTGCTAAGTACTCTAGGTTTTGCCACGTGGTGAGACCTAAAGGGACAGACAACTCAGTAAGTCTAGATTCTTCTGACTCCACAGATTCAACACCACTAGAACTAATTGTGCCAATCCTCAGCACAGGAGAGGGCTACACTCTCCTGCCACATCTGCTCACCTACTGAGGAAGATGATCCCAGCAGAAAACTAGGACTGGCTAAGACCTCAAACATACCTGACCATGCCTCAGGAGCAGGGCAGATGTGAACCTTCGTCAGGTTGGAAATAGTGCAGAAGAGATGGGGTGGAGCAAAGGCAAATACAGCATGGATTCCAGTAGGATGCCTGAGCCACAGGCAGACACTTCCCACAACTAGAAGCTAATGACCTGTCTGCTATCCTATGAGCAGATTCATGGCTCTAGAAAACCCTTAGGACCACAGGACTGAAAAGAAAAAGCCTTGACCTAGGATTAAATTCACTGAGTCAACTAAGAGTTGGTCAAAAAAAAAAAAAAAAAAAAGACAGTGTGGTGGTCTGAATGAAAATGCCCCCATAGACACATAAGGAGTAGCATTATTGGAGATATGGCCTTGTTGGAGTTAGTGTTTCACTGGGTGGTAAGCTTTGAGGTTTCAGAAGCTCAAGTCAGGCCTAGCAGTTCACAGTATCTTCCCACTGCCTGCAGATCCAGATGTAGAACTCTCAGCTCCTTCTCCAGCACTATGTCTGCCTGCATGCCACTATGCGTCTATCCATGAGGCTAACGGACTAAACCTCTGAAGTGTAAGCCAGCCTTAATTAAATGTTTTTCTTTATAAGAGTTGCTACAGCGGTACATGCCTTTAGTCCCAGCACTCAGAAGGCAGAGGCAAGCACCTGATCTACAAAAGTGAGTCCATGACAGTCAGGGCTCTGTTACACAGAGAAACCCTGTTTCAGGAGGTGGAAAGCAGGGGAGTTGCCATGGTCATGCTGTCTCTTTCTAGCAATAGAACCCTAACGAAGACACATAGATTCATGCAGAATGGGCCTTCTATCTATTCCTCACTTTAGTCAGCATGGTGGCCAGGCAGACTAGCTGGATATTTCTCAGAGCTCTTAAGAGCACCAGAAGACAAAAAGGCCTTATAAGTCAAGGCCTCAACCTAACATGAAGTACCACCACGTGCATGTATCAACCTATACAGCAGAGCACATAAGTCTCTGAATGTGCAGTGCTGTTTGAGAAGTTCCCATAGGCTTCACTTCCTACTCTCTTACTTCTCCAAACCTCACCACCAAGAGGCCTAGTCCAGAGGCAGAACAATTCAGTTAAGCTGTGAGACCAACACTGACTCCTGGGGGATAATCAGGTTGCCACCATACACTGGGGAGACCACTTTACAGGTCAGAGGGTCTTGAGTCATAATTTAGTGCTCCTATTTGCAAGTATAAAATTAAGAGAAGAGTATGGCATGCTACTGCATACCTGTATGCAGAACCCACAAGGCAAAAACCAAAAAGATTACGCATTTGAGATTAGCCTGGGCTACATGCAAGACCCTGGGGAGAGAGAGAGACAGACAGACAGACAGACAGACAGAGACAGACAGAGACAGACAGAGAGAGAGAAAGAGAGAGAGAGAACCACAAAAGAACAAGGAAGGAAAGAGAGAGAGAGAGGGAAAGAAATGAGATTATAGACAAAAGTAGCAAAAGCACCAACTGATGACCCAGACCTTAAGGTCCAAGTCACTGGATCACTAACCCCAGTACCTACACAAAGGAAAAGAATTCTAACTCTAGTATGGCACATAGTTAGCATCTGCCCTGTGTGTGCACATGGTAATAGTGGTGTTTCTGTACTACTTCTTCCTCGACCTTTGTGCACTTTAAAATTCCATTTCCAGAGCACAGGCTATCCTGGAGGGACTATACTTACAGAGTCACAAACCTGTCCCTATACTGTGAATAAGGAAAACTTGGATGACAGTGACTGTTGAGATCACACACTATAGAAGGGTAAAAACGTGCCCTCCAATCAGTGTGGGACATCCTTACTAGAGTCCCTTCTTTACAGAAAGTCCAAGGGCAAAGGCAACCAGCCCAGGAAAAGGACTAGCAACATTACCAGCTTCTTAACTCCTCTTACAGAAAGTCTGAGCAAAGGAAGAGTGGAATTGCTCTCCAAGAGAACAAAACATCAGAAAGCAGGAAGAACACCTCCAAGGGACAGTCTGAAGGGCGCCTCCCAGAGAGGCTTACCTTTCCGAAGAACACGCTTCTTTGCTCGAATGTCTGTTTCTAGTTCTGCTGCTCTGATGTAAATCCTAACAGACTGCGGGAGATGACGGACAGCTTGTGCCACCACAGCCTTGGCTGTGTCCCCAGGTTGTAACCTAGCTGCTTCTAGCCAGACATCTTCACTCTGGGGGGAAAAAAAGAGCAATAAGAACATGGGCAGGTATGCCTGCCTGGGAAGTTCTGATTTGTCCCTAAAGTTCAAAGAACTCCACAGAGGGTTTCTTTCATTATCAGAAATACCTAGTCACACAGAAAAATTCATGACATTCAGTTGGTTTTACAGCACTTTTTAATCTTGCCTTAATCATCCCACACAAAACCTGTGTTTTGTTGTTTGCTTGTTTTTTTTCCAATTTACTTATTCTTATTTATGTATACAGTGTTTCGCTTGGATGCATATCCAGAAGAGGACATCAGATCCCCTGGAACTGGATTATAGGCAGTTGTGAGCTGCCATATGGCATCTGGAAATCAAATCTAGGTCCTCTAGAAGAGTAGTCAGTGCTCTCAATTGCTGAGCCGTCTGTCCTGAGTCAACCTCTAGGTTTTCTATATTATGTGGCCTGACAAGCTGCCAGGTTTATCACTTTTAATGATGCTAACCCTGCCATTATAAAGGTAAACCAGTCTCTGCTTCACACAAAAGCAATCAAGAAACTCCTTTCCCTGTGTTTATAACCTTACTCTGGCTCTATTCTTCCATTCTGGGTACCATGCCTGGCAGAACACAGAGGGTTTCCTGGGACCATAAATCATGCAGCTGTCCAGAGAAATATGCTATAGCTTCACCTTGGGGCACATCTCTGTCCCTTTCATAATAAGGTTTCGAGCCACTTGTAACTTTCCAGTGACTTCTTCCAGGCGAGCTGACGCAATCCAAGCTGGTGGGTGATGAGGGTTTGTTTCTCGAACAGATTTGAGAAGTAGCCGTGCTTTCTTGATATCACTGTGAAGATCAAAAGGCACAAAACATCAGGCTACACTATCAGAGGTGTGGCAAGAGTCAGGGAGAAGGCTGCCCCTTTAGATACAGGCATAAATTGCTAAGGAAAACATGCTGAAGACATAAAATCCAAAAGGGCTCTACTCTATGGGGCACTGAGCAAACAAACTGAGGCCTGAATATCCAGACAGAAAACATGAGACAGTTAACAAGCTGCTTTTTAGCTCGCCACAGGTATTGACCTTATTATTTGTAAAATATTTAATATACACAGTAAAGGAAAACAAATATATTTCTACATTTCTCAGAACATCCATGTCATATTTTGACTGAATATTCTTTTTTTAAAAACTCCACAACATAGTAAGCAATCAGAGTTCCCATTTCACCCATCAATTCTGCAGCATACTCACTTTATGTCCCCGCCATGGGTTGGGATCATAGAATTTAGATCTGTCAGATAGCCTTTGGGGTCCACAACAGTCTGCCCACTCACTGAGTCAGATACCTGTGAGATAGGTAAAGGTGAGAATCAGCTGGGCATGACCAGCAATGTTTAAAACAATGAATTACAAACAACCTTGAAAGATCTTCCAACAAATCTTACCAAGAGTAAGTAATCAGGAGGAAAACAACCCTATTGTAACTCAAGCAACAGTTAGTGATTAGAAAAATGTCTTCTACAAGGATTAATATTGGGGGATTAATTTCAGCATCACTGAAAGTGATAAGACAGACAGCTTGTCAGGCCACATAATATAGAAAACCTAGAGGTTGAAGCCGGAGAGATGGCTCAGCAGTTCAGAGCACTTAAGAATGGTTCCCACAGGCTCATATGTAAATACTTGGTCCCCAGTAGGTGAAACAATTTGGAAAGGCTTAGGGGGTGTGGCCCTGTTAGAGGAGATGTGCCACTGGAGGTAGGCTTTGAGGTTTCAAAAGACTTGGCCACTCTAGTGTGTGTCTCTCTTCTAAGAAATGAAATGAGAAGAAAAAAAGAAAAGTAACCAAGACACTAAAACACAGAGAAACACTGATCCTAAAAGTCCCAGGGGAAAAAACTCAAGTAAACATATAAAAAAAATGTCTTTTTGGGCTGGAAAGATAATGGCTCAGCAGTTAAGAAAGGTCCTGAGTTCAAATCCCAGCAACCACATAGTAGCTCATGGCCATCCATAATGAGATCTGATGCCCTCTTCTGGTGCGTCTGAAGACAGCTACAGCGAGCAGGGCTGGAGCAAGCAGGGCCGGAGAGAGGAAAAAAAGTGTCTGAAGACAGCTACAGTGTACTTACATATAATAAATAAATAAATCTTTAAAAAGAGAGTTTTTTTTTTTTAAAAAAGATATCTTTTCAAGACTGAAATTAAGTTTCTACACAGCAGTTCAGTGTGCTATTTTTTTTTTTTTGAGACAGGATTTCTTTGTGTAGCCCTGGCTGTCCTGGAACTGATTCTGTAGCTCAGGCTAGCTTTGAACTCAAGAGATTCACCTACCTCTGCCTCCCTGAGTGCTGGGATTAAAAGCTTATTCTACTATTCTAATTGTGAGTTTCTGAATTGCCATGATAATCCATGTCTGATAGCATAGGTCAGTAATCCCAGCTACTTGGAAGGCTAAGGCAGGAATAACCAACCTGACTACATAATGAGTTCAAAGCTAGCCTAGACAATTTACTGAGTATTAGTTCCAAAATTAAAAACTAAAAAGAAGCTGGGTATGGTGATGCATGGCTTTAATCCTAGCACTCTGGAGGCAGAAACAAGTGGATCTCTGTTTATTCAAGGGCAGCTTGGTCTACAGTGAGTTCCAGGACAGCCAGGGCTGTTACACAGAGAAACCCTGTCTAAAACAAAAAATAAACAAACAAAAAACCTAACAAGGCCACACCACCTAACAGTGCAACTCCATACGTGCCATTCCTGTTCAAACCAACACACACACACACAAAGCAAAGGTCTGGTAGTTCCGAAGAAGAATATTTGCCCAACTAGCATATGCACAGCCCTGTGTTTAATCTCTAGCACTGAAACAAACAAACAAACAAACAAGCAACAACAAGCAACAATAAAAGTATACATAAGTATAATAATTTGATTTTTAAAATGTACAGGGTTAGGGATTAGTTTGGCAGGAAAATGTTTGCCCAGTATGTATAAGGCATGGATTTAACCCTCAGTATCATAAAAAGAAGGCAAGGAGGACAAGGTGGCTCATGCCTATAATAGATCAGCACTTACAAGGCAAAGGCAAGATGACTATGAGTTCAAGACCACCTGCACTTCATAGTAAGCCCAAAGTCAGTCTGGGCTAACAGTGAGACCTATCTCAAAAAAACTCAAAGAGGGATGCAAGGGCAGGGACAAATGTAGATCAAACAGTAGAGTACTTGCCTATCATTAACATCCATGGGTTTGATCTCTAGCATTATATAAAGCAAGTTATAATCTCAGTACTAGGGAGATGGCAACAGGAAGATCCAAAGTTCGGGGTCATACTGAACTATACATTGAATTCAAATTTACCCCGGACAACATGAAACCCTGTTTCAAAAGAACAAAAATCCAGGGAGGTTGGAGAGAAGGCTCGGTGGTTAAGAGCACTTGTTGGTCTTGCAGAGGACCAGGGTTTGGTTCCCAGCATCCACATAGTTGCTCATAAACATCTGCGACTCCAGTTCCAGGGGATCCAATGCCCTCTTGTGAATTTGAACAGCACAAAGCACATACATGTTGCACAAACATGTTGCGCAAACATGCAAGCAAGACCACTCGTAAACATAAAATGGAATATAAAAAATAGATTAAAAGGACAAAAACTAAGCAAGCAAGGGCAAACATCTTGAATATCTGTTTCTCTAAATAGTAACTGCATAAAAGGATGGTCAACATTACTAATCATTAGGAATATGCAAATAAAACTACAATTTCACACCCATTAGAATAGCTATTTTGGGAACGAGAAAAGATGGTTTAATTGGTAAAGTATTTGCCACCAAAGCATGAGGACTTGAGCAAGTGGCTATGAAAGCTGGGCACGGCAGTACCTGCTTGTAACTCCAGTGCTAGGTAGATGGCAACAGGAAGATCTGGAACTTGCAGGCCAGTCAGTCTAGTGGAATTGGCTAGCTCTAGCTTCAATGAGAGATCCTGTCTCAAAAAAGAAGTGGGGCGAGGCTGGAAGATGGTTCAGCTTGTAAGAGAATTTGCTGTCCTTGCAAAGGATACAGATTCAGTTCCCAGCACCCACATGGTGGCTCACAGGTGTGAGCTGTAATTAAGATCTTATGTCCTCTTCTAGTCTCCATGGGCAACACATGTATGTGGTACACAGATATACACATGCAGGCAAGATATACATAAATATGCATAAAGTGAAACTAAATCTTAAAAAAAAAAAAAAAAAAAAAAAAGCCTGGCTTAGTTGAGGTAGGAAAGGCACTGTGTTTTCCCCAACTACCTGGAGCAGTCCACAAGATTCCGAGAAAGAGCAAAAGAGAAAGGGATAAGGCTTGCTTAGGGCCAGGAGGTGTGGGATCTTTCCTCACCCACTGCAAGAGGCAAAAATCATGCCTTTAAAAATGTTATTAAAAGACAAGATCTCATACTATAACCCAGGCTGGATTCAGGTTCAAGGTGATGCTCCTGCCTCAGCTTCCTAAGTACTGAAATTACAGGTGTACCACCACACTATCCAACACTCTTAAGAAAAGACAGGCTAACAAGCACAAAGCACAGAACAAGAGGAAAGGGAGAAGAATTATTTCTCTAGTGACTGGGCATGGTAGTGCACGCCTAGGATCCCAGCACTTCAAAGATCGTGGTAGAAGGATCAGGTCATCCTTGGCTACACAGTTAGTGTGAAGCCAACTAGGCTACACGAGACTGTCTTCCTTTCCTCCAAAAAGCCAGGTACAGTAGCTTATACCTGTAATTCCAGCACTTGGCAGTCAGAGGCAAGGAAATTATTACAAGTTCAAGACTAGCCTGTCTACATAGTTTCAGGCCAGTCAACTACATGCCAAATCCTGTCTCAAAATAAAACAACAAAAATGCCAAGAAGAACATGTGCAGGGGCATTCTGTTTTAGATAGCCCTGGCTTCTGTATTATTTGCCAATTTAAAAAAAAAAAAGAACAAATAAGGTAAGATAAGAGAATAAAAGAAGACACCCAAAGCTGATGTCGGGCTTCCACACATAAGCACATACACACACGTACAAACCCACATAAACAAGTA